>JADRCH010000254.1:4317-24665 GCA_019843965.1 Rhynchomys soricoides
GAGGAGGAGGAGGAGGAGGAGGAGGAGGAGGAGGAGGAGGAGGAGGAAGGAGCAGCCGCCACCACCTAGGGCCATATGCCTTTAGTGCATAATTCTACCAGACCTTCAAAGAAGACCTAATGCCAATATTCCTCAAACTATTCCATAATATGGAAACAGAAGGAACACTACTGAATTCATTCTATGAAGCCACAATTACTCTGATACCTAAACCAAACAAGGATGCAACCAAAAAAGAGAACTTCAGACAAATTTTATTTATAAATATCGAAGCAAAAATACTCAATAAAATTCTTGCAAACTGAATTCAAGAACACATCAAAACCATCATTCACCACAATTAAGTAGGCTTCATCCCAGAGATACAAGATTGGTTCAAAGAAAAAAATCACATGATCATCTCCTTAGATGCAGAAAAAGCATTTGACAAAGACTACACCCCTTCATGTTAAAAGTACTGGAGAGATCAGAAATTCAAGGCCCATACCTAAACATAATAAAAGCAATTTGCTGCAAACCAACAGCCAATATCAAATTAAATGGAGAGGTATTTGAAACAAACCCACTAAAATCAGGGACAAGACAAGAATGTCCACTCTCCCCATATCTATTCAATATAGTACTCAAAGTTCTAGCTAGAACAGTAAGACAACAAAAAGAGATCAAGGGGATACAATTGGCAAAGAAGAAATAGAGGCATCACTATTTGCAGATGATATGATAGTATACATAAGTGACTCCAAAACTCTACCAGAGAACTTCTACAGCTGATAAACAACTTCAACAAAGTGGTCAGATATAAAATTAACTCAAATAAATCAGTAGGCTTCCTTTATACAAATGATAAACTGGATGAGAAAGAAATTAGAGAAGCAACACCCTTCGCAATAACCACAAATAATATAAAATATCTTGGGGTAACTGTAACCAAACAAGTGAAAGATCTGTATGACAATAACTTCAAGTCTCTCAAGAAAGAAATCGAAGATGATCTCAGAAAATAGTGTGATCTCCCATGCTCATGGTTTGGCAGAATTAACATAATAAAAATGGCCATCCTACCAAAGGCAATCTACAGATTCAATGCAATCTCCATCAAAATTCCAACACAATTCTTCAATGACATGGAAAGAGCAATTCTCAAATTCATCTGGAAAAAAAAAAAAAAAACCAAAATAGTGAAAACAGTTCTTAACAATGAAATAACAGCTGGGGGAATCACCATCCCTGACCTCAAGCTATTCTACAGAGCAATAGTGATAAAAAACAAAACTGCATGGTATTTAAACAGAGACAGATACGTTGATCAATGGAATAGAACTGAAGACCTAGAAATAAAACCACATATTTATGGACACTTGATCTTTGACAAAGAAGCCAAAAACATCCAATGGGGGGGGGAGGAGAAGCATCTTCAACAAATGGTGCTAGTCTAACTGGCAGCCTGTATATAGAAAAATGAAAGTAGATCCATATTTGTCACTTGCACGAAGCTCAAGTCCAAGTGGATCAAGGACCTCAACATAAAGTCAAATACATTGAAACTAAAAGGGAAAGTGGGAAAGAGCCTTGAACTCATTGGCACAGGGAGAAATGTACTAAACAGAACTCCAGTGGCTCATGTTCTGGTGACTTCTTAAGCTTCAAATATGAGATCATGATTGCTTTTTGTCTCAAGATTAATAGCCTGAGGATAATAGAGTTAAATCTTATTTAAGTTTTTTTTTTACTTTACTTCTGTGAGACAGTCACTGTGTTATACAGGCTGGTCAAAGGCTCATCAACTCAAGCAGCCCATTTACTACAACCTTCTCAGTGGCAGCTGCAGATACTGACATGTACCATCATACCCAGCTCATGTGAGTTTAACTGTCTGAAAGGAAAGGATTTTTTCCTAGTATATTATTTTTAATTAATAATTTTAATTGTTTACATTTCAAATGATATCATTATTAATATAACATAATTTAGTAACAATTGTGACCCATTGAAGAAAATTAACTTATTGATCCCTGTTACCTTAAGTTTTCATTCTTATTTATCATCAAAATTCAATCCAAAACTATTTTCACAAGTCTATTTTCTTGCATTATATGTTACCCTGGTTTCTCTGTATCATCTTTTTAACACGTAACTTACTGTGATTTATTAATGGCTTAATCCACTATGCAATGTGTACCTTATCTGTAATGAGTACCTAGGTAGAATTTTAAAAAACATAAAAATAGTTTGCTTGCTGAGTGTTCCCCGCTCTTATTTTCCTTTGATTCTCCTCCGGACCATGCACACCAGAGCCATTAGTCCTATTTAATGACTGAACAAATAAAAAAGAATTAGGAATTGCAACTTGAAGGGCATTAGATGGTGAAGAGAGTGAATGCTCTGGAGAGAAACAGTTCTTAGCAAAAGAAGTTTGAAATGCCTTTTAAGCCTAGAGACTGCAATTATATTGTTTGACAGGAAAGGCTTTGTAGTGAGAATTTTAGGAACTAACAGTAAATATGGATTTGGAGGAGTGTGTGGTGAGCTTTGAATCTTAACATTTGTTGAAAAAAAGCAGGAATCTTAGTTCATCAGACATGCTGAATCTATCTTTGAAAACTTGGTTAGGCTCATTGGATGGTAATTAAACTTAAACTATTAGTAAGGTATACTCCAGAATCTGTGACCTTGGTGTCCAGGTGCTGTGGTGTGACTTTTCCTGGGTGGACAAATGTCTGTTCCCTGAAGATTGGCACTGACAACATACCAAATGAGTGCATTCCCCCAAACACAGCTTGGTGAACCCAAGACTTTCCTGGATTGATGTACTTGAGCGTGGGTGACTGAACATCAGCTGCATCACTGGAAGCCCAAGCCCATCCCAGGATGGTTGACAACTCCCCTAAACTGCATTCCTGACCTGGTGCTCTCTCCCCAGAGCTGCATTCCTGGAGCTCCCTGTCCAACTCGCAGGCAGTTCTACCAGAGTCTTCACCTTGCCATTGTTAACTGCATTTATAACCTTGAGGGGCAGCCTTGTAATCTTGTAATTTTCTGAGCTTCCTGCACCTTCTACTATGTTTCCCTAGCTTTCTCTGTTTTATGAGACTTCTGTTTAACCCTTCCCACCAGAAGTAAATGCTTCTGTTTGGTAGAAAGAGCTACTCAGCATGCAGTTTTGTTGACCCAGCAATGTGTTTCATTGCTGTTTTTGCCTGAAGCTCTCCATAGGAAGGAAAGGAATTCAGTTTCTCAGTGGGTGTGAATTACTGTGCCCAGCTACCCAGAAGCTTCTGAAGTGAGAGCTCAATTTTAGAAGAAGCAAGCGTAAACCAGAAATCCTATTTGATTTTTACCTTTTATATTCACCTCATCTATTTGTCTTTTAAAATTACACTGTTTGCAAAACAACAGATTTGGATACATTCCTACTTACTTTTCTATCTCTAAATGAGCAACATCCCAAGTCTGACTTTTTCTCTCTGCTGTGCTCTGCAAACATAGGAGACACCAGAAACAGAAGAGATGCCCACTGCTGTGGTTGAGCATGATTTGAATGTGAAATATCAGCTGAAGGCTCATGCATTTAATATGGGGGTCCTCAGCTGGTGGAGTTATTGGGGAAATGGCAACATCAGTAGGGGATAGAGCTTCTCTGGAGCAAGTGCCCCATAGAGGCAAGTCTTCAGGTTTCTAGGCAAGTTGTTTCCAGACTGTTCTCTTTTCCTTTACACTGAGATGTTACGATTTGAGTCTGCTCTGCACTATGCCCCACTCATGGGGGCCCTATCACCATACCTCCCTACTATGTATGATGGCATATACAGTCCAAGCAGAAGCAAAGTAAGTCCTTTCTCTCAGGCTCACCTCTCATCAGCTATGTGGTCACAGCACAGCCACAGAGTAACACTGTCTCATTTCAGTGCTGCAGGTAGCCCGGCACACCTTTGTTTATACTCATTTCCGTCCCTGGTCCCAGTGAACACAGGAAAATTTCCTTCCTAAGTTCTCTCTGAGGATGACAGGAAGGCTATGGTGGTTCTAACACCATATTTGTGAATATGAGGTAAAAAGTGTGTACATTGTGTCACTCTTAACCACCTCAATAAGAAGTATTGTCCCCATTGGACAAGGGGAAAAAGATATGTAGAAAAATTAAGTTAACATAGCTGTTGGATAGTTTGCGTCCAGTTTTGCTCCAAGCTTTGGTAAGTGTATCAGTTCACCTATGTGCCTTTTTATCCGGCACTGTTGAGTGAGAGTGGCCCTTGCTTGAGATGTCTGCAACTGAGATGTGGTATGTTCACATCTTCACTCTTAATGTCCTTTCTGTTACTCTGTAGGATATTTTAAACTAGGACACCTAGCTACTACCTAGCAGAAGAAGAGGCCCTTATTGCCATCTTGCTGTGTACTTCCCTTAGAATTCAGAACTCTATTTCTCATTTAGAGTTTATTTTAATAACAAAAAGACTTTAAAACACTTTCAAAACTAGAGCTAATGTGAGAAGAAAGGAGGGAGAACTATAATTCACTGAATTGAATCATTACCAGCAACTGAGTCACTGAATTCAATTAAACATTTTACCTATTTAAATTGGCAAAGACACTTTAAAGACAGAACAAATTTGAGAACTAAGATGTTGCTTTCTGGCACAAGTCTCTGATGATTCAAATAAAATGTGTTGATCTTAAAATTATTAAGTATTTTTGTAATTACTAAAATTATGGATCCAGTGTAGCTCCCTAATTTATGTTCACATTGTAGAATGATCAAATCATAATAATATATCTCAATTTTTAGACATTTTTATAATCCTTGCTGTCTCAGTTAGGGTTTTACTGTTGTGAACAGACACCATGACCAAGGCAACTCTTATAAGAACAACATTTAACTGGTGCTGGTTTACAAGGTCTGGTTCAGTCCATGATCATCAAGGCATCCACCAGGCAGGGTTAGTACAGGAGGAGCTGAGAGTTCTATATCTTCCTCTGAAGGCTGCTAGCAGAATACTGATTTCCAGGCAGCTAGGATAATGCTCTTAAAACCCACACCCACAGTATAACCTGTTCCAACGAGGCCATACCTACTCCAACAGGGCCACACCTTCTAATAGTGCCACTCCCTGGGCTGAGCATATATACTTGCTCTGTTATAAAATTCTGTCAGACATAATTTTGTTATCAATACATACAGAATACATATGAATGCCTTATCAGTAAGACCACTTTACCTGCAAGAACCAAATTTTGCTTTGTGTGGAGATATCCAGTCCTACTGAGAAGGGCATGCTATGGGTGGTTCTTTTCAGGCATTTTTTTCTGTAAAAGGTAGGGCAAAGAATTTGGCTTCTACTTAGCAAGTGCAGTAAGACCTTGTTTCATTGCCTTGTCTAGTATTTTTAAGATGGATGCATTATGCTTGTGTGCCTATGGAGACAATCTATTAATAAAAGGGGAATATATATCATACAGAAGCAAGCCTGAAGAGCCGCAGACAACTTGTTCTTGAGAAATCAAGGAATGGGTCTCTGCTGAAAGCTAGATAACATGAGGCAAAGGAGACATGAGCAAAGGTGGAAGAGACCTGAGACCTGCTGAAGTCCTATACTAATTAATTTGTCTCCCAAAATCATTAGCCGAGCTTGAAGAGGGGCTGCAGATATTAAGGCTTGTAGAGAGAAGAGAGGCATTATAAACTCCACACTGTGACTTGAATGGAAATTGGAAAATTGGCAACACAAAACCTGTTTGAGTTTCTGAAGCTCAGTATGAGACGAGGTCGTCCTCTGTCCATGTTTATTCTCGTCTTTAGATACTGTAAATATTTGAATGAATAAATAAAAGAATCAAGAAGCAAATTATTGTATTGCTGTTTGTGCCACTTCAGCCTGAGATGTTTTTCCATTTACTACTTACGCGGTTTTACTTGGAACCCCTTATGCCAAGCACTACTTTTGTTCCCGTAGTTCCTGTGATCAATAATTAAGATCAGCAATGCTATGAGTTCCCTATTTTGACTGGTGATATTCTTCATTATGAGATAAAACTGAAACCTAGTTTTGACTATTTCCATATATATGCATATATATTTATAATATTCATGTAAATGAAACAAGAAATAAATGTTAATTTCTTGGAGAATGTGACATTCATTCTGTATATATTTATAACATTCTGAATTATATTTAATCACTCATAAGTCTGTTATATTTACTCAGCTTACTCTTAGTCTACCATCTCTTCCCAGCCACAGGAGGAACAAAATTGAATCAAGATGGCTCTTACCTATAAGTGCGTTGTAATCAGCTGGGAGTCATTTTAGAAGAGGCATATACTCTCCCTGAGAGTACATAAAGATGTACACAGTGTAGCCTAGAAAGCTAGGTTCCTGTAGGAGATCACATAAATTTATCACTTAAAAATACAGAATGTTTTGAAATAAGAGCTAGAACATGACAAATTCAGCATAAAATATATGAAAATCTTCTGGAGAGAGCATTTTTTTCTTTACTAGATCATTTGCTCATACAATCTGCTTTTGTCACTGATGTAATTGTGTACTTCGTAGAATGATAATTACAAGTAATTAGATTATTACAATTGTTTGACTCTTTTGCAAGCTCAGTCGATGCTCTGGAGAGATAAACAGCTCCATAAATCTGGCGATCCGAAGCCTTCTGAGGCTAAGAGGACTCAGTCCTTTTAGACTGCATGACACAGTGCTTGCCAGCAGGTGGCACCACGGGTACATTCTTTTGAAAGTCAGCCCCTCAGGCCTCAGACACTTTACAGTGATTCTCTGCAAAGACTGCAGGTGCATCCCAGGATTCTGTTTTCCTTTTAGATTGCTATTTGTCATGCTTTGTTTGCTAAACAAGATATAAAGAATGAATAAGCAGTTTTCTAGTTCATTTCTTAGCAATCAGATTGTCAGAATAAACTCCATTGCTTAAGAAGCATAAACACAATTAGCTAATGGTTTGTCTATGTAGATTGTTGCTATGGGGAACTTTAGCTGGACAAATGTTAGTTTTTTTTTTTTTAATATGGTAAATCAAGGCTCTATTTGTTTTCATAGTAATCCCCTCCCCCCCCGGAAGTAAGCTTCCAAGGTTCCAGTGTATACATAGCATCACATCTATTGAACTCAACAATGTGTGGGTTGATTTTCCTATGATTTTTAACTACAGATATCGTCTGAATAAAATGAGTCAATATTCAATAACTCCTATAGAGAAACTTTTCTATGTAGTTTCCTCTACCTAGCAATACAACAGAATGAAATTTAAGCCATACAAATTTTATGTGTGTGTGTGTGCCTGTTTGTATGTCTGGGTGTATTTGTATATACATATGTGTGTGTGTGCATGTGTGTGAGAGTATATACTGTATGTTTGTGTGCATGTGTGTGTGTTCTTGTCATTGACCATCAGGTATTGAGGTAGAATCATTCTGCTTTTGAAATTCCACGTAATGGAATGCAGGGGAAACCTCTAGGGATACAGTAGCTCTTACAAGATAGTCCATGTGGAGAGCAACTTCTCATCTGAGGCTCTATGCTTCTGCATATGAATGCTTTCTTCTACTCTTCTGTTTTTTGTATCTGCTACTACCACAAACACCCACTTCTGAATTACTTAGAAATAAATTGGTTCCATTTCACTCCCTTGGTGCTGTCCATTCTTATATGCTCAGATGGGAATTTAGAACTTGAATAAATAACAATAGCAATTATGAACATCTGATGTATGGAATGGCTTAGTAGCAATAATTAAAGTGTGTGTGTGTGTGTGTGTGTGTGTGTAATCAGTATTACAAATAAGTTACTTGAACACAAGTGACCCACATAAATATTTCTTAAATAATTTTTAATTGAATAGCAAAAGCTTTAATATTACATGTTGTCAGAAAACGGGGCAAATGGTATTTCCTCTATCTTTGGCTACCCCATACCCAGCATTCACTTAGACGGTGTGGAAGGATAATGGAAATGGAAAACAACCCCCTAATTCTGCCCACACTCCACTCTCAGTGATGGCTGCAGAGATTGCTCAGCAGTTAAGAGCACAGAGTCTCTTGTAGAGGATCTGTGTTCTGTCGCCAGTACCCACATGGTGTCCTACAACTGTCTGGAACTCCAGTTTCAGGGAATTCCGTATACTCTTTTGGCTTCTAGGGGCATCAAACACATGTGCAATGCACATACATATGTGCAGGCACAACCCTCATACACATACAAAGAAAGATCTTTTTTAAAAAAAAACACAAATTGTTCTGTTTGCTTTTGTGGTGGCTGGCAGAGTGATTTTTGAAGTGTTATGAGCACAACCTTCATTTCGATACAGTTATTGTGCAATGAAGCCACCTGAGAAATACAGGAGGAAGCAGGGCAGGGTTTTCTCCAGGCTGCTGCTGCTTTGGCTTCTTTGTCTTCATCCATAGATAGACACCAATTCAGAACGGTTAAAATACGTAAATCCCCATGATGTCAGTCTGGAGAGTTTCTTGGCTAGAATTCCAAAGGAACAGGCAACAAAAGCAAACACAGACAAGTGAGCTTGCATGTATCTTAGAAGCACCTGTCCAGGAAAAGGATCAATAGTGGAGAGACCACTGGTGAAAATAGAACTTTGACAGCAGGAAGCTGGCCTTCAAGTCTGCATTTCTAGCCCCTAGCAGAATGGTAGATACTGAATGCCTATATAATGAATGCAGTTCTGTAATCTGTCGTTCTTTCCATGTGTGGAATGGAAAACTGTGTGTAAGTTGCCATGATGTCACAGTCCTGTTATTTCAGCATTGAGGAAGCTGAGCAAGAGGGCTATTAGTTTCGAGGCTAGCATGAGCTACATAGTGGGACTCTACCTTCAAAACCCAACATGTGTGTGTGTGTGTGTGTGTGCTGTGTTGTGTATCTGTGTGTGACATATAATAAATATGTGATTATATGTGTAATTCTTTAAAAGTGAACACAAGTGGTTATCTCATGAGGTTTACTGAATTTGAGTTTTAAAATTACTTTAACTCTTTAAATAGCCTATATTTACTAAATGATACCAACTCCTCAAATACTTGATCTCAAATGCTTATTCTACATTTGTAGATTGGCCTGCTCATATCAATATAGCAAATAATCACATGTTGGTGTCTGGAAACATCCATGCAGACATATAACTAGTGACTAAGACAAAACCAGAGGAAACTGGTTTAAGGCCATGAATGAAATTAAAAGATAATTAGAAAATATAGATAATTTTACTTTATGCCTCTAGAACTGAAATAGAAATCACATGAAGAATTTCTAGCAGTGTTAGAGGGTGATAGACTTAGGGAAAATATTGAGAAATACACTTTAGCTTTGGGAGACATTTTTAAAGGATCAGAGTTTTATTTCTACAGTGTCTATAGTGGCTTATTCAGGAAAAAATTTCTAAAAGTTATGATGATGTTCACTGTGTAAGCTGCCCAGCAGGGGAAAAACTGATATTTAGTGTCTGTTAAAAGCCTTGCATCAGAAGCACATGGTATATTATTTATTTAGATATAGTGTCTGTCATAAAAACAGAACAGTGTAGATAATACAGAACAAATGGAGACTAGATCAACAAGATGTAATTAATCACAGTTGTGTGAACATTAATGAGGTCTCAGCAAAGTCTCTTCCTCACAACCACTGGTCTTTCAAATGTATTAGAAGACAACATGGTCAGTTTGAAAAGCATTGTGACTGTGTTATGCTAAAAGTAAGTAAGAAAATAAATATCACTCTCCAATTAAGCCTCTCAATTAATTTTATTTACTATTCTACTACTATTACTATTATTATTATTATTTCTTTAGATTATTTTGATACAGACTCTTACCAAGTAGGCTGGCTTGAATTCATTTATGAAGACAAGGCTGGCCTCAAACTCACAGCAAGCTACCTGAGTGAGTCTACCAAGAGCCAAGATTATAGCTGTGCATATTTTCATTGAAATCTTCACTATTGCTTCCATTATTGGAATTCATGAAAAGTATAATAGTTATTGGTAAATTGCACTGAAATTGGGTGATAATGCTGGTCTCCTATATAGACAGTTCTCAAGAGATCCTATAGCATCAGCATAAGCAAAACTTCCCAATATTGAAGCCACTCTGATCTACAGCGCTCCTGAAATAGGAGTGTTTCCAAGTAAAATATACCAAAGGTGTAGCTCAGTCCAGTGGTTGCCTAGCAGGGTGAGGCAAAGTTTGATCCCAAGTTCCATGAATAACATATTAATTTTCCTATTAGAATCATGTGATGTACAGTGCTTTTGATTGATGACTGCCTACATTTGTAATGGTGATTCTGCAGGAGTGTAGTGGAGCTGAAGCTTCTGTAGCGTGCTAGCATTGTAACTGAGCTAATCTCACAACAGTAGCTTACTCCCAGGTCGGTGATGAGGCTGTTATAAAACCAAAACCCCCTCTCCAGGTCATGTGCAAGTACAGAGCAGGTAGTTGTGGAAAAGTTATTATCATAACTTTTGTAATGATAATAAATAGCTCTTACTATCTCCTTTACTTTATAAACTATACGTTATATGATGGTTTGAGAGAGCACTTCAACTGAGTAAGTTGTTTTCCTATAAATAGTACACTGTGGTTGTGAGATTTTGATGTTGTTGCAATTGACATGTTAACTGCCTCTCTCTCTCTCTCTCTCTCTCTCTCTCTCTCTCTCTCTCTCTCTCTCTCTCTCCCTTCCTTCTTTCCTTCCTTCTCTCCTTCCTTTCTTTCTCCCTCTGCCGTCCTCCCCCTCCCTGTCCCTCCTCTAGTTATTTTTATTTATTTATTTATTTATTTTTCTACTTTATTTACATTTCAAATGTTTTCACCTTTCCAGATCTCCCCTTTGGAACCTCTCTATTCCCTCCCCCCTCTCCTGCCTCTATTGGGGTATTCCCCCACCCACCCACCCACCCAGTCTCGTCTTCGCTCCTTTGCATTCTCCTATACTGGGGGATCTAATACCCTCAGGCCCGAGGGCCTCTCCTCCCCCTGATGTCTAACAAGACCCTCCTCTGCCGCATATGCGGCCAGCACCATGGGTCACTCCATGTGAATTCTTTGGTTGGTGGATCAGTCTCCAGGAGTATCAGGGCATCAGGCCAGTTGCCACTGTTGTTGCCTTTCTGGGGATGCAAACTCCCTCAGCTCCTTCACTCCCTTCTCCAAGTCCTCCATCTGGGACTTCCCACTCCGCCCTACTGTTGCTGCAAAGTGACTCTTGGGTATTTCGAACTCTTGGGCTAATAACCACTTAACAGTGAGTACATACCCTGTACATTCTTTTGTAACTGCATTAACTCGCTCAGGATGATATTTTCAAGATCCATCCATTTGTCTGCAAATTTCATGAATTATAGTTTTTAATTGCTGAGTAGTATTCCATTGTGTAAATGTACCACATTTTCTGTATCCATTCCTCTGTGGAGGGACATCTGGGTTGATTCCAGCTTCTGGCTATTATAAATATGGCTGCTATGAACATAATGGAACATGTGTCTTTATTACATGTTGGAGCATTTTCTGGGTATATGCCCAGGAGTGGAGTAGCTGGGTCCTCAGGTAGTATTATGTTCATTTTTCTGAGGGTCCGCCAAACTGATATCCAGAGAAGTTGTATCAGCTTGCAATCCCACCAGCAATGGAGAAGTGTTCCTCTTTTGCCACATCCTCGCCAACATCTGCTGTCACCTGAGTTTTTGATCTTAGTCTTTCTGACTGGTGTGAGGTGAAATCTCAGGGTTGTTTTGATTTGCATTTCCCTGATGACTAAGGATGTTGAACATTTTTTTAGGTGCTTCTCGGCCATTCGAGTTGACTCAGTTGAGAATTCTCTGTTTGGCTCTCTTCCCCATTTTTTGATAGGGTTATTTGGATCTCTGCAGTCTAGCTTCTTGAGTTCTTTCTATACACTGCATAATAGCCCTCTATCAGATGTAGGATTGGTAAAGATCTTTTCCCAATCTGTAGGTTGCCATTTTGTCCTATTGACAGTGTCCTTTGCCTTACTTTATAATTTTATAAATTTATGATTTATAATTTTATGAGGTCCCATCTGTCGATTCTTGATCTTAGAGCATAAGCCATTGGTGTTCTGCTCAAGAACTTTTCCCCTGTGGCCATGTGTTCTAGAGTTTTCCCCACTTTCTCTTCTATTAGATTCAGTGTATCTGGTTTTATGTGGAGGTCCTTGATCCACTTGAACTTGAGCTTTGTACCTGGAGATAGGAATGGATCAATTTGCATTCTTCTACATGTAGACCACCAGTTGAACCAGCACCATTTGTTGAAGATGCTGTCTTTTTTCCACTGTATGGTTTTAGCTCCTTTGTCAAAGATCAAGTGACCATAAGCGTGTGGGTTCAATTCTGGGTCTTCCATGCTATTCCATTGATCTACCTGCCTGTCATGTACCAATACCATGCAGTTTTTATCACTACTGCTCTGTAGTCAGGGAGGCTGATTCCCCCAGAAGTTCTTTTATTGTTGAGAATAGTTTTTGCTATCCTGGGTTTTTTGTTATTCCATATGAATTTGAGAATTGCTCTTTCTAAGACTATGAAGAATTGAGTTGGGATTTTGATGGGGATTGCATTGAATCTGTAGATTGCTTTTGACAGGATGGCCATTTTAACTATATTAATCCTGCCAATCCATGAGCATGGGAGATCTTTCCATCTTCTGAGGTCTTCTTCGATTTCTTTCTTCAGAGACTTGAAGTTCTTGTCATACAGATCTTTCACTTGTTTGGTTAGAGTCACACCAAGATATTTTTTATTGTTTGTGCCAACTGTGAAGGGTGTTATTTCCCTAATTTCTTTCTCAGCCTGTTTATTCTTTGAGTATAGGAAAGCTACTGATTTGCTTGAGTTAATTTTGTATCCAGCCACTTTGTTGAAGTTGTTTATCAGCTGTATCAGATCTCTGGTGGAGTTTTTCGAGTCACTTAAGTATACCATCATATCATCTGCAAATAGTGATATTTTGATTTCTTCCTTTCCAATTTGTATCCCTTTGATTTCCTTTTGTTGCCTGATTGCTCTAGCTAGAACTTTAAGTACTATATTGAATAGGTAGGGAGAGAGAGGGCAGCCTTGTCTAGTCCCTGATTTTAGTTGGATTGTTTCGAGTTTCTCTCCAGTTAATTTGATGTTGGCTACTGGTTTGCTGTATATTGCTTTTACTATGTTTAGGTATGCTCCTTGAATTCCTGATCTTTGCAAGACTTTTGTCATGAAGGGATGTTGAACTTTGTCAAATGATTTTTCGGTGTCTAACGAAATGACCATATGGTTTTTTCCTTTGAGTTTGTTTATGTAGTGGATTACATTGATGGTTTTTCAAGTATTGAACCATCTCTGCATTCCTGGGATGAAACCTACTTGATCATGGTGAATGATCGTTGTGATGTGTTCTTGGATTCGATTTGCAAGAATTTTATTGAGTATTTTTGCATCGATATTCATAAGGGAAATTGGTCTGAAGTTTTCTTTTATTGTTGGGTCTTTGTGGGGTTTTGGTATCAGTGTAACAGTGGTCTCATAGAATGAATTGGGTAGTGTTCCTTCCTTTTCTATTTTATGGAATAGCTTGAAGAGTATTGGTATTAGGTCTTCTTTGAAGGTCTGATAGAATTCTGCACTGAACCTATCTGGTCCTGGGCTTTTTTTGGTTGGGAGACTTTTAATGACTGCTTCTATTTCTTTAGGGGTTATGGGACTGTTTAGATGGTTTATCTGATCCTGATTTGACTTTGGTAATTGGTATCTGTCTAGAAACTTGTCCATTTCCTCAAGATTTTCCAATTTTGTTGCATATAGGCTTTTGTAATAGGATCTGATAATATTTTTAATTTCCTCAGAGTCTATTGTTATATCTCCATTTTCATCTCTAATTTTATTAATTTGCACACTGTCTCTGTGCCCTCTAATTAGTCTGGCTAAGGGTTTATCTATCTTGTTGATTTTCTCAAAGAACCAGCTCCTGGTTTTTTTGATTCTTTGTATAGTTCTTTTAGTTTCTACTTGGTTGATTTCAGCCCTTAATTTGATTATTTCCTGCCTTCTACTCCTCTTGTGTGTATTAGCTTCTTCTTGTTCTAGAACTTTCAGGTGTCCTGTTAGGCTGTTAGTATATGCTCTCTCCAGTTTCTTTTTGGAGGCATTCAGAGCTATGAGTTTTCCTCTTAACACTGCTTTTATTGTGTCCCATAGGATTGGGTAAGTTGTACTTTCAGTTTCATTAAATTCTAGGAAGTCTTTAATTTCCTTCTTTATTTCTTCCTTGACCATGTTATCATTGAGCAGAGCATTGTTCAGCTTCCATGTGTATGTGGGCTTTGTGTTGTTGTTGTTGCCATTGAAGACCAACCTTAATCCATATTGATCTGTTAGGAGGCATGGGATTATTTCAATCTTCTTATATCTGTTGAGGTTTGTTTTGTGACCAATTATATGATCAATTTTGGAGAAGGTACCATGAGGTGCTGAGAAGAAGGTATATTCTTTTGATCTAGGATGAAATGTTCTATAGATATCTGTTAAATCCATTTGGTTCATAGCATTTGTTAGTTTCACTGTGTCTCTTTTTAGTTTATGTTTCCAGGATCTGTCCGTTGTTGATAGTAGGGGGGTTGAAGTCTCCCACTATTATTGTATGAGGTGTAATATGTGTTTTGAGCTTTAGTAGAGTATCTTTTATGAATGTGTGAGCTCTTGCATTCGGGGCATAGATGTTCAGAATTGAGAGTTCTTCTTGGTAGATTTTTCCTTTGATGAGTATGAAGTGTCCTTCTTTATCTTTTTTGATGACTTTTGGTTGAAAGTCAATTTTATCTGATATTAGAATGGCTTCTCCAGCCTGTTTCTTGGGGCCATTTGCTTGTAAAATTGTTTTCCAACCCTTTACTCTGAGGTAGTGTTTGTCTTTAACACGGAGGTGTGTTTCCAGGATGCAGCCAAATGCAGGGTCCTGTTTATGGTTCCAGTCTGTCAGTCTATGTCTTTTTATTGGGGAGTTCAGACCATTGATGTTAAGAGACATTAAAGAATAGTGATTGTTGTTTCCTGTTATTTTTGATGTTGTTTATGTGGCTATCCTCTTTTGGGTTTGTTGAAAGATTTCTTTCTTGCTTTTTCTTGTGTGTAGTTTCCCTCCTTGAGTTGGCGTTTTTCCATGTATTATTCTTTGTAGGGCTGGGTTTGTGGAAACATACTGTGCAAATTTGGATTTGTCATAGAATATTTTGGTTTTTGTTTCACCATGTATGATTATTGAGAGTTTTGCTGGTTATAGCAGCCTGGGCTGGCATTTGTGTTCTCTTAGAGTCTGTATGAGATCTGCCCAGGATCTTCTAGCTTTCGTAGTCTCTGGTGAGAAGTCTGGTGTAATTCTGATAGGTCTGCCTTTATATGTTACTTGCCCTTTTTCCCTTACTGCTTTTAATGTTCTTTCCTTGTTTTGTGTATTTGGTGTTTTGACTATAATGTGATGGGAGGAATTTCTTTTCTGGTCCAGTCTATTTGGCGTTCTGTAGGCTTCTTGTATATTTATGTTCATCTCTTTATTCAGGTTAGGGAAATTTTCTTCTATAATTTTGTTGAAGATATTTATTGGACCTTCAGGTTGGGAATCTTCACTCTCTTCTATACCTATTATCCTCAGGTTCCGTCTTCTCATTGCATACTGGATATCTTAGATGTTTTGGGTTAGGAGCTTTTTGCATTTTGTGTTTTCTTTGATTGTTGTGTCCATGTTTTCTATGGTATCTTCCGCACCTGAGATTCTCTCTTCCATCTCTTGTATTCTGTTGGTGATGCTTGCATCTATGACTCCTGATTTCTTTCCTATGTTCTCTAACTCCAGGGTTGTGATTTCTTTATTGTTTCTACTTCTGTTTTTAATTCCTGAATGGTTTTGTTCATTTGATTGATTGTGTTTTCCTGTAATTCTGCCCATTTAATTGTGTTTTCCTGTAATTCTTTAAGGGATTTCTGTGTGTCTTCTTTAAGGGTTTCCAGTTGTTTACCTGTGTTCTCTTGTATTTCTTTAAGGGAGTTAATTATTTCCTTCTTAAAGTCTTCTATCATCCTCTTGATAAGTGATTTTAAGTCTTAGTCTTCTTTTTCTGGTGTGTTGGGGTGTCCAGGGTTGGCTGTGGTGGGAGAGCTAGGTTCTGATGAAGCCTAGTAGTCTTGGTTTCTGTTCCTTGTGTTCTTGCCCTTGCCTTTCGCCATCTGGTTATCTCTGGTGTTAGCTGGTTTTTCTCTCTCTGACTGTGGCTTGTCTTTCCTACAGGCCCAGGTGTCAGTATACCCTGGAGACCAGTTCTCTTTCCTGGCTGTTCCTCAGTCCCTGTGTCTGGAGCCCTCCTTCTGCTGGCTTTTCTGCACAAGTGGGCGGGTCGCTTTCTCCCTGCGCAGGTGGGCAATGGAGGCCTGGTGGCCCAGGTAGAGGTCTCCCGCCACAGGTGGAAGCAGACAGCCTCTTATCTCCTGGCTGTTCCTCAGTCCCTGCCCTCTAGTTATTTTTTTAAGATAGTTTTTTGCTATATAATCCACTACGGCCTTGAACTGCCAATCATCCTGCCTTTGCATCGAGAATGCTGGCATTAAAGGGATGTAGTTGTGGGCCAGAGAGATGGCTCAATGGTTAAGAGCACACTGGCTGTTCTTCCACATGTCTTGAGTTCAAGTCCCAGTACCTATTGGGTGGCCCATAACCATCTATAATGGGATCTGATCCCTTGTCTGGTATATAAACAAAATATCCATATTAATAAAATATAAAAATAAATCTTAGCAAACGTAAATGCAGACAAAACATCCATATACATAAAATAAATAACTTTTTAAAGGGGGTCATTCATTGCCACCACATGTGAAGAATTTCAATTATTAGTAGTAGTACTACATTACTCAGAGCACTGAATACAATAGCCAAGCATCTACTGATTACAGTTTATTCTCTTGGTTTTGTCTTGTATCATCTTATCCTTTGGGGCTCTTGGAACAATGTGTAAATATATAGATGTATATCATATATACATGTATCACATAGCCTAGCTGTATAGTAGGCTATTTTATCTATATGTGTGTGTGTATCTGCATGCTTTCACAGTGGTGACTATTGATTTCTAAGAATCTGTGTCCTCTCAACCTCTGTGTTATAAGTGACATATGACTTATATGATATTTTTGTGAGAGAGCTTGCCATGAAGGCCAGGGAAGTGTAAATCTCATTATATAATACAAGGTAGCTTTGAATTCATAAAATATCTGTTTTGGCCTCCTGAGTGCTGAGCAGACAGACATGTGCCACCATGCTCAACCTATATATACTTTGGATATGATAGTGATTCTGTGTTTTGGAATCAAAATTTTAGGATTTATTTTCTTTATTCTACTTAACTAAGAAAGGTATGGTTGAAAAGTAGTATTTGTATTTAAGATATACAGTGTGTTTTGATGTACACATACATCATAAAATGTTCCAGTATAAATCTAATAATCCTATGATTTATTCCACATACTGTGATTAATTTACTCTTTATAAGAATTTAAAGATGAGGGTTAGAGATTAAGGTTACACAACTGAGGGTTCTGAGTGTGGAATCCGGACCACATGAATCCATGAGCTATGTCTTAGCTGTTCAATCCCACTCTTCATCAGGGTTTATATCGCTTCTCCTACCGAATAAATATATAAGTAAATAAATACATAAATAAATGTAAAAGTAAGCTGAACCACGGTTTTGCAGCTATTGCAGAATTGTGGTAGAAACTATATGTAGAAATTATGGACAGTTTTCATCTTTTGTATTTTGATGTCCAATGTGCCAGTCAGAATAATCACTCCTCAAAGATGTCTTGGAACTTGGGAATTTATTATGTTATATGGCAAGAAAGACTTTGCAGGTATGATTGTTAATGATTTTGAGGTGGAGAAATTACTCTGTGGACCAAATGCAATCTTGTGTGAAGGGAAAGAGAAGGAAACAGTAAAAGTCCAAGAGGGAAGCTGATGACAGGAACAAATGTCACAGACCTCTGCTTGCTGGCCTCGAAACAAAAGAGGTGGCCAGCCAGCAAATGAAGACATCCCTTGGAAGCTAGATAAACTGAGATCTATGTTCTCCTAAATCTCATCAGAAAAGCACAGCTCCACATACTGTGAGTTTGATCTTAAAAAACTTACTTCAGACTTCTGAATTGCAGAACTTTGAGGTAATAACTTTGTGGTTTTGTAGGTTCAATGTTTGTGGTAATTTGTTAAAGCAGTAATGTAAAACTAATATAGCAGTTCATTCCATTGGAATAATGTTTTATTTTTAATTAAAATATAACTTCATCATTTTTCCTCTGTTTCTTTCCTCTAGCACCTCACATGGCTCTTCTACTCCCTTTCAAATTCATGGCCTCTTTTTCTTTAATTATCATATAATTATATAATATATAATTACATTATATATAATATATGTAACAATAATAATAAATGCAATTATGTGTTTCACATATATATGCATGTGTATATATATGAATAAATTTATAAAAGCAATCTTCTGAGTTCGTTTACTGTTACTTGTATATTTGTGAATGATATATTTAATAAAACTAGCTCATTCTCATGTGATTATGAAATAATATAAACATCATAACCTTTTCTTCCTTCTCTGTGTAGGTATCCTTTATGATAAAAATCAATCTCTCTCCTTCTGTCCTTATCTATGATTCACTGTTATTATCTCTCTCTTCTACTTATTTTCATTATAGTTTTGTTTATCAAAAAAGATAACCTATTTCATTCTAAAGAAAGTTTTGAGCAAGTCATTGGCAAATTGCAAGGAGCTAATGTAAACATAGAATCTTTAATGAGATAGCTCTCTTCCTTGACTAGGGAAATGGGTTGTTATTTCCTAAAGAATATTTATATGTGTCTCATCAATAATCGGGGAACCAATGTTACTTTGAAGTTTCAAACTTCAGATATTTTATAAATGTCTGTACTTAACCAAGGTGCAATCTGTCTTACCTGTACTTTCCCTTAGCTTGACCGAGAGCCTGTATGCTAGGTGCTGTACAACCTTACTAACGCAGGATTAGTAAGGGTTGTAGAGATTGGATTACTATTATCATAAATCAGTATGAAATGGGGGATACTTTAAAAGTAAATAGGGAAGAAGAAGTGTGGACATAGAATTGGCCATCTCTAAACATCATTTTGGGGTTTGCTATCTGTCCTAGAACGATGGCTTTAGAATAGTCAGATGAACAGAGCACTGCTTGCTTCTCCTTAACCTTTCATTTCAACAATAATAGCCACAGATACAAGACATGAACCTAGGTCTGTGAGCATTTGCTGCACATCAGCACTGAGTGCACTATAGGCCTGTCAGACATCTTGTTGTTGTTGTTGCTGTTGTTGCTATTGTTGTTGGTGGTTTTTGCATGGTTCTGTCTCTAACTGTTGTTTTGGTTTTTCAGTAAGAAATCAATTAAATCAGTACTTGATGCCTTTAAAGTTTAAAGTGGTATTGCTGGGTTTTCTTACACTTATCAGGAAGAAATTTTAGTTAACATACTCTACAAAATCATGACATACTTAAGGAAGATTTTCGACATTTTTCACTTGGATAATTCCTAATTTATCATTGACACCACAGAATTCTATGAGCCATAAATTAGACCACACAATTTTGCTTTTCCTACCTGAAGCCAGTAGTAATTTGGGCTCTTTTTAACTCTTATTATCAGCAGGGCCTCTATGCTGCTGTTTGTAGTGGCTGAAGCATTGTTTGCCAAGGAAAGCTAGAAAACAGTTTCTATTCATAGTGAAGAAAAAAGGTCAGAACTTCATCCTTCACTTTGGTGCTTGCAGCATAATTCAGCAAACTGTCTTTAACTGTACAGAAACTTGAGCAGCTGTAAGTTTAGAATCTTAGACTTTTGATTTCTGGTTCAACTGAGTGAAAAGCTCAGCAAAACAGTTAAAAATGTAGGAAAACTGTTAAAAAACAGTTGGAAAGTGTCTCTAAATGGGCAACAATGTTAAAAATACTTGGATGAACTTAAAATTGACTGTATTATCAGGTATAAAATGGAATATAAAGTTGTGCCTGTTAGATAATGGACATTCTGGAGTGTGCCTAAAATACAGCGTTCATCTAGAGACACGGAGGAGTGCTATATTTATCGTAAGTAGCTTCTCCTTCCAAGACCTAGCAGTTTGGAAAATTGATATTTATCAGTCTTCCTCTTATTAGCTTTGTTATTCTGCTATGCATATCTCTCTCTCTCTCTCTCTCTCTCTCTCTCTCTCTCTCTCTCTCTCTC
>JADRCH010000254.1:32706-82691 GCA_019843965.1 Rhynchomys soricoides
GGAAGGGAAGGGAAGGGAAGGGAAGGGAAGGGAAGGGAAGGGAAGGGTGTTGAGCTTAGCTTGCTAGTTTGGAATTGTACGAACAATTTAAGAAAAGTTTGAAGATTAACATTACCAGTATTATGGGGAGAGAAGATCTGATGGATCTTGTGACTGAGCTGGTGCACTCAGTGATGGGAAGAGTCCTATTTCTTCAGCAAAGTGCAGAGTGGACTCTGTGCCTACCTGAGTACACCTTAGATTCATTATGAAGGTGACAGAGGACAAAAGGGGTATAATCCATTTATTTGCATTGATGACTTAGAAAGATTGTCTTTGTAGGCCATTGAATAAACAGGCAACACATTCTGTCTAAAAACTGTTTGAAAAGCAAGAAATGGTAAAAGTGTCAATCCCAGACTGATAGTTGAATAATCTTACCTGTAACTGGAGCAAATGTGGAACATTCGTTTGCAATGGACCCTACATTTTAGTATATAAAGAATCCTTTGAATTGCAAATGTTAGCTGTCATGGAAAGATTTTACACCAGAGACAGGTCTGATTTCTGTACCAGATTCCAGTTGCTGAATATTTAGAAAAGGCAGAGGCTTGTCTGAGGAACTGCAGAGAGACCAGGTTCGCCTTCTGGAAAGCGCATGAGGTGAGACAGCCTGGAAAATTGAGCAGATCCTCTTCAAAGTGTCCATGGAAATGTTCACAATGTGTTAGCTGCTAATAAGACTGAAGATTTGGCCTACCTGTAAAGCATTGTGTGTAGAATCCAGGATGGCCTAGGAGAATTCAAAATAAAACTACTGGAGATAGACTTGTGATCAGGATAGTGTGTTAATTGATAAGAATAAAGAAGCTGTTTTATGGTTTTGTTTTTTTCAAACAAGTGCATATGGCTTTAGTATTTTATAATACAGAGTGCCGTAAAAATCACTACTCTTTCTGTTGTCTGGATTGGTTTCTTTCCAGTTCAACTTATTTGTGCTATGGTACATAACATATAGTAGAATTCTCCTGTAAGTTTTCTGGATTCAAACAAATCTGCTAAAAATCTGTATCTTTATCATGTGGGAGACATATCAAGGGTGACTGTCTCTGTTTTTATGTTTTGTTTTGTTTTGTTTTTTTATTAGCTTAGGAAACAACTGAAGTCGAATCATTTGTCACTAAGTTTGCCAAACTCACACACTGTATGTCAATCATAAGAAGGATGCTCAGATGACCCAGGATGTAGTCACATGAACTTTTTTTTTTTTTTGGTGGATATTTAATTTATTTACATTTCAAATGTTTTCCCCTTTCCAGGTCTCCCCTTCTGAAACCCCGTATCCCATCCTCTCTCCCCCTGCCTCTAAGAGGGTTCTCCTCCACCCACCCATCCCCCTCTTCCCCCCCTATCATTCCCTTACATTGAGGCATCTAACACCTTCAGGCCCAAGGGCCTCTCCTCCCACTGATGGCCAATAAGGCCCTCCTCTGCCACCTATGTGGCCAGCACCATGGGTCCCTCCGTGTGTATTCTTTGGTTGGTGGGCCAGTCTCCGGGAGCTCCCTCCACAGGGCTGCAAACCCCCTCAGCTCCTTCAGTCCCTTCTCCAACAACTCCATCCGGGACCCTACGCTTAGTCCAATGGTTGGCTGTGAGCATCCACCTCTGTATTTGTCAGGCTCTGTCTGAGTCTCCTGGGATACAGCTTATCATGCTCCCATCAGCAAGCACTTCTCAGCATCCAAAATAACATCCAGGTTTGGTGGCTATATATGGGGTGTAAATTCTCAAGCAAATGGATGGAACTTGAAAATATCATCCTGAGTGAGGTAATTCATTCACAAAAGAACAAACACTTTATGTACTCACTAATAAGTGGATATTAGCCCAAAAGTTTGGAACACCCAAGATTCAATTCACAGACCTTATGAAGCCTAAGAAGAAGGAAGACCAAAGTGTGGATGCTTCAGTGTTTCTTAGAAGGGTGAACAAAATACTCACAGGAGGAAATATTGAGACAAAGTGTGGAGCAGAGACTCAAGGAAAGGGCATCCAGAGACTGCTCTACCTGGGGATACATCCCATATATAGCTACCTAAGAAGCTGTTTTTAAATGGCCCCAAATATGCAACTAGATAATGCTGGACATTCAGGAAAAAAAGAAATTTGTATTCTGTGGCTTTAGAGTTGAACTCAATACAGCCTTTGGTTGTTTAACAACTAATAATACTGTTCCCAAAACAGCTCAGCCATCCAGTGGACCTCCTGGATTGCTTTCTTGATATTCATAGGACTTGTTGAAGCAAAGTTCTGACAGGTCAGAAGTGGTAGAACTAGAAAACACTCTGATAATGGTAGGCATCATCAGAGATCTAGGTGACAGATGTGTTTCTGAAGTTCTTTGCAAAGACACTGCCCAAATTCAGACCATCCAGACTCGTATGTCAGTATCATGCCCTGGAGTGATGGCCTTGTCTTCTTAGCAGCCATACACATTCACCTTGCTGTTTGATTAGAACATGGTTATCAGTGATACTGGGAGTGTTGGTAACCCAGTGGGAGAAATCTTGATAAACAAATCTATCGAGGTGTGTATTTAACTAAGTGTGGGGTTTTCCATATTGAATACTAATTTCAACCAAAGGCTTAAAAATCAGGGGAAAAGATGTTATTGATAATTTTATAGTGCACTCCTTCAAATATATGGTCCCCAGGAGTCTTTGGAAGAGAAACAAAGAATGATGCCTCTTAGAAACTCTTTGTACGCTACAAAGCTCTGGAGAATTTCAGCAGTGGAAAACTTTCATTGGTGGTCAGGGATGATTAATGCAGCACAACAGGGTACAAGTGAGGGATGAATTTGTACAATTTTATTTGCACAGAAATCTTTTCTGTTTTTGTTTACACACAATTAGAAATAAAACACTCAAATGGTTTTTCTTAGCAAATTACACATGAGTCCTTTCAGACTTGCCCTCAAAACACTGGCAACATTCTGGGTGCTCCCTCAGATGACAGTTGATCAGGTAGCCAGTCTTTTGATTTAAATGTCATAGTGTGCAAGATTCTCTTCTCCTCTGATCTTAACTTAGACTAAATGGTGTTGATGTCCATATTTATACACTTGAAATGTACCAGTACTGGGAAGTTTTGATTTAGTCTAAGACCAGCTGAAAGGAGCTATGGTCTTATTTGTTTGTTTGTTTGCCTTTTGGGTTTTGGTTGGTTGGTTTAATTTTATTCATTCACTTTACATCCTGATTGCTGCTCTCCCTCCTGGTTTTCCCTTTGCACATTCCCTCCTCTATCCCTTCTCCTCTGAGAGTATGGAGCCTACCCCAGGGTATCCCTCCATCCTGGTACATCAAGTCTCTGCAAGGCTAGGCACAACCTCTCCCATTGAGGCCAGACCAAGGCAGCCCAGTTAGGGGAACATATTCTATTGATAGGCAACAGCTTTTGGGATAGCCCCCACTCCAGTTGTTGGTGGACCCATATGAAGACCAAACTGCATATCTGCTACATATGTGCGGAGGGAGGGGGAGCTAGGTTCAGCCTGTGTATGCTCTTTGGTTGATGTTTCAATCTCTGGGAACCCCATGGGTTCAGGTTAGTTGACTCTGTTGGCCTTCCTGTGGAGTTCCTATGCCCTTGTTCCTATGTTCCTACTGGGAATGTCATGAGCTTTTGAAACCTCAAAGCCCACCCTTAGTGACAAACCTCCTCCTACATGCCCATACCTCCTAGTGCCTTCCAAACAGATTCTATCAGCTGAGGAACAATTCAAATATATGATTCTGTGAGGGTATTCTCATTTAAACCACCACACAATCTAATTTAATGCCTTTGGAACCCAGAATTGCCTTCTTACTTGGATGGATTGACATGCAGACTGTTGGAATCCAAGTCCTTTTCTACCTTTATCTCTAGTGCTCCATCCAATTCTGGAGCTTCTCAAAGGGTAGTTATGCTAGGCTCCTGTCTGCAGTCATAACAGAGTATTGTTAATCTTGTCAGGATTAATGTTTGCCCATGGGATGGGTCTCAAGTTGGGCTGGTTATTGGTTGGCCATTCACTCCATCTCCCATGCCTGCATTACTTGTAGACAGGATAAATTTTGGGTCAAAAGTTTTGTGGGTGGGTTGGTGTCACTAATTGCTCCAATGGGGTTCCTGCCTCTTTAGAATACATAACCTGAAGAGGAGATGGGCTCTTCAGGTTCCATATTCCCACTACTGAGTCTCAGCTAAGGTCACCCCTTTTGATTCCTGGGAGTCTTCCCCATCTCAGGTCTTTGACACATCCTTGAGAAGCCCCTAACCAACCCCAGCTGCAGATTTTCATTCATTCCCCAGTGCCTCTGGCCCTCTCTTGTCTCTCCCCACACCTGATCCTGAAACCCCAATTCCCCTCTCCACCCCTCACACACCCAGTTCCCTCCCTCCGTCTGCCTCCTATGACTATTTTATTCCCCCTTCTAAGTAAGATTCAAGCATCCTCATTTGAGTATTTAGCTTCTTTGGGTCTGTGGAGTGTAGCATGGGTTTCCTGTATTTTATAAAGAGGGAGGTTACTGGGCTCATGAGATGGCTCTTCTCATCAGTAGGAGAAAATCAACCCCTCTGACTTCCACATCTGCCCCGTGGCACCCTTCTGAAAGGGTTAAGTAAAATAATTGTAGGTATTGTTTCCAGCATTCTCAGTATGAATGTTAGTAAATTTCCTGACTATGGGGATCAAAGGTTTGAACCTCCAGAAGGCGAGTGAGTATTTCAAGTATCTGCTGGTGTTTCAGAACTGTCCTCATTTCCAGGATTCTTATGCTGCCCAACTGAATCACCTAGCACATTTCTCCTTGGTTTTTCTGTGGTGTTTTCTCTATTGGAGTATTTATTTTGGTACCATGTTCAAAGTTTTTTAAGGCTGTAATTACATCTTGTTCTTTTTGTATCCCCTTTAGAATTTATGCAAGTAAATTCTACTCAAGTAAATTTCAACTCAAATTGACAACAAATTTTCTTTGCCTACAAACGTTTAAGGGACTTTGGTGAATGATATTTGTAACCTAATCCTTTAAAATATCTCCATTGAATGTTGTCAAACTGTTGCTGTTATTCTTAAAGAGAGATATAGCAGGTGGGAGACAAAGGCAATCCCATGTAGCTTTGATATGGTCAAATCTTCTTTCATGGCATGCAAATTGTTTGACTTTGGAGATAGTATGATTTTGCTGTGTTACTGAAGAGCTGATTTGAAATCCACATTCACCATCTATTTAACCAAATGTGAATCCATGCAGTACAAATAGATTATACCCAAAAGCAAAATGTACTTATTCCATTCTATTTAATATCTAGGTGTGAGAGTACTTCACACACCATTGGAGAGTCATGAAAAGTATTATCACCACATTGAAACACACTTGTAAAGGGGATGAATGTTTGGCATAAGCTGTGTTACTGGCTTATTGTGTGGTTATATGAAATTTACTTAAATTAATAAAGATGGCAAAAATTCAACACTAGTAAAAAGTACATGGCTTTTATTGAGTAGCACAGAAATCTGTCATATTAACAGGTATGGAGACCACTTATATTGCTGGAGTCAACTTAGGAAAGAAAGCATTGATTTTGTACTTGGAATGCCCTTGTTCTCTCCAGGCAGCTTTTATCTGGACTAAATTGAATTGTAGGGCACCTAATGCAACATGGGTTTTCAAATGCTCTGATGAATTCAATTCATCATCAAGATAAAATACAAACAACTTATCCAAAAGATGAGCTTAGAAAGCATCCTTTTGTGCTCTCCTCTCTCACTGTACTCTCACATGACCTTCTGATTTCATGGTTCTCTTTGTGGTCCTGCAATGCTTATTAACTTTCAGGAACATTGATAAAAGGAGCTGACCTCTGATGTACTTCTGTACCTCATGTAATCGTGACAACCAAAATCAGAGATTGTTCTCAGGTCCTCACTAGTTGAATGCAATGACTCATCTACTTTCATAAGTATTTTTAAATTTTTCATCAAGTATTGGGACCAGTGACTTTAGCAACATTTACTGGAACCTCCTCAAGTTGCTTTCTATTAAATGATACCTTCTTTTTCTTTTCACCAAACATTTAAAAGCAAATTCTCATTTTTTTTTCTTTATTAAGGAGTCAACCACCATGCATTTCTGGGAGCCATGTGTTGCTTCCTACCTTCTTTGATGATCCTATCTTGGAGCTCCCATTCAGTTCCTATGGGGGAAGAAGGCTTTTCTCAACAAGTTATTATATTCACTCAGATCCAAGGCCATGCCTTATATGAATATAATGCATGTTTAGTTATGCAAAGACCGAAGGATTATTATCACCTGTATGTAACCACTATAAGATTTATTAAAAGTTATACTTATGAGAAGCAATGGCAAATGAAGTCAGATTTGTAGAAACATTTAACCTTTGACCAATTGTCATAAACAAATTTCTTTCTCATGGTTTTTAAACTAAAATGCCAAATAAAATAAATACATATGTTTGACATGTAATAAACTTTGGAGTTCTAAAAATAAAAGGTAAAAAAAAATTACATCTTCTGAGGTGATAGTAGCAAAACAAACGAACAAACAAACAAAAAAACTTAGAATGTTGGAAATACTGAATCAAAAATCATCAAAAGGAATGAAAGAAACTGACAACCCAAGTAATGTGTTAGAAATCAGTTCAGTGAAGTAGTAACCAGGACAGTGTCACCACTTAGAAACAGATGCTTTGGCAAATATCCTCAGTCACTCTTATAAACAACCTGTGATAAAAGTACAATACTTTGTCAGATGCAATTGGAGATGTTTACTTCTAATTGAATCTTGACTCTTAGTTCTCTCACTTTTGGACTTGTTGGGTTTCCCTTTGGTGTTTGAGAATCTCTTTGTCACCCATGTCCTTTTGCCAATTCCTATCTGGACTGTGTGGTACCACACTACCTGCCATCAGCTATGTGTATGAAAATGGCTTTCTGTGGGCTGGTACATTTCACTGAGGACAATAAATAAGGTAAAGTTAAAAACATTTACAATGGACCTCCCGATAATGCTACAGTTAAGCTAGTGGTAGCATTGTGTGAGTGAAGTAAAACTGTCTCCCAGTGTAAGCATGTGGATTTAAAAGATAAAGATTTTATAATATTTAGGAAAAAATAGTCCCTCATTCTGAGATAACAAAGTGTTTCCTGAGAGATCTGTGAAGGAGTACTCCTGAATACTAGTGACCTTAGGCCTTAATTTAAACATGTTAGTTTCTCAGAGATGGACTGATAGTGTCCTGCCTGGGGATGGCGTAAACATCCTGGGAAGCCCCAGTAAGATAGGTAGCTAGGAAGGAAACATGAGCTTTCACTTCTTAGTTTTGCTAAGGAGGATAAGATGTACCCACAATGCCATCCTGTGTCAGTAATTTTCTGTTTCTATAAAAAGCCACCATGACCAAGGCAACCTGTGGAACCTAAAGTATTTACTATGGCTTGCAGTTACAGAGGGTTAGAGTCCAGCACCATCATATTGGGGAACACAGAAGCAACCAGGCAGGCATGGTGCTTGAGCAGTAACCAAGAGCTTACATACATGCAGTGGGAGGCAAGGAGAGGAAGAGCTATTGGGAATGTCATGAGCTTTTGAAACCTCAAAGCCCACCCTTAGTGACAAACCTCCTCCAACATGCCCATACCTCCTAGTGCCTTCCAAACAGATTCTATCAGCTGAGGAACAATTCAAATATATGATTCTGTGAGGGTATTCTCATTTAAACCACCACACAATCTAATTTAATGCCTTTGGAACCCAGAATTGCCTTCTTACTTGGATGGATTGACATGCAGACTGTTGGAATCCAAGTCCTTTTCTACCTTTATCTCTAGTGCTCCATCCAATTCTGGAGCTTTCCATAATTCAGTCCAGCTCTGCTGGCTTCTTGATGGCTATCTTCATCACATGTTTAGACTTCACCTATTGACAACAAAGGGCTATGATGTTTCATCTATCTGCTTCATAACTTTCAAGTTTCTCTCATGTCTTTATAAAAAATAGTATGGAGACACACATAAACACAATGCCAATTCTTTCTGTCTCATCCATGCTTCCATCTTTTATCATTTTGGGCATGGGTTTTAAGTATGTACATTAACTTTTAAATAGGAGTCCTAATGTACACATTAAGGACTTGCTATATTTTGCTGAATGTGGCAGTTGCTGCATGGCTCTCAGTCTTGGTGTTGGTTGGTTGGTTGGTTGGTTGGTTGGTTGGTTGGTTGGTTGGCTGGTTGGTTAGTTTTGTATATAATCAAGAGCTCCATTCCACCAACTCTTGCTTCAGTTTCCTTTGGCAGTTGTTGAGTTGCTATGGCCTTTTCAAGGCTGTGAAGATGAAGGAAGGGTAAACTAAAGTAAAGCTGCAGACTTACTTCATTCATTGCACCTCGGAAGCCAATTCAATTGGACTTCACATCATCATACAATCTTTTCTGGTTTTTGTGGCACTAAGCCAGTGTTTTCCATGAGTCATAACATAAAATCCATAAAGACAAAGATCTGGGCAGATAAAGCCTGCTTATATTATTACTGGATTGTATTAATCTCTAGTGTCTACTAAAGCTGTTATTTGATGTTGCTAAAGTTCACAGAAAAGTACCAAACCACATTCTGTCTTTACTAACTTCCATTGCCCTTCAGTGATATTATAATCAAATAAATAAAATGTGATATTCTTTTCCACTCTATGTGACCTGAAATTGTCTTCTTCGTGGGTGAATTTCTGTTTGCAAGGCCTAAATAACAAGTGTGAATGTCTAGTATTGTAAGGTTTGTGATTTGAAAGCTGTGAGGGCTCCTTCCTTTTGTACTGGATAAGTTTGTGTACAATATGTATCAGCATGTGTTATAAGTGCAAACCTATACCACCATACACACCCACAGAGCAGGGGAAAGGCCCTGCTCAGGAAAGCAACCTCTCCTTAGTTTTGACTGTTCTTCTGCATGTCTGAAGCTGCAGCTGCCTCAGCTCTTGTTGCCTGGATGCTCTACATGCTCTGTGGTGGGAATCCCTAGAGCCTTCCTAAATATGAAGAATGTTTATATTATTGTTACAAGTTCAGGCCTATAGTTCCCCTATGTTTTATAAATTATATTTCATACAGGGGTGATCACTAGGATATTTTGGAATGGGATTTAGAAAGAAATGATTAATTATAGTGTTAGGTATTTGTTCCAATTCTCCCCTAAAAACAACAATAGCACAGCATGGTTTGCTTCCCTGATAACTTGAGCATGTAACGTTTCCCATTGTGGCAGTCAGAATGGGAGGCTCCGTATTCCTTGTCCCTGTAGTACAGACTTGGAGTAATAGACTGTAGTGTCATCTGCTCTTGGAACCTTGCAACTGATTTAGCACTTGAAGTGTACTGAAAAGTTACGTCTAGTTAGCATTTCACCCAGTGTCATACACAGAGCCAATGATCCTGTGGATAAAAGGAGCAGAGTTGATCCACTTCTGCACAGCACAACATTTCTGTGACTCTGAAAGTGTTCTGTCTATATCTTCTGAAGTAATGATCATTAGTGATGTTTGGTTTTTGAACACTTGAGATATGGCTAGTGTAACTGAGAAAATGAAATTTTCACTTTGTTTAATGTAAATACCTAATAAAATATGCTGTTATTTTACAATTGGGAATGTAAACAACAGAATTAAATTATTTTATGCAGCAAATATAATTTGTAAAGCAGAAAATTACTGTTAGCATGACTGTGGTCCAGGTCAGAATCTCTTTCAATTATGTCTGTGCTGGAAACATTTAGTATTGATATGCATTGTATTGCATCCACTGCATCATACTAGATACTATAGGAAGTAAATTCTAGTGCTGAATTACCTTTTCAAAGTAACTAGATGTAAGTGAACTTGACCCAGTTAGGATGGTATGCAAATGATACTTATGCTGCTATTGAACAGTACAAAATGAAAACAGTGCCCTGGAGGTCATTGAGAACAGTACCTAAAGCTAGGAAAGACAACCAAGAATCATGAGCCTAAATATTTTTTAAAAAAAAATGCCTAGTAAGATTAAAGGAATGAATCAATTAGAAGTTACTAGAACATACCGTCCTAAAAACTACAGTAGAAGCCAGGTGAAAGGCAGCTGGAGTTGCTTCAAGTGTAGCAGCGTAAATGGCACATCCCAAGATGTGTTGCTAAGATACAAGTGCTGTTCTTCAAAGTAGCTGTGTGACAGCAAACCCTAGATGAAACCCATCCAGCAGGTGAGTAGCTGTGCATTGGTAATAAGAACCTGGCTTCAACCTGTATCCCCTAAGAAGTGTCAACGTGGCTTTGTGGGAAGGGGCTGAGGGGTGAGTTTGGCATTTGAGCAGTGATTCTAATATGTAGGTGATCCTGAAACCATGCAGGTTGAGAGTCCAGATGGTTTCATATTTGCAGTTTCCAAAAGGCCCCTCCTTGGCTTCTTTAAAAAACTAATCTTCTATGAAAAAGCTGTAATGATTCTTTCTTGGATCCTAAGGCCATTTTTAATACAACAAAGAAGAGGGAGAATTTTGACTTTTTTTTTTTTTTTTAAGTAATTTTCTAAGCTCACAGGAAAAGATGGGTTGTATCCAGATGATCTGAGTTTGGAACCTCAGGCAAAGTGAAGAGATTCAGCGTAGTCATGGTGATGCTATGGAGTCACTTTATGGGACAGTTGTGGCAATTCTGTGGAGTCACTTCATCCTGTTGGCTTGTTATCAACCACATAGTGAGTGGTTTGAAATCATTGTTTAAGAATCTAAATGCTTAGTTTTTAATAATAGAAAGTACTTATGTAATGGGCCAGAGATACAGATAACACAATCAGTTAACTTTTTGCAGAATATCATGGGACATATGCTCAGCAGACCAAGAATCAATCAGTAGCATTAATTTGTGGTATAAAAGGAAAATAATTTGTTTTGAAACAGGGTATTGCTATGTAGCTCTGACTGCCCTGAACTCACTATGTAGACCAGGCTGGCCTTGAATTTACAGAGATTTTTCTGCCTCTGCAACCTGAATGCTGGGATTAAAGGTGTGCACCATTTTGCCTGGCATCGTTTTGTTGTTGTTGTTGTTTAAGAGAGATCAGATTAACTCCCCACCCCCATTTTAGGAATTTTAAGAAGTGACTCTTAAAAGTTCATTCTCATGACTTTTTTGGATGTGATTTTGACAACTGTAAATAAACAAGAAAAATTACATTTTTGTTACATAATTACCCTCCCCTCCTGGATGCCATTGCCTCATAGGGTCCTGTAACGTGTACCCCAGGCCCTGCAGGAGACATTTCTTTAGTGAAGAGTGAGCCATACACCAGGGCTCTGCTGCTTCTGATCTTTCTTTGTCTGCTCTGCCAAGGGAGAGATCAGAGCCGGGACCTGGGTGTGTTAGACAAGATCTGCCCCGAACCACATCCTAGCTCCCCATCTCTGATCTGAACACTTGGTTCTTTTTTTAAAATTTATTTATTTATTTATTTACATCCCAAATGCTGCCCCCCATCCCAGTCTCCCATCAAAGAGTTCCTCCTCTCTTCCCTTTGCCTCTGAGAGGGCAATTCCCCTATAATGCCCCCACCCTGGTGCATCAAGTCTCTACAGGATTAGCTTCATCCTCTCCCACTAAGGCCAGACATGGCCGCTTTCTGCTACAAATGTGCAAGAGGCCTCAAATCAGCCTGTGCATGTTTTTCAGTTGGTCGCTCAGTCTCTGGGAGCTCCCAGGGGTCCACGTTAGTTGATACTTTTGGTGTTCCTGTGGGGTTGCCATCTCCTTGTGGGCCTTCAGTCCTTCCCCTAACTCTTCAGTAGGGGTCCCAGACCCTGGTCCAATGTTTGCCTGTGAGTATCTGAATTTGTCTCAGTCAACTGCTAGGTAGAGCCTCTCAGAGGGCTGCTATACTAGGCTCTTGCCTGCAAGCACAACATGGCCTCAATGGTTTGCAGTATTGGTGCCTGCTGATGGGATGGGTCTCAAAACAGGCTGGTCATTCTTTGGCCATTCCTTCAGTCTCTGCTCCATCTTTGTCCCTGCATTTCTTTTAGTCAGGGCCAACACTACTCTCTCCCTTGGCAAAAATATTTGAGATAATTATTTATCAGCTTTGCTTTCTTATATCACGTAGGGTTTTTTCCTTTGTTTCCCTATATTTGGCTTTGTGTCCAGCCCTGCTTCTTCGCCTTTCCTCATCTTTTTCCATTAATTTTATTTATTTGCTTGAGATTTCTCTTTAATCTATAGATATTTTCAGTTTGTGTACCTACATAGAAAATAAAAAGTACCTTGATAAAGGCAAGACTTGTGTTGAATCAGAGGACGACAATTCCTATCTACACTAAAGGTTTTTTGTATACAACTTTGACTCTTATAGACTAACACCATCTACTTAAAATTAGCATGTAGTTTTCATAGGATTATGTTTTTGTGTCAGGAATGCTCAAAATTGAGCTTGTTAAACTCTTACCGGCTCGGAATGATTTTACTTAGAGAAAGCTCCTATAATATCATTGATATTAAATGTTTCACTTTGCTTAGAATTCCTTTTTTTATTTGTTTGTTTTATTCTTTTAGGTGCCCTGGATTGTACCTACTGTCTCCAGTTCAGCAGGCAGACATTCTGCCACTGACATCCCATTGCTTAGGGTTTCAGTCAGGATTTCCCAATGTTGTTCAGACTGACCCAGAACATTGGAATTCAGGAACCTCCATCTCCTGCTTCCTTGGTGCTAGGATTATGAGTGGGCCTCCACACCCATTTAGTACTTCAAGTTCTGCCTGGTTTGTGTAGGATTAAGTTTTTGCACATTAGTCAGCCATGTGTTCTTTCAGTATACATTTACTGAACCTCTGTGTTTCAGGCACTGCCATACAATTTGATGATGTGTCAATAGATACTTTGAAATCACACTGTAAAGTTTGGTTTAGGCCAAACTGTAAATTGGCTCCATTTCAGCGAAGTGTAGTTAATGAGTGATGAAAAGTCCTCTTTAGAACTTGAGTTTTCAAAATGTGTTAATGTGATGGTCTAGCATAGCACTAGCCAGGAAGTTGAGCCTGCCAGAACTTGTTTAAGAATTTGCTCCAGGGTAGAAGTAAAGCAAGAGTTACTGTGTCTTGAGTAATATCATTTAGCAAGAGTTATGATGGAAATAAGTCCAAATGTTGTCTAAAACCCAGACTCTACTTTCCGTGGTGGGTTCTCCCAGGGTTTGCATAGTCCCCATATTCTCTTCTCGCAGCCCTCTTCTTTGTTGTCGTGATCCTGACCACAAGACCCCCCTTCCTCTTTGTCCTCTTGGATGTACTTGCTCCAATTGTTAGCTTTTCCAAACTTTTAAAATTATTTGGTAGTGTTCTTTTATTATGTCTTATTAACCAGAAATCTCATTGTTCCCATTCACATTGCCCATTATGGATAAGCTAAATTGTATCATGTCTCACTAAAACTCATGGCAATTTCTCATGCTCTACAACAGGGGTTCTCAGCCTTCCTAATGCTGTGGCCTTTACTATATTTCCTCACATCATAGTAAAATTATTTTCATTGCTTTCTCCATAACTGCAATTTTGCAGTTGCAGTTTTGCTCATAATGTAAACATCTGATTTGTAGGATAGCTGATATACAACCCCTGTGAAAGAGTTGATTGACACTCCCAAAGGGGCTGTGACCACAGATTGAGAATCACTCATCTACAGGCAAAATATCTATCATCATCTTAAATCTGGGAGCAAAAACATCAGAAGATTAGACACAATTGCTCTAGACAATAGAGCTCTGCTTTTGCCTCTGGCTCCAACTTCCTTCAAAGTTACTCATTCATTTCTGTCAAACCACGGGATATCAGAACAACAAAAAACTTGTAAGTATGGTAAGTTGCAGAAAGAGCAGAATGGATATTAGCATAACAGGACCTGACAACACCTGTATTTATTTCATCTGAATGGTGGCTTATAGTTTCTATGACAACAAGATTTTCAGAAATTCTCTGAAAGGCACTATCTTTTCAAGTTGGAATAAATGTACTAGAAAACCTGATTCCTGAGTAGGTTGACTAGATATTTTTAGGCATGTTTCCCTGAAGGACCTGAAGTACACAAAACAAATGGACAAGGTATGTGTTGGGAGGGAGGGAGAGTGAAAAGCAAACAGAAGAAAAACAGGGATAGATTCTCTGGAGAGCTGGCAAATTAGGATAATATATACATAGAATCTTAGCACCTGATAATTTACACAAACCCCTGTGTGGTTTGAGTGAGAATGGCTTCCATTGGTCCATGGGTTTTAATACTTGATCTCCAGTTGGTATGATCTTCAGAGGTGTGGACTAACTGGAGGAAGTATGTCCCCAAGTGTGAGCTTTGGGATTTCAAAGAACTTACTATTTTGAGTTCACTCTGTACCTCCTCCTTGTGGATCAAGATATGAGCTCTCAACTCTTCCTGGCACTGTGCCCTGGCTCTGCCATCATTGACTCTAACCCTCTGAAACTATTAGCCCAATTAAATGCTTTCTTTTTAAATTGCCTTGGTCATGGTGTTTTGGAACACCAATGGAAAGGTAACCAAGAAAGGTCTCCCTCATAGTTACTTCAAGTTTATTTTCAATAGCTTAGAATTCTGCATTCATAACTCTGATTATGGATTTAGAATTTTCTTCAGGGGAAGTTTTTCTGTATTTGTCGTATAAGACATTTATTCAGAGATGTGACTCATCTGCTGTGTGTGTAGGAGATAGAGAGTGTTTAAAAGAAGGCCATATAGAGGATCTCCTCTTCCCCCGTTACTTCAACCATTTCTTTTTTTTTCCTACCTCACACTTTAGGAAACTAGTCATACTTAGGGTAACATCTTCAAAATTTCCATATATTAAGCTCATCTTTGGTTTACTGGATCTGGCCTACCAGAAGGCAAACCATAGGAGAGGCCAGGTAGTATTTCTGGACAAAGAGAACACCTTCACAGGGAAAGGGAAGTTAGGTCAACTTGAACAACTGTCTCATAATTATTTGGAAAATACCACTTCTGAGAATATCGCTTGTTTTCATATCATATGAATCATGTAGATATATAAGCAGATGGAAATTGTAGGAAAAGATAATGACCTTCACTTTAAAGCCTCAGAAGCTTTTGAAGCAATATGGCTTTGGTACCTCTGTGAAATAATGCAGCATCAAATCACGGGATAAGGCATTGTCAGTTGCTAAACCACTATAACTTTTGCATATTTTACATAATGAAAAGCCACTGAATCTATTTAGGCATTCTGGTCAATTAGCAAGAAAGATACAGGAAATCTGGAATCCACAAGAAATGAATATGATTGGCAAAGGAAGCAGTATTCTCTTAGCTACGGTGATAAATCAGTGGTCTATCAGCCAAAGGTGCCAGATGTCATATAAGGTCTCACAGGCTGTGTTTCAAAAGGTTCCAACATCATGAGGATGGAGTCAACCCTTTGAAGCAGAAGGAAATGTCAAGTATGTATTGTGTCTGGCAAGGCTTATTCACAATACTGCATGAGATGGCATTCTGAGATCAGTAATCATTATGAAGAGCTTTGCAGAATATTTTAATAAGGTTAGAAGGCAGCAGTATAAGTTCTTTTCTGCCTAGAGAAAAACATTTGTATTTGTTGAAGAAGACTCAAACGGTAATAGTTGACCTTATAAAGACAGACATAAATTAGGTTTTAGGAATTATATGTTATTTACATAAGATTAACTAATGATAAATGTGTTTGTATAACCACTGACCTAATGTATTCTAAATGAAATTCCATGTGGGATTTTACCAAATACCTGGTGATCATTAAATATTAGTGTGCATACACTTCTCATCTTTCTCTTTCAAGCTGAAAGATGCTTTATAATTTAAGGAAGGATAGAGATGGAACATTTGCTAGGCAACATGTGAAGCCTACATAGACATCTAGTTCTCCTGTAGTCTTGTTGCTGTAGGGATGGAGATACTGGAGATCATACCTAGGCACGTGTACATGCTAATCAAGTACTCTGCACTGAGCTGTTTCTAGCTCTTCGTGTTATATATTCAGGCCAATCTTTTTTTTTTTTTTTTTTTTTTTTTACTAAGGAAATGCTGGTATATTTTATTTTGGCTATCTACAAAAGCATAATCATTTTACAAAATGTGAACAGGAAGAGCTGTATACATTAACAGGATGACATTTTCACAAATTGCTAACATTTTCAGGAGTCCTCAGCAATATACTATAAGGATCCTAAGTAATACCAGCAAGCCACTACTCCCAGAAAGTTAAATATTTTTCAGATTGTTATTGCTATTCCATTAAGCATCAGAGCCAATCTTTGTGTCTCCACTTTTTGTCATTAATAACTGAGTTTGATGGCATAATCTTAACATTACAGCCCTCCTGCCTCAGTCTCCTTAGTGTTAGGATCACAGGCATATGCACCCATGCCCAGCTGGAGACTTGAATACAAAGATGCCTTGGGAGGACCCAGTCCTTCTGAATCAAGATCTGTGGCTATGGGAGCAAGATACATTTTTAGACATAGGCTTAGTGGCCCAGGCTAATCTTCAACTCATAATCCTCCTGTCTCAGGCTTCCAAATGCTGACATACGGCTGTTAGCCACAACACCAACTTCCAAGATACCTTCAGAATACTCTTCAGGTGATTCTGATGAGCAGCTAAGTTTTTGAGTCATGAATTATGTGATAGAAAAGTACTGATTTTTCTGCTTTTACAAAAGCACAAGACTGTCATTTCTTTCTTTAGAATATGACATGGTCAGATGAAAGAGTACTGGAGTGGAATCTAATATTAGATATCACGATGCTTCTGTGGCATACGAGTTCAGCAGTAGAAGATGTTAATAAATGTTACTTGTTCCCCCTGTCCTCATTCAGTGACCAGTGATTCCTTAACATAAATGGCTTAGCAAACCAGGTTTATGCTGAAATTTAGCTTTCTACCTATATTTATTGTTGAGTATCAGCTATGTGCTAACCACATTTCTGTGTACTCAGCTTCAATTTTCGTTGTATTTATTTAGAGGTGTGTGTGTATGTGCTTGTATATGCATGTGTGCATGCAAGCCTGCATGCAGGTCCATGTAGGAAGAGGTCACAGAAGGTCAGAGGACAGCTGTAGGAGGTGATTCTCTCTTCCACCACATGTGTTCTGAATATCCATCTCAAGTTATCAGGATGGTGATGGTGGCAAATGCCCTTGTTTGCTGCACCATATGCCTGGCCTCTTTTACAGTCCTGATGGTAGAGATGAACAACAGTTTGTCACTGTTTACTCATTTACAATCTAGTGATGTCACAGATGTAGGTTATGCTTCATAAGGCTCTACAGTAAGATTGTCCTAATTTTCATGATTCTATTTGTTTTATCTTAGCTATATACTTTCATTTTGATGTATTGAATAGTTTCTAGCATTCTAAGCTAGAAACTTAAGTAGGAAGCTTATAGTAAGTTATAAAATCCTTTATCCCTACCATAAATAAAGATACTTGTTATTACATTATATCTATCCATGTTACTATTACACATAAATATGTATTCTTAATGTCGTGATCTTTGAAATCCCTTTATGTACTTCAGTAAAGAATCCTGCTACTAAATTTTATTTTATTTTTTTTTCACCTCCCACACATCCTCTCCCCGAACTGCATTAAAGCACAAGGAGAGGTGGGTGCAGAGAACTTTATTGATGGTATTGAGAGTAGGGAGGGCTCCCTAGGCCCCTTCTGTTATTATGGGGGTCTGGGATGGAAACTGTGAGGGGATGCTCATTGTTGGGACAGGGACTCCTCAGCAACCGAGCGCCTCTCTCTAGCTCTCCTGTCCTTGCTGGGGTGGGTGGTCCGGGCTTCTTATTCCTTGGAGGCCATGTAGGCCATGAGGTCCACAACCCTGTTGCTGTAGCCGTATTCATTGTCATACCAGGAAATGAGCTTGACAAAGTTGTCATTGAGAGCAACGCGAGCCCCAGCATCAAAGGTGGACGAGTGGGAGTTGCTGTTGAAGTCGCAGGAGACAACCTGGTCCTCAGTGTAGCCCAGGATGCCCTTCAGTGGGCCCTCATATGCCTGCTTCACCACCTTCTTGATGTCATCATGCTGGGCAGGTTTCTCCAGGCGGTATGTCAGATCCACAACGGATACATTGGGTGTAGGAACACGGAAGGCCATGCCAGTGAGCTTCCCGTTCAGCTCTGGGATGACCTTGCCCACAGCCTTGGCAGCACCAGTGGATGCAGGGATGATATTCTGGGCAGCCCCACGGCCATCACGCCACAGCTTTCCAGAGGGGCCATCCACAGTCTTCTGAGTGGCAGTGATGGCATGGACCGTGGTCATGAGCCCTTCCACGATGCCAAAGTTGTCATGGATGACTTTGGCCAGGGGTCTAAGCAGTTGGTGGTGCAGGATGCATTGCTGACAATCTTGAGTGAGTTGTCATATTTTTCATGGTTCACACTCATCACAAACATGGGGGCATCGGCAGAAGGGGCGGAGATGATGACCCTTTTGGCTCCACCCTTCAAGTGGGCCCTGGCCTTCTCCATGGTGGTGAAGACGCCAGTAGACTCCATGACATACTCAGCACCAGCATCACCCCATTTGATGTTAACGGGATCTCGCTCCTGGAAGATGGTGATGGGCTTCCCGTTGATGACAAGCTTCCCAATCTCAGCCTTGACTGTGCCGTTGAATTTGCCATGAGTGGAGTCGTACTGGAACATGTAGACCATGTAGTTGAGGTCAGTGAAGGGGTCGTTGATGGCAACAGTATCCACTTTGTTAGCTGCAGAGCAGATAGATGGCAGCCCTGGTAACCAGGCGCCCAATACGGCCAAATCCGTTCACACCGACCTTCACCATCTTGTCTACCGGATGAGGCTGGCACTGCACAAGAAGATGTGGCTATCTCTGGAACAGGGAGGAGCACAGAGCCTACTAAATTTTATATAAGCTGTGCTCACTAGTGAGACAGCTCAAAGTGCTTGCTTGCCTGGAAAGTATCCTGAGTTTAATCCTCAGGACTCCAGGAAATGTAGAAGGAGACAACCAACTCCCAAGGGTTAAGCACTAATCTCCATATACACCATGCCCATCTCCTACATCATCATCGTCATCATCATCATTTATAAATTACTTAATCTAATAGATTAAGGAATTGCTCTCACTATGATCCAACTTGGCAAGCATCCACTCTTTCTATTTGACAATGTGTAAAAGTGAAATAACGCTCTACCTTGTTTCTAAAAACAATTATTCCATTGAGTTTCATTTGGGATTAAGGTTTATCCTAGTTACCCATTCAGAAAATTTAGATTTGTTACAGAAAAATTAGATGTGTGATGTTTATTATTGAGAATTTTGTACATCCTCGTAAGGTGTTTTGATCAAATCCATTTTCTCCAATCCATCCTTATCTCCTACATCACTTTCCCCTCCCAACCTCAGTAAGTTTTTGTAAACTTACTCTGTCCACTTAGCATTACCTCTTTGTGTGGGGGAGGAGAACCAACTGCCAGAGCAAGGGGCACCATCAAGGGGCCATATACCTACAGAAAGATGCCTTTCCCTCTCCAGAAGCCATCAATTGCCAGGCTTTCTCAGTTAGGGATGAGACTTCATGAACGGCCCTGCTCCTATCCATTCTTGTAATTCCATTAGGCAGAGCTATAATTTATTTGCTTTTTCTATTTTATAGACACAGTGTTCCTTATTTTATTTTTAATTATGTGTACATGGGGCTAAGAGGGGCACTATGGGTGTATGAAATGTGCATGCAGGTTCCTGTAGAAACTAAAGTCATTGGATCCCCTGGAACAAGAGTTATGGGAAGTCATGAGCTGCCTAGCATGGGTTCTAGAATCAAACCTGGATCTTCTGAAAGAGCAGTACTCTCTCTTAATTAATGAAACACCTCCTAGTACTATCTTAAAGCCTTTCTTTCTTTCTCTCTTTCTCTCTTTCTTTCCTTCTTCCTTCCATTCTTCCTTCCTCCCTTCCTTCCTTCCTTGTTTTTTTTTTCTTTTGTTTGTTTTTTCCTTTACTTTTCATAAGAAATGTAACCTTCAGGAATTTATGTCAGTAGAAAATATGAAAAAAATTCTTTTAACCAAATGGCCCAAAGGCCTATATGTTGACAGATTTTTAGAGCACCACTAAAAATATTAGGTGAATAAAATAGTTTAAATACTTTTAAAATTTATCAGCTTTTATGCATATTTATATGTATAAAATGTGATATAGTTTCTCTGTGTTTATATTATTTAGTGCATAAAAATAAATACCAAAGTGAAGCTCTGAGACAACATCATAAAATCAACAAATCAAGCCAATTGAATATTCCAAGGACTGCTAAAACACAAATCTTTTAGATTGTCTTCAACTAAATATTATTATCCCCATTTTATAGCCAGTGCCTGAAATCCAAGGACAATGTCAATTTTGTTAATAATTGGTCCATCAAATCTGTGTGTAGTGTAAAAAATGTTGATATATTTATTCATTCCTTATTATGTAAAAATCTGTCTGTACTAAAAGGAGTTTTGTGCACAGGGCAATGGATTTATGCACAATGAATTTATAGTGGTTTTCCAGATGTTCATATTTAACTAGCAACCATTCATAAAAGGAGTAACGCTTTCAGAGGTTATCTTCCTGATTAATAGCCTTTGCCATTACTAGTTGGGTGATTTTATAGTTGGTCGGAGAATTAACCGTGTCACTTCCAGATCACAACTATTATAATGTACACAATGTAATTTCATATATTTAAAAAACATTTTTAATGAAAATGTTTTTAAATGAAATGAAATTACTTTTAAATGAAAACTAGAAATTACTTTATTTCATTGACTGATTAATGTAGTGTCATAGTTCTATTTGCTTCTCTTAAATCTTACCAGAAATAAGCCATTTGTTAAAGTCCTTTTCTTTTTACTATAAAAATTTGGCCACCATCCAAGATGAAGCACATAACCAAAAGATCACTCTTAAGGAAGGACTTCATGTTTTGTGGTGAATTTTTTCATAATATCATTGAGTATTCTATTGTGTTAAATTTCATTTTCTAAGAGTACCATCTCTTTGAAACCAACCACCACAGTAGTAAACAGTACAATATTAACTCAGAAAAATACTAGCTTTTTAAGCAGACTATAAATTACAGGGATTGCTTAAGAGTCTCAACAATGAAATATTGCTGTTAATGCGTGTGCCTTTATCAGCTTAAGTAGCTTATTATAATCAGATTAAATCCTTACTCCATGTAAATCCATTATAGCTTATGACTTAAATCCATGAGAATTATAACTAAGAGCCTTGCCTAATCAAAATCAAATTTAATTATATGTTCACGTTATAATCTAGAGAACAGAGGTTTGGGCTAAAATTGAGTCTCATTTCTTTGTCCATAATGGAAATAAGAATCTTTTATTTCTTAGTACAACATGTTTACCAGTACACATGAGTACTCTCAAATGCCTGTAATAATCCACAGTTAGGAAGCTCCTATGCCAGCCATTGTTAGCCCTCTATAGTCCCTAATGGCCTCATAACAATATACTACTACAGGCTTGGTAATTGAAACAGAAGAACTATTCTGACATTTCTGGATCCAAAATTGAGATGTTGGCAAAATTTACCTTTTCTGACACCTTTATCTTTAAGCTTGTGAGTAGACACCTTATCTCTGTGTACTCACTTGGTCTTTTGTGAATGCGTGCATGTTAGCATCCCAACATTTCCTACTTGTAAGGATCCCATTTGGATTGGCTAAGAGCCCACAAAATAACCACATTTCACAAATCACATCTTTAAAGATTTTTATCTCCAAACAGTGTCACAAATGAAGTCCTGGGGATAAGGACTTTAGCATCTGCATTTGAGAGAGACATAGTTCAGTCTGTAACACTAGCTGTGCATTACTTTCACTGTCTTTCCCACCATCTAAACATTTATTTGGTGTCTACTAGAACGACAGATGATGGGCTAGAAGTTGAAAATCAAAGACTGAATGTCATAAATGTATCCCAGTCTAGAAGAAATCTGGAGGACAAAGGAAATAAGTAATTAATTGCATTTTACAATGCTTTTCTGGCTATTACAAATAAGGCTGCTATGAACATAGTAAAGCACTTTTCCTTGTGGTATGGTGGGGTGTCTTTTGGGTATATGCCCAAGACTGGTATAGCTGGGTCTTCAGACATTTCCAATTTTCTGAGGAACCTCCAGTTTGATTTCCAGAGTGGTTGTACCAGTTTGCAATCCCACCAATAATCGGGGAGTGTTCCTCTTTCTCCACATCCTCGCCAACATGTGTTGTCACCTGAAGTTTTAATCTTAGCCATTCTGATTTGTGTGAAATGGAATCTCGGGGTCATTTTGATTTGCATTTCTCTGATGACCAAGGACTTTGAACGTTTCTTAAGTGCTTCTCAGCCATTCACGATTCTTCTGTTGTAAATTCTGTTTAGCTCTATACTCCATTTTTAATTGGGTTATTTGGGTTTTTGGAGGTTAATTTCTTGAAAATATGTGTATATATATATATATATATATAATATCATATATATATGATATTAGCCCTTTGTTGGATGCAGAGTTAGTGAAGATTTGTTTTCCCAATCTGTAGCCAATTTGCCTTTTTGCCTTACAGAAGCTTTTCAGTTTCATGACGTACCTTTTATCAATTGTTGATCATAGAGCCTGAGCCATTGGTGTTCTGTTCAGGAAATTTTCCCCTGTGCCAATGAGTTTGAGACTCTTTTCTACTTTGTCTTCTTTAGATTCAGTATATCTGGTTTTATGTTGAGATCCTTGATCCACTTGGACTTGAGCTTTGTGCAAGGTGATAAATATGGCTCTATTTTCATTCTTCTACATGCTGACAGCCAGTTAGACCAGCACCATTTATTGAAGATGCTTTCTTTTTTCCACTGTATGTTTTTGGCTTCTTTGTCAAAGATCAAGTGTCCATAAGTATACGTGTTTACTTCTGGGTCTTCGATTCTATTCTATTCCATGGTTCAACCTGTCTGTCTCTGTACCAGTATCATATGTTTGTCTTTTTTTAATCACTATTGCTTTGTAATATATCTTGAGGTCAGGGATAGTGATTCCCTCAGAAGTTTTTTAATTGTGTGCATCATTTTAGTGTGTGTGTGTGGGGGGGGGTACTCAGATCAGGATTTCAGTGAGATATCTGATACCCTTATGCTCTTTGCAAGGTTATTCAGTATAGCCAAGTTATAGAAGCAACCTAAGTGTCCATCAGTGGAATAAATCATGGAAACGTGACATGTAATAAGCAGAATGAGATTTAATATTTCATATTCAGATTTTAAAGTAGAGATGGTGTCTGCTTTTACTGTGTGGATAAACGTGAAAAGCATAAAGCCAGAAACAGAAAACATACTTCATTTTCTCACTCCTGTGAGGAATGTTTTAAAGAATTCAACACACTTATATGTGAAATGTATTTTTAAAAGCTTCCAAACACACAGAAACTGAGAGAGGAATTTTAATAATGATGAGTAGGGTACAAGAAGAAATGGACAAATCTAGTTTAAAGGATACAAAGTAATGGGTAACTACAATGAGAAAGATTCATTGAAACATGTAGACTAAAATCAATTTATATTTGAATTGGGCATGTTAAAGAACATCTGGAGTCCTAGAGCCTAAGAAACTCAGGCAGGGGAGTTGTGAGTTTCAAGCCAAACATGTCAATTTGGCAAAACCCTGTCAATGAACAAAATTATATTTTATCTGGATTTTTTTCTTAAGGGGGTAGATTTTAGGTGCTTCATCTCACATGCAGAAAGTCACACCCAAACATTAGATGGAGCTCAGGAAGTCTTACGGAAGAGTTGGGAGAAGGACTGAAGGACAGGAAGAGGACAGGGACTCCCCAGGAAGACCAACGGAGTCAACTAACCTCGAGACTGAGTCACCAACCAAAGAGCGAGCTTAAGGTGGACTTAAGCCCCTGCAAATATGTAGCAGATGTACAGCTTGGTCTTCAAGCCTATCCCCCAACAACTGGAGCAGGGGCTATCCCTGATCCTGTTGCCTGCTTGACTGTGGATCCCCTGCACCTAACTGGACCTCAGTGTAGAGGATGTGCCAAGTCCTACAGGGACTTGATGTCCAGGGGGGAAGGGGGAAGAGGGGGAAGAGCGGACACCCAAAGTAGGCCTTCTCCTTAGCAAAAGGGGAAGGTAGAATGGGTGGAGAAGTTGAGTGAGAGGTACTGGAAGGAGAGGAAGAGCTGATATTGGGTTTTTAAGTGAATAAGTAAATTTCACTTAAACAAACAACGTGATCAAAAGACACAGAGGTAGAAATGTGCAATATGCTTTGGGAAGCTGTGCACAACTTAGTGTCTGAAGTACAAGATTCCTTGTGCAGAGATGTTGGGAGAATGGAAATGGAAGCTATAGTCCAAACTGAGGAAACTTAAATCTTTGGAGAACCCATATTGTTTTCTGAGGTATTACCATGAGGTAATGTTTTACAAAACTCACAGTATGATCCATTATAAATTGTCATGTTAACATTCATAGGGATCTATGAAGATGCTTCTTATGTATAAAAGAAAACTCACAAATAGAAATGGCCACAAATAACATATATAGGATGGATTTTGACCAATGGCCCTTGTTCTTGATGAAAGAACAAACAGACGGCTGCTCACTTTTTCCTCCAAATCTTGCTCTTTCAAAAAGAAAGTGATAATAACTAATAAAATCAGTCAACACTAATCACAAATTCTACATATAAGAATCTCCTAGCTTATTATCATATTCAGCATGCCATACATATATATCTTTAGCAGAATTTTCTGTAAATTTTACTTATAACCTTTAATTTTAATTTTTAGCTAACATGTAAAATTGTATGTATTTATGGGGTGTCACTTGTATTTCGGTGCTATATAATGCTTATATTCTTTTTAATAGCTTTACTGATTTACATTCAATAATGATTTTGAAACCTGGAAATTATCTAAATATCTTTGATACTAATCTGCTATGTAGATTAACTGTATATTTGTATCATGAAAGATTGTGTAGCTATATTAAAGTAAAACTTCAAAAATGTTGTAATGGAAATTTAAGAAGTAATCAGAATCATATCTGTAACATGCCCATCAGTTCGTCAAGAATATCCTTTAGGATGGTAAGTCCTGAGAGTTTCCAATCCCTAGCCCTCATAACCCCTAGCTGACCAGGGACCTCTGAGGACCATCCTTAGCTGACTTCTGTGCACAGATCATCCTTAGATGACCAGAGCCCTTTGTGTACACAGTGTCACATCTTTCTTCAAGCGCCATCTTCATTTGGCTTCTGTGACATTATTCCTCTTTAGTCTTTTTTTAAAAAAATCTTAACTAGTTTTCTCAGGGAATCTGTCCTCTAAACCATTCAGCGCGGGAATGTCCCAGAACTACAGTCAGTATCCTCAACCTCTTCCCCACTCTTTCTGTCCCGATCCAATAGCAGGAGCTTGGGTTTCTCCCCTGACCTCCACCTTATTCATAACCTCCTCTTCCTGTTCGCTAAAAAACACCTGCAATGATATTACCTCAGATAAACGTCAGGACTTTCCCTTTACAAACATGTTCTTCCCCCAGTATTCTCCAATCAGAAATTGTCAAATCAGAGCTCAGGCCGAAAGCTTTGGTATTTTCCTGTCTTTATACCCCACATCTCAGCTGTCAACAAGTGAGGGAGCTGTTGTAATTATGTATGGCTTATGATTTATTAAGAGGTGATTATCTTGAGAAGTGAGTGCCCACATGTCTCAGTGCAGATGCAGATGGCAACCAACCTGCCTGATCATTGACAGAGGAAGATAATGCTCCCCATAATGCTCCAGTGAAACCCTCTTTAGAACAGGTCGGTGTCTCCATCTGAGTCCATATCCTTATGTCCTCCATAGATTTCATTCCACAGCCTGTGCTTTTCGTTTGTAAAAGATGACTAATAATTGCCTGTATATTACATAGCCATTTTAAGTGGATCAAGTTTAAGTTTTTAATAAAAGGGCTAACATTGTAAGAATCATATAGTGCACCTTCCTTATCAGCTTTTTGTTTTAATTTCAGGCAATAAAAAATGTATACTAATTACAATAGAAATATTGCTATGCATTAACTATTACTGGATGAAATATCTGGGAATATAAAAAGGTTGGCAGAAGCTATATTCTAAAGCAGCTTAGGATGTGATCCAGTGGGTTTTATTTTTTTACTTTATATTACTAAATAATGTCTTTCTAGTTTGTATAATTGAAAAAAAATTAAAGTATCTTTAAAAATCATTTTTCTTGCTATGTTTTGCAAGTTCAGTTGGTAATAGGAGTAACTCAGTGCCCATATGTTTTAAGTTTTCTTTTAATGTAGAATTTTTCCTTCTGTTACATAAATCAATTGCATATTATCCCACATGTATATTCAATTTCTTTATACACCATATTTTTCTATTGAGGGAAACATAGTTTTCCATCTAAATGTCTAACATAAGCTTGATATAATTTCATGAAATGTGTAATGGTCGAGATTCCAATCCTAAACTATATTCTAAATGTTCATTTGTATCAAAAGTCTCAGTAGATACATGAATTCTAAATATTAATATCCTAGACATTACTGACAATGGTTATTTGAACAGTGAAAAAAGAGACTATGAAAATTTTATCACAGTAAGAATGGAGCTACATGGACTGTATTGTCAGCAGCATTCCTAAATTGTTCCAGGCACAGAAGTATCATTACTAGTGCTTAAAAAGATATATAAGAAAGAAAAAATACTTGAAAAATTGATACTTTAGTGATAAATAGTTGTAATTTGTGGACTTAATTCACATATGTTTCTATATAACCCTTCTCCCATTTTATTCAGTCCTTTGTAGAAAATATGTCACTATATTGTAGAGGGATTTTAATCCAACAACATGGTTCCTCTGGCAAGGGATCACATCCAAAGATATGATCAGGCTGGAATGCAGACATGTCCTGGCTGAAATACAGACACAACAGGCCCTTAGTGCACACCTTTAATCTCTAACAATGAAGGTAAGGTTGGTTTATACAAGAAACCAGCCATGTTTGAAAGTAGCATCTAATTGAGGGACAAACTGACAAGTTAGAAAAAGATTTGACAGAATGTGTCAGAGATAGAATATGACCAACTTACAGGAGAACAGTGCAGGAAATAATGGCTACTTAAGAGCAGCTAGAGAGAGAAAAAGCTGTGGTGGTATGCAGTGTGTGATTTATGTGTATGGCAGTTTTACTGGACAGTTTTTTAGAGACAGGTTACAAGGAAAAAGCTGGACACAGGTGAGCCAAAGACACTAGCTAGACACAGCTCAACATTAGAGCAAGAGAATGAGAAGGAGCCAGATTAGAACATATTGCTAAAGTTAGTATGAATCCAGGAAGCGCAAGACAGTCATAAGCCGAGAGAAACCAGAATGAATCAGTCATTTTGGAAGATTAGATCATATGGAGGCTAGGAGCTTCCAGGTCTGGGTCTAGAGATAGTTAAAACAAAGAAGGAAACACTCTGGGCTCAGCTCAAGCCATGTATTCGCACAGCTGGGGTATGGCTGTCATCTCATCACTTCGTCTGAGGAAATAAAAGCAACATTGACACTTTATAATAACTCTTATTTCTTCCTAATTTCTAATGTAAACCATTATCATTTCAAATTAAATTATTCTTAAGAATTAGTTTAATCATTTTTAAAAATTGTAATGATAACCAAGTATTATTATGTTCCAGTCTTAGTTTAGAACTGGGCTTAGTACTATCCTTTTTCTCTTCTCTGCCTCTCATTTTCATTCTTTTTGGCATTCATTTTACTGTTCAATTAATACTTTCCTAAAACCTGTCCACATCAGCTACTGTGATAGGAGTTGGGAGTACACTGAAGAACAAGACATATGCTGTGCATTTCCTAATGGAGTTTAAAACTTAGAATAATGTCATTCATTTAGGATAATTGGAAATAATGACCTGTCTGCACTATTGTCAAAAGTAGCTTGTCACAAAATCAGGACTATGCAAATAGATAAAAAGGGGGAAAAAAAAGATGAGTCTGTTAAGGAACTCATTAGTATCATAACCCTAGGTTTCAGAGTTCTGCACTATACTCCACATCACTTCACTGAGAACCAAACAGTAGCCACTGAGGGATTCTGTTAAGGGATACACTAGGAAGACCTTAGACAATATCTAAAAAGATTTAAGAACTGAAAATAAACAGATACTACTTAAATGACAGTGAATTTTTGCTGAAGAAATGTGATAATTCTAAAACTCTTGCATATAGAGACATGCTTGATACTTTTGAAAATGATCGAATGACACCCAGTTATCACCTGTCCCTAAGTATTAAGCTTAGAATGGAAGTGGTTGACATCAACATGGTCATTGTGAAAATAAGAGGAATTATGGAAAACAGGTTTCCACTAAAACTAAAAAAACAAAAAACAAAAAAAAACGGTTGACAGGAGTTGACATGCAAAGTAAAATCATTTGAGTAGAGAGAGACTCGATTGAGAAGAGGCCTGCGTAGGATTAATTGGCCTATGGGGTATTGTCTTGATTAGTGATGAATATGGGAGGGACTAACTGGCAGGGGCCATTGCCACTCCAGGGCAGGTGGTCCTGGATAGCAGAGCAAAGCAGGCCAAGTAAGCCAGTAAGCAGCACTCCTCCATGACCTTTGCTCTAGGTTTTGCCTCCAAGTTCTTGCCTTCAGTTCCTGGCCTGACTTCTCTGCATGGTGGACTCTATGCTGTAAGATGAAATAAACCTTTTCCTTCCCAAGTTGCTTTTAGTCATGGCATTTTGTCACAACAATAGAATTCTTAACAAGACACAGGGTCTTTTAAATCTCCACTGATCCATGCAAATTTTTTTAAAGTTAGAAGAGATATGTCATATCTTGACTATTAGCAACTAACGCTACTGGCATCAACATTACCACCATTACTAACAATAACTCACTAAACACTGATGGCCAAACACTATTAAAGACTGTTAGGATATTGTCAAAGTCTGAATAATAATAGTGCTGAATAACTACAGTGTAACTCTTGGCTCACTTACTTGGCACACACTTTTAAATATGTGTCATGATTGTGGCAAGTACAGTTTTAATGAATATTATCTCATTGAGTTTTCACAGCACACCCATGTGGGAGACGGCTATTAAAATTCCCATTTTACAGAATAAAAAATAAACTCATGAAAATGTTAGGCAATTTTCTTAGGTTGAAGTGAGTGCGTGGTAGGATTCTTCCGTTTCAGCCCTTTTTATCTGCATAGAAACCCGATCATAGTTCCAGCGACAGTCCCTCTCCTAACCTTTGCCTTATTCAACAACGTATTTCATGCTGTTCATCAGCTGGAATTTGTTATTTTCTTAGAATGTGAGACACACACAGCTGGCAACTGAAGACAGGATAAGAGACCTAATAATAAAAGGCTTCCAAATAGTGCTTGCTTATTGGATAGAGAGCTTTTGGGATTAAAATTCAGAGTTTCAAAAGACGATGACTCATTTTGCAGCTGCAACTGTTAAACCATTAACTGATTAACCTCTCTCACTATTGACTGTTTACCATATTTTAAAGTTGCAGAAATACCCTGTTAATCCCACAGTTATCAATTGCAATGACATTAGATTTACATATAATCACAGCTCAAAATCATGCTTGTGGCTTTAATAAGTGGTTACATTCTTTTATCAGTGGATTTAGTTTCCCAGCAGCTGATAATTTTGAACACTTGATGTGTACTGCATTGAAATTAAATATTCATGATGATCTTTTGAAGTTTACATTGGAAAGTGCTTCAAAAACTATCAGTATATCAAATTATAATGTATTGCTTCTCTTTTAAGAAATGTGATAATAGTAATCTTTTGTGAATTTTGCTTTTTACAATTCCTTTGTGGTGCAGATGTTACCAACTAGCATGAGACAGCTAAGAATTGCTTTCTGATAAAGATGTGGAAAATTATCAGCCATAAATCATTAGCTTTGAATATGGGGAGAGTGCCTTGTAGACCAGGATAATCTTCAGTGACAGATGACTATAAAAGGATAGGTATATGACTTTTATTAACATTAGCCTGCCTGAACACTCTCATGGATTGGTCTGCTGCTCCTTAGACTCTTTTAGGGATATCTTTTAAGACTATCCGCTTTGTATTTTACAGTTGATTGTTTTAATTGCCAAAAACAATATTCAGAGAAAATTAATATAAAGATTAATATGTGAGTGAGTGTGTGTGTGTGTGTGTGTCCACTTTGGAGTAAGTAGGCCAACAGACTATGCATTCAGATTTCAGATTTCGCCTCGAAGTACTTAAACTTGACTGATGGTTAACAGTAAACACATAATTATTATTTCATGCAACTTGGGCACTGGCAGTGGTTTTCATGGTGGTAATTTAACAGCTGAGGATGAAAGTCAAGATTCATCATCAAGAATATGGAACCTTAAAAGCATGTGGTTTGTGGTGCTATTAACTCTCTCTGTGTCTGCTGTGTAGTAAGGGAAAAGCAGAAGTACAATTCCACTTTGTTCTGTTTTAAAACAGTCCCTCTGTAGTTCTGGCTTAGAACTCACTATGTAGCTCACATGGGCCTTAAACTTGGACAAATCTTTCTATTTAGCCTTCAGACTACTGGGATTGAAGGTGTAAGTCACTACACCCAATTTTTCATACTTCTCACTTTTATTTAAAATTTAACTAAATATGATCACATCACTCCCTTTCTTCCCTTCAGCCTCCCCCATACCAGTCCCTACTCTCTCTCAATTCATGGCCTTGTGTGGATAAATATGTAAGTACAACCTGCTGAGTTCACTTAGGATCACTTGTGTGTATGATTTCAGGAATGATTACTTGGTATTGGAAAACCATTCAGCACTTACTCTTGGGGAGGACTAATTCTTCCTCTCTCAGAAGTCTTGAGTTTTACTTTGTTATTTTTTTGAGATCATAATTGCATCATCCCTCCCTCTTCCGTTTCCTCCCTGCAAATCCTCTCATTTACCCCTTCTTGATCTCTTTCAAATTCATGGTCTCTCTCTCTTTTTTTTTTTTATTTAACTATGTACATATGAGCATAATCATATATGTACATAAGCATATAACATTATACTGAGCAAGTTGTACTTAACTTTTAGGAATGACCAGCCAAGGATCACAGGGTTTTTTCACAGAGAAGGCAGCAATGGAGTGTATCCTCAGTGATTAGGGCTAAAGCTGCTTTATCTTTGGTGATTCTTCTGTCTATAACTCTTTTACTAACTCCTGTTGGCAACAGCAGAAGATTAAGAAGAAAAAGCCTTAATTGCTAGGGTTCTTTTTCTCTCTGGCTCAAGAACCTCTCTCCCTGGCCAGGCTATAGGTTTGAAACTCATTAACTCTTCATGAACCAGGGAGAAAGGAAAAGAAGAGAAAGAAAGAACAAAAGAAAAGAGAAAATTCATGCATGCAGAAAACACTCACTTTGGATGAAGCTGAAGAAAATTGCACCAACATTTTATTGTTGTTCTTAGTTCTTATACTTTCTCAGGATAAATGATCACATGGTTTTCTAAACATCTTCACATTTCATAAGTTCAAGGCAAGTTCAAGACAATAGCTTATGACATAAAATGACAAAGGATTACAGCAAAAATGTTTATGCCTTTCCATTAAGACTAGTACCTGACTATTCATTATCTATCTTCTTGACCAATAAGTTCATTATAAGTTTAAAGCAATAATTTTTATATCATAAGTCAGCATAGTTTTGTTAATAGAAAAATCATTTACCTAATGTCTGAATATTTTGAAGATATATATATACATATGTCAATATTTTATTATCTGTACTTGCACTTCAATAAATTGTTCATTCACAGTTAATGACTTTTAGTTACCAGATAATGGTCCCACAGCTATCCTATAAGGAATGTTTTTCCTGATGGTAAATTTATCCTAAGACTACTTTCTTATCCTAGTGCATGACACATGAAGGTTTACAGAGTACTATTTGCAGTTTTTAGAGGGATTGAAATTACTTGTATAAATTTAGAAATTTTATAAAATCCTTATTAATAATTATGAAATCATCAATTTGTCTACACATCATACCTACATGAGAGTACATCCTCATGTTAATCTGCAGAAAGTCTGCCCTGTAGAGTGGGCATATGCCCAGGAATCATTAGGCTACATAATAGTGACAGAAAAAGGCACATCACCAGCAAGAACCAATCCTGGGATGGAGTCTCTTGGGACCTTGTCTCAGAACTCACATGTAGCAGGCTGTGCAAATGTTGGGCCATCTCCAGAAAAGTCACTTGCATGCCTTTAGCCTTTCCTAGATGGCTGCTGACATAGGAAGATATGTATGTCTTCCTAAAGTCATAAATACAACCTGCTCACTCTGTGTAATGTTGCTTGTATGTGTGTCCTTCAGTGTTAGATGCAGGAGTTATTTTACAGATAATTCATAGTGAGTTGGCTCCATAACTGCATTTTAATCAGTTGTGAGTTTGTCTACTACAAAAAGAGACCTCTTTGATGCATGTTGGAGCTACACTTCTCAGTGGATATAAGTATTTAGAATGCAGTTACAAATTATATTGGTGTAGGGAAGTGGTAGTAGTTCATTTTCTTCCAAGATTCGTGACCTAAAAACACTGGTGGCTCGCCATTTTTATAGCAGCAAGCATTTTTAAATCCAGTTTACACATTAGTAGTTCTAATGTATTGAAATGAAAACTCCATCAGAGCTCAACTGTCACCACCCCAAGTATCTAAAGCCGGCCACAACAATCACTAAACATGAGAGCTGCTTCAATTTGCTTCAGCATCTCATTTTGCAGAAGTGATTTCCTTGTGGACGTTGTTCTTTGGGATGATTTAGAACACTTTACTATTATGAAGTTTCTGGGCATGAGTGTCTGATGAATTTCTTATTAAAGTGATCAGAATCATAGAAATCTTGAAATGTTGCTTTTTATCTGATTGTAGCAATTGTTGCCGTAGTTCAGATCTCTATCTATCTATCTATCTATCTATCTATCTATCTATCTAGGGTCTGGAGGAATAGCTCAGTGACTAAGAGCTTGTGGATAGAACCCAGGTTCTGCTGCCAGCACCCAGGTTAGGCAGCTCAGACCCCTGTAAATGTAACCCAAGATAATTTGAGGCCTCTGGCCTCTTCCGTAGTCATCTTCACTCACAGGCTCATAGGCACATTCAGAAATACAAATGTGCATACAGGTTTAAAATAGTAGATAAATCTTTTAAAACAAATACATTTGTTCTTGTTAGATATTTTTCTTTTGGAGTATTTTTGTGGGGGAGGCAGATGTTCTAAGAAAGAAACTGAGGGCCTCATGTGCTTGCTAGGCAAGTGTTCTGACATGAGCTACAACCCTGAGCCCCATTTTCTTTATTTTTGATTCTTTTCTGAGTCATTGAAAAGTAAGCTGATATGTTACAGGCCTTTAAGACCAAATCCCTAAGTATTTTACCATGTATCATCTAACAATAAGAAAATTCTTTTTTATTATTAATTTTTTATTGGATATTTTCTTTATTTACCTTTCAAATGTTATCCCCTTTCCCGGTTTCCCCTCAGAAACCCACTATCCCCTCTCCGCCATGTCCTGGTTAGGAGATGGTATTTTTCAATTTTTCTTTCCATTTTTCTTTCTCTTCCATCAGCATGTCGCTTCCTCAGCAATGTTCCCTGAGACTTAAGGGAGTGCTATAAATGCCTTGTTTGGGACTAAGTCCTCAACTCTTTATTCTGTGCAAAATTTGCAACTACAGGTCTCTGAAATCACCTGCATTTGATACAAGAAGCTTCACTGATTAAGGGTCAATGTAGCTTTTGTCTGTGGGTATAAACACAAGCTTTTAAAGGGTGATTTGATGCTTGTATTATTTGAGCAAAGTAGCAGTATTAAGTTCTTTCACTAGGACCTAAGACTACTTTTCTTTTGAATTGGGTTGATTCTCAAATCCAATCAGTAAACAGTTGGTTATACTGTAACAGTTGTGCCACTGTGTACCAGTGGGCTCATCTTGCATGGCTGGTTGGAATTATGATTCATAAGAGTTCACATTTGGATAAGATCATTGATGTTTTTACTTTCCCACAGCCTGCATAACACCATGGAGCAATATGTAAACTAGCCAGTGCAAAGAAAGCTTCCAGTTCAGTTCCAATTGGATTTCTCTCTACACTGCATCTACAGCATATGATATTTTAAGCTACATGCTTAAATGGGATATTACCAACTAGTTCTATTGGGCAAATAAGAAGAATGGTAAGAACCTGTATTATTTGGTTGGCTGTTAGGGCCTTGATAAACAACAATTCCAATAGAAGTATCATACACCTGGCCCAGGGGGTTTGTTTAATGACTCATTTAATGATTTCTAGGACTGAGATTGTCTAGTTTTGTGCACTGTCGGCCTTTAAACTCTTTTTTATGTTTTTTAATTGGACTACCAGACAGTAGGTTTCCTAGTGATTTTATACCCCCTTTGTTTTGGCCTTTCCACTCCATTTTTCCCTTCCCAATGTTCGTGTGTGTGTGTGTGTGTGTGTGTGTGTGTGTGTGTGTGTGTGTGTGTACTAACAACCTTCTTATATTAGGGCACTCTCTTTTTACTGTCCCTCTTGTTGTCTGAATTCTGGAAGCATTCCAAATTAAACACATAAAATGAAAATGTTGCTGCTATGATCTTCATATGAGAGAGTACTGTGGTATTGTCTTTCTGGAGAAAGATTATACATTCCTTAAGGTAAAGTATATGCCCAGGAGGGATATGGCTGAGTCATCTAGTAGACCTATTTCCAGGTGTTGAGGAATCTTGAGGCTGATTTCTCACGTGTCCACTAGTTTACACTCCCAGCAGCCATGCACGAGGGCTTTCCTTGCCAAACTCCATCCATTCATTTTATCAACCACTACACATAAATGTACATTACTCTTTCTTCTAAATTTTTGAACATTATTTTTTGCAGTTATGACTCATTTCCTTGTGTTTCACAGTGTATATCTTGAAATATACCATGTGGCAATAGATCAATTATCAAAATTAGGAAATTAGCATAAATATGTTTACCAAACCTTATTCAGACTTTACCAATTGCCTGTATCCAGCAATAAAATGCATTTTTTTGTTTGCTACAAGATTCTATTTAGGACTCCATTTTACTATTATTTCTCTTATTTCTATAATGTTCCTTGCTCTGGAGTAATTCCTGCATGTCTGTCTTTCCTGATATCAATAACATTAAAAATTTTAAGACAATGATATGGAAAATGTCCTTTAATTTGGATTTTCCCAAAGGATTTGGGTTTTGCATTGTTTGTTTTGTATGAAAATATCATGTTTTTGAGAGAGAGCCCGTTATTTTGATTTGTCCCATTATGCTGCTATTTCAGGGATGTTAACTGGGGATGATCTTGGATAACGTGTTTTCCTATTCTTCAGTTCCATGCTTCCTTTCATATTTGGTAAGAAGGGCAATACTTTGGGACTGTGATCATTCTGGTTTTTATCAAATGTTCACCTATTAGTTTCAAAATTCATCAATTCTCCAAAAATCCCAACACATTTTATGTTCTTTACCAGGATTTTCTGCTTTTTCTGTCCTAAATGATCTCACTACCACTTTTTTTATAAATATACTTTACTCAAAGTTTCTTCCAGAACTTTCCTTGGCTCACAGAACCTTTCTCTAATATATTCTGAGACCAGGTGTTGTTGTGTCTCTTCCTCCTCACACCTTCCCTTTGGACAGGTGCTTCTCCCTCCCCAGAACTCTTGTTGGCTCAAGCCATCAGCTCCTTATGTAAGATCTTGTGTGACGTTTGTTTCTTTGTCCTAGTTTTTCTTCTGCCTATTCCTGGTGTATTCTTTCTCTGGCTTTTTGGCTCTCTGTGGTTTTTGTCTCCTCCACCCCATCTTCAGATATATCTATTTCTCTTTCTTAAGTTTAGACCTTTTGGATGTTTCTTTGCAAGTATCTTTCCCTTTGTTTATTTATTTACTTATTTATTTATTCTATTTCATGTTTAAATAACTTCTTTTGGTTGTTTGCTTGATTAGTTTTTCTTTTGTCTAAATGGAAGTTCTTCCTACACTGTCCTGGATGGCTCAAAGCCCTTGGTTTAAGCAAATCCTTTCACCTGAGCTTACTGAGTAGCTGGCACTAAGGTATGCACCATTCCCTCCAGTTCTTGTCATTTTAAATACATGGTTTTTATTCCACAAATCTCCCATCTTATTTGTTGTACCTCTTTTGTATCTCCAACTTTAATGTCTGAAAATCACCTTCACCAAGCTCTTTAAACTCTTTCAAAATAGCTGTAGGAGTTTGAAGCCTGCTTCCCAACAGCTGTCTTCAGACACTAAAACATAAAACTACCAAGTTAACTGTGCACTATTCCTGTCTAGATCCTGTGCTTGCCAAGATCTGACTGGGGCCTAGCCTTCTTCTTCTTCTTTTTTTTTAATTTTAGTTTTATTTCTCTGATATCCTCAATAAGTACAGATTATCCAAAACAGCTTGAGCCCATCTTTCAAAGCTACTTTGTTTGTTTTCTATTTTCCCTAGATTCTGTATCCTTTACCTCTGAACATTGCTGTAAGAACCCTGGTAATTCTTACTGGGTCCTCTGACATGCTTGTTCACTTCTGTTTTTAGTGTCATTTTCATCTTAATATAATACTTAATGTAAATTGCATTCATTAGAGCTTTTTAAATTTAGTGAGTCTATTCATATTCTTCCCTCCCAGTGACCATCTCCACAGCTATGTTTGCTCTTCTAAAGTTCCTCAAACTTGCTCTCGTGTGAAACACTAAGGTATAGTTGCCACTACATGTCACAGGGAAATGCTTTCTTGGTTTTCTTACTTACTGCTTGTTGAGCAAGATCACATCTATATACCTGTCTCAACTTTGATCTTGTCCTCCAGGAAATCATCAACTTTATGAGAGATCCTTTATGTTGTTTGTGGGGAAAGCACATGACTGCTCAAAGCCTCAGAGTTGTTGAAATTGTGGACAGGGTTTGGAGTTTTCATTTTGAGAAGTGGATTTTGATTCCTCAAATTCTCTGAAGCATTCTGCCTCCCTTTTAACAATTTCTGGGATAAGTGCATATTCTCCAATACAGAAGCCAACCAGGCTACTTCTTGTGCCTTTCAGTGTCTGAAAAAATAAATCATCAGGTGAGTGAGTATTTCCTCTGTACACCATTCATGAAGTGTGAGCCTTTGCTCAGTTACCACACTCATTCTCCGGGAGCTCTTCCTGACCCAAAGGTCTTTCAGATAGTCTTCTCTCCCACTCATCCCGAGGCTATTGCCCTCTTCCTTTTGTACATAGATTGCTTCAACTCATTTTTCACTCACACGTGTCCTTCTGGGCACTTCTTTCTTCCAGAAGCTGCATAAATGTTCTTTCCAGCTCACTGTTCTGTCCCCTTTGCCTTCTGCAACCCATATGGAAGGCAAACACATGAGTTAAAAATGTTTGCCTCCTTCCCTTTCTGTCTTTGGCATGCCCCACCACAACTTTTTTTTAAGCCAGCGTCCTCTATCCTGCCCCAGTTTTACAAATGTGCTCTGTCGTTCTGTTTAGAGTTCTCACTTGAACCTGACACTTGACACTCATCAAACTCTTGAGCGAAGAAAAAACATCTGAGACTTTCATAACTAAGGTCTCACTCTGTTCCTGTAGACCTTAATCTTTTGATGTCAGTGAGTTAGCTATAGACCTAGCTAACTCCCAGCCGTTTCCTCTCATTCACCACCACCCCGTACATCACAGTTCCCCCACTCAAAAACCTCCGCATTGTCTCTTTGCTCCTAAAATCTTCCACCTCTCCCATCCTCCATATGAACAGCCCCCTTGGTTTCTTTCTTTCTTTTTTTTTTTTTTTTTTGGTTCGGCATGTTTCATTCACTTAAATGGAGATTATTTATCTTGATATAACCTCTGTAGTGACGTAAGATCGGACATATACATTATCTTACAAAGATAATGAATACATCTGCAAAGTTTAACTTGAAGTCTAACCATCATTTGCTATACAAGCCATGGAGCTGCCTTGCCATGCTGTTTATCTCATGATTCCCCTTTCTATGCAGCGAACAGGGAGCCAGGGCCATTGCATATAACTGAACAAGGAGGAAGAGCTTATGGTACACAGCTCCACCAAGAAGACAGGGTTAGCTAAAAGACAGGTAAGAATACTCTCTATAGGGAAGCAGTCTTGACCATAAATACCCAGGGGTAGAAAGCTATGGTGGACAATTTTTGCACATGCTATCAACATTGCACTTGGACCAGAGAAAAGGCTTTAGCATCCATCTGAACATTACAGGAGGAGGAGCTGTGCCAATTTCCCATGGATCTAAGGCCTTGGTGCTTGACAGGACCAACTCATGTCATGGACATATTTTCATTCAGGACTTCATATACTTAGGGCTTCCTCTGCTCCCCAGTCTGTTCTGTTCATAATAGTTAGACAATGGAAACAGCTTGGATGTTCATAAACTGTTGAGTGGATAATGAAAATGCAGTACATGGAATATTAATGAGCTGCTAAAAAAATAGAAATATAAGGTTCATAAATAAATGGATGAAGCTGGAAACAATCATTCTGAGTGAAGTAACCCAGACCCAGAAATACACATCATAAGTTTTATCTATGTTATTTGCAGGTATTACTTTTTAATGTTCAGGTATATGTGGTGGTTTGAATAAAAATGGCCCCCAAAGGCTCATGTATTTGTATGCTTAGTCACCAGGTGGTGGCACTATTTGAGACAGATTAGAAAGATTAGGACGGATGGCATTGTTGGAGTATTGTGCCCTTACTGAAGAAAGTATGTCCCTGGAGGTTAGCTTGGAGGTGTGATTGTGTGTGTGTGTGTGTGTGTGTGTGTGTGTGTGTTTCATAAATTTTAACATAATGTTAAGCCAACTCTTAATGACTTATCACATAGATTATTGCATTTTCCAGCCCTCCTCAGAGGAGATTCGATTTGTAGTAGATGATAATTAACATAGAAAACCACAACTGAGGGTGCAATACATCAGAGACTATGGAATGCTCAGCCCCAAGTGGAACACCTATAACACCTTCCTCTTCCCAAGGGATCATGATAGAAGACAGAATGGAAAGTTTTAAGAGCATTAGGTAGTAGACAACTACAAGGAAACTGTTTTTCTGGCACATAGGAATTCCCAGCAGTTGAGACAGCATTCATAAGACTTGAACCTGCACAGACTTGATCCAGACTAAATTCCACCATAGAGAGAGGATATGGGTATGAAGTGCTGTCTCTAGCTAAGGAACTATATTTGCTGATAGCTGTGGGAGAGAAAGGGTCACTTTTTAAAAAGTGTATTCCTTGATGATACACCACTCTTCAGTAAATATTTATGCCTGTGAGTATATGGACAGCCCAAACTATACTTTATGACTCTTTAGTGGATCTCTGATTTCTAGACCATCCTTGTCTACAGAACAACAGACAGCCAGGGCTACACAGAGAAACTCTGTCTTGGAAAACCAAAATTAAATAATAAAATAAAATATATAAGCTGGGCAGTAGCAGTACACACCTTTAATCCCAGGACTGGGAAGGCAGAGGAAGGCATATCTCTGTGTTGAAGACCAGCCTGGTCTACATAGAAAGTTCCAGGACAGCCAGTGCTACACAGAGAAATGCTCTCTTGAAAAATACCAATAATAATAATTAGATAATAATAATAACAACAACAACAATAAATAGGACACAAAGTTAAGTAAGGAAAAGCAGGTGAATATGAAGGGGGTGTGAATATGATTTTTTAAAATGACAATTGCTGTAATTGCTAGGAATTGGATGTCATAGAAGCAGCTACAAAAGAGAATAGGATCCCTTCCCCTTCAAAGTAAATGAATTGAAGGCAAATCTTCACATACTGTTAAACATGGAGAAGTTGGGGACATATGGTGTCTGTGTTTGTTCAGAATAGGAAGTAGTGACATTGGGATGCTGTTTATTACTTTCTTGGTATAAAGATAGCAAAGTAAACTGTTAGCTGGTGAATTTAAATTTATATTACCTTTTTAATGAAAAGGAATCAGAACTTAAGTTTTTCCTACAGAGAGAAATCATGTTTTATTTGACAAGTACTAATCAAAATTGCTTCAGCTTCAGTAAAGAAATTGGACCGACTCTGCCAGTGTCTCCAGTCCAGACTGAATGCTCTTCTGTTATAGCTCTCATTTGAAAACAGTTTCCCCAGAAAGTTGGTGTTTGAATATGTACCACTCATATTTAGAAACATAAAATATGAGTCGGTTTAGAAACAATATAATGAACATTTTATAAAAAAGTATGTAGAACTTTAAATACTTTATTTAATTAAATGCAAAGAAAAGGACAATCTGTTCCATTATACTATAGACTTTTATTATTTTGATTTAGTCTATTAAGTTCCTTGTTTATCCTAGAGAGCCTGTATACAGCATGACTAAAAAGAATGTTTTACTAATTTGGGTTTTATATGCTTGGTTCATGGGAAGTGGCACTAGTAGGAGGTGTGACCCTGTTCGAGTAGGTGTGGCCTTGTTGGAGGAAGCTTGTTACTGTGCAGAAGAGGCAATCATCTCTTATTTGCCTTTGGAACAAGATGTGGAACTCTCAGCTCCTCCAGCACTATGCCTGCCTGGATGCTGCCATGCTCCTGCCTTGGTGATATTGGACTGAATCTCTGAACCTGTAAAGCAGCCCTAATTAAATGTTGTCCTTTATAAGAGTTGCCTTAATCATGGTGTCTCTTCACAGCAGTAAAACCCTAAGACAACTGAGTAGATATGGGAGCAAATATTCCTCTTGTAAATTGATTATCTGCAAAGCAAGCATCACTAACCTTTTTCTGTTTTCACCTTTTTACTGGGAGTGGGGGGTATTCATTATTTTGGCATGTAGCCTTTAAAGCTAAGGGCAGTACTGTGCAAAGTCTGCAGGCCCTGACCCTGCTTGTCCCTCTCCTTTCAAAGCCTGCTCTGCCCATGCATGTATACCTTGCCAGCATATGTGTGCTGTCAACTTTTCTCACCCTGCTTTTCCCAGTCTGTCTGCTCTGCAAATCATGCCTGGCTCTTGACATTCATCTTGTATCTTGACAGTTTAATCTCTGTGCAAAAATCAAGACATTGTCTTTTAAATACTCCATTTTGTGAATGTTCAGAATTATTCAGGAGTGTTTATTACCTAGTCATAAGTAGTGGTAAGAATGACTGCAGCTCTGAGCAGCTGCACATCCACCATTGTACCTAAGAAGACAGCTATGATATTTGTAATCTTAAGGTGTTGACTTTAAGGTGGAAACAAAAGACTTAGGAGAAGGAAGAGCCAGAAGAGACAGAAAAAGTAGGGGAATGGTATTACCCCACTCCAAACACTGTGAATTCAGATGTGTGTCTTTGTGACAAGATGACATTTCAAGCAGATTAAGATAATGGGACCAAGCAGATCGTTTGTGTGTGTGTGTGTGTGTGTGTGTGTGTGTGTGTATACAAAGTTCAGAAAGAGAAAATCTTTCAAATTAGAAAAAAAGAATCTAAGAGAGGATAATTGACTGGGTATTTTAGCAATGATCATAGAGCGATCAATGTCATGTTGTAGATACTCATCAACCGACTGGTCTTGCTTGACCTACATACTGCCTGGTGTTCATTCCTATAATTCCTGTTAACTTTGGAAAATGCTACAGCTGTGACAGAGAACAAGATTATGACTTGCTTAATCCCTTATTAAATATCCATTTGCTGCATTTATTATCTGCCTTGCCACTATATCACAATATCCATCACTGATGGAAAAACATGATACATGTAACCTCTATTAAGTATTCTAACTATACAGCAGATTTTCATAATGGTTCATTTAAAGCTGATTTAAAAATAAACACATGCCAGGTCCAGAGATGATGAATGCTGGTAGGCCAATTAAAAATAAGAACCCATCACATTGATTTAATTGCTCATAGAGAAGGAAAAGTTAACTAATGTTCAACAAGCTAGCCAAAAGTTAGCATATGCAGATAACACTTGCCTACAAGTACTTTAACTTGTAGACACAAGTAGTTCCACACATCTTTGTTTTGAACATTTAAAAGCTTTTACTTGTAATTTTTTTCTATTCTTTTATTGGATTTTTTAATTTACATTTCAAATGTTATCTATCCCCTTTCCCTGTTTCCCCTCTGGAAACCCCTATCCCATCCCCCTCCCTCTGCTTCTATGAGGGTGCTCCAACACCCACCCACCCACTCACACCTTCCCACCCTACATCAGGGCATCCAGCCAGCATTCACAGGACAAAGGGCCTTTTCTCCCATTGATGCGTGACAAGACCATACTCTGCTACGTATGCAGCTGGAGCCAAGGGTAACTCCATGTGTACTCTTTGGCTGTTGTTTTAGTCCCTGAGAGATCTAGAGGGGTCTGATTGGTTGATAGTTGTTCTTCCTATGGGGTTGTAATCCCCTTCAGCTCCTTCAGTCCTTTCTCTAACTCCTCCATTGGGGACCCCGTGCTCAGTCCAATGGTTGGCTGTGAGCATCTGCCTTTGTATTTATCAGGTTCTGGTAGAACCTCTCAGGAGACAGTTATATCAGCCTCCTGTCAGCAAGCACTTCTTGGCATCCACAGTGGTGTCTGGTTTTGGTGACTGTATATGGGATGGATCCCCAGGTGGGGCAGTCTCTGGATGGCCTTTCTTTCAGTCTCTGCTCCACACTTTGTCTCCATATATCCTCCTGTGAGTATTTTGTTCACCCTTCTGAGAAGGACTGAAGCATCCACATTTTGGTCTTCCTTCTTGAGCTTCCTGTGGTCTGTGAATTGTGTCTTGAGCATTCCGAGCTTTTGGGCTAATATCCACTCATCAGTGAGTGCATACCATGTGTGTTCTTTTGTGACTGTGTTACCTCACTCAGGATCATATTTTCTAGTTCCATCTATTTGCCTGAGAATTTCATGAAGTCATTGTAATTTTATCTAACGGGTAAAATGGCCTTCTGTAAATAGTGGAAGAGAAGGAAGCCTGTGCCTTCAAGTTGAATCACTCTACTTCTCCCTTATCAGGTGCCATCTACAAACCATTTTCCTGTAGTAAATACTTGAGGACAACACAAAAGGAAGAAGAATTTCGTGACTCCAAGTGCTCAAAATTATGTAGGAAAAGTGTGTGAGAAATTAAACTACATGACAATAATTTCTATTTGCTATCTTATAAAACACCAGCAGTTTGCGTTCTGGTTCTCAGAGTTACCACAGTACAGGCTTTCAGACTTCTGATGCTTCTTCACATGATGAATCATATCCCTGAATATTTCAAACATCATTTCCCAGAAAAAATCCTAGGAGATGCTCTGTAGAACAAGAACAATGGGGCTTGGGAGGTCAAGTTAAAGGTAAACAATTGAGAACTCTCACTTTCTTTGGAAGTACACAGTTTATATTGCATGAATGGCTGTGCTACCCAGCAATTCCTTTACCTCCACTTACCCGAGATGTTCCCAAATCAACTTCTCACCATTTTAACCTTTATTGTGATTTTTTTTAACTGCTTACAAAAACCTTTTTGTCCCAATATCCTTCAACTCATAACCTTAGATGGAAAACACTGGTCTGGAACCATTTCAGATTATCACTTTTTGGCTCCTTCTTGCAGCTTCTTTACATCATGACCACCTGCTTCACAGGCTCATACCAATCAGAATTATTAAAATGTACAAACTTGACATCCTTCTCAGGTAACTTGGGTATGTTAGAGTACTGTAAATATTATGTGACTATAGTAACAGATTTCTAATGCAATGCTATGATGACAGACATTAACAACAGCAGACAACAGTAAGAAATAAGTTCAGCAGACATTCAATACCATTCTGTAATATAAGTCAGAGTATTAAACAGACTTCCTGTTTAAATTAGGTCACTGGTTTGGTTTTAGATACTCAACTGATGATGGAAACTTTTATCTCAGTTCAGCATTCTGAAGGAGAAACACAACCCTGGAATTAGCTCTCAATATTTTCAGGCCTAGTGTTTATAGTTTTTCAATTTCCTGAAAAGTCAGCATTTCAGGCCTCCTATCTAGATAATACCATAATCCTATCAAGTGCCAGGCTCATTACCCTTATAGAATTAAATGAGAAGCAGGTGCATAGAGACTATATTGGTGTATCTTATTGGAAATTGTATCCCTGGTGCCACTTTTCTCTTGTGTTTTACAAGCCATCAGGTAAAGACCTGTGGATTCTAGAAGGAAACCTCACATGGAGTATGGGAAGCAGACTCGTTTTGTCAAAACATGGAGAAAATGAGACTCATCAGCTACATACTTGCCATAACCAAGTAGTCTTACATGCCTACCATGCATGTGGCAGTTTATGCTTTGTTAGAGGTAAAGAAAATTAACATGCCATGGGCCTTACGGCACAGGATGCTATGAGCGTAAACATTCAGTTGTAGAGCTGTTTTGGATGAAGTTACAGTCTTATAGATATCAGTTTGTGAATGCTCTTATCTGTATACGCTATTAGAGTCCATTTAATTCTCCCTGTGATAATCAGACCAAATATTTCTATAATGTTTGAAATGTCCTAGGACATCACAAGGATTTGTTTTGAACGATGTCATTCTGCTTTAGGATTTAATATGCTACAACCCCTAGGTAGTAAAAGCTATGGCTTAGTCATCAACACAAGGAAGTGTCATAAGAAAAAGCATTTCATTTCAAAATCCCATTTTAGCTAAGAAGAGATTGATCTTTGGATAGTTCTACCTCAAAAGTCTAGAAATCTGGATATGCTAAGATCTGATTGAATGAGTGAATGTAGACATGTCTGTAAATTATATTCTTAAACCAGGTTATTGATGCTCACATTCTATTAAAAAAACTGTTTTATGCTAGTTAACAATATGGAGAAATTCTTTTGAAAAATAAACAGCTTTCCATGTTAAGTGACCTTGTTCTGTGTTGTATGTGAGGCCTTGCTAGCATTTATTTTATGTGTTTGTGTGCGTGTGAGCACACACATACACACAGACACACATACAGTTCTTTTGTGTTTGGATTGTAGGAGCTTCTACTCATAAGTTTAAAAGCTTCAGAGATGTGAAGATCTTGCAATTCAAATGCCTGCAACTGAAAGCTCATCTGTAACTGAAGTAATTGCATGCTGTGCATGTTCCTTCAATAATTTCCTTCTGGTTATTTATAAAATCACAAATTAGGTATAGAAAACTAACCTAGGAAGATAGTAAACTAGCTTCATTAGGTTCTAAAGGATAACTTATTGACATTTTCTCTGAGAGCAGTTTAAATTATGTCACTTAGGTAGCCGTTAAATAAGCTGATTGAAAGTGGAATTCTGTAATATGTGTTTCACTCTGTAAGGTCGTGAAAAAATCTGTAGAAAAAGTTGGATTTTAAAATAATTTTTAAATTCTTTTTCTGTAATTCTGGGTAGGCCTCCAGCACAACTGACCCTACAAGCTATCCCATCTAGTCATCCAGTTGGTCAGCAAAGAAAACTCATAACTCTTAAAAATATAGTGCTTCAATTAAAACCAGACTACTCAAGTCCTCTACTTCCCTTCTTGCCTTATTAAAAAAAAGTGCACTCTGAATATGATTTGGTTTTATAGTGATTTTAGTTTTGATTTTTACACAGGAAATATGTTTGGCATCTTTTAAACTCATTTTTCCAGCTATAGTTTGGCATTATATAAAGCATATTAACAGCACTTAAAAGGATTTCTATAAGGGAAATGTAATACCCTCCCCCACAATACTTTTATTACTAAAAATAGAAGAATAAATATCAGCTGCATGTTTGACACTATAAATATTTTTATAATCTCAGTGCTACAAAGTATAACATACTGTATAAATGTGGAAAAATCCAGTGAGATATAATACCTTGCTCATTATCAACAGTTTTATTATGCATACTCAGTTTAGAAATCTGATGTGCCTCTGAAATGTATATGTTTTAACAAATAAAAAATCATAGTATATAATTGAAATTTTGGTTAAAAATGCCAAGTGCCTAAGTATTGTGGGAAAAAAATGTAAAATAGACTGGATTATGTATTATGTATCCAATCAGTAACATTATCTTTCTGCAGAATCAACAGACTCATAGTTTATCAAAGCTCTTCTCAAGCAGTGAATCATCATTTACCCAAATATTTAATTTCAAATAAAAGATCTTTAATCAAAATATAGAATTCTATGAACTTTCTAAGAATGTTTTTTCTGATGCAGTAAAATCTCTCGTGTACAAACTGATGGCTGAAAGTTGCTTATTCCTCATGCGTTGCATTGGGCATCAAAGATGTAGCAGGTGTGGCTATTTAGTGGAAATAGCTGACATGTGCATCTGTGTGTCAAGACTAGCGTATACACACAATGCTTTCTGTAAGGAGTACCTGCTTTATAAAAATAATGGTTGTCCCAAACAGATGAAGTTCATCTATTAAGTTTTCACTAGGAAACAGGCTCTACATCTATTTGGCCTTGCGTGTGTTTACATAAATGGAGCAGCATCAAAGGCTTCATACTCTGGTATTCATCCTGGCCTCATCTCACAGAGCTGTGGCTTAATGTTCCCAATTCATTGCTAGGATCTGAGCTCCTGGATACCATGGTGATAAAGTGCTATTGAAATACATAGGTAATCGGCCAGTGTGCTGGAGAACTGATTTTTTTTCCTTTTCTGAACAAAAGCAGTCTCTCAGAAGCAATGAGGGTAAGAGGATACTTACCATTTATTTCATGAGAACAGCAATGATAAAGGCAATGATGCCATTTAGTTAATGACTTTTCTTGGGCAAGGACTGTCTCTGAAACTAAAGTATAGAAAGTCTAATTGAATTCTATGTGTGCAGAACGTAGGTCTCATTTTCTTTTGTTTAAATTGGAAGACATTTTTTAAAAGGCAAATCATTTGGTTTCAAGCTGACTTCAGATCCATAAAGAAATTGGAACGAGGACTCGGAACTCTTGAATTTTGAGATAAGATCGCTGTGTACAGTGTATGTTATCACAGATAATTATCCACATGTGTATGTCTAAAGGAGCACATTGTAGTTTAAAAGATGCCATGCTGTCTAAAATGACGATAAATAATGATTTAAATTAATAACATTCATTTCATTTTAAATGTTGGCAGCTTTGCCATTCAGAACTATGACCCAGCTTTCTTCTTCCAACATTTTAATTAAAGTTAAATGACTTTACTTTGTTCTTTCATCTAATAATGTAGCACAATCTGCTGTCAGAAATCATTGAAGATCTAGCTTCCCATACTTTTGCTATTTTAGCCTTCAACCTCTCTTTACACTCTAGTATTTTATTACCCTTCTTCATAGTTTAGTATTATTAAAATTATTTTCTAATTTAGTGATATTTTCTTTGATCTAACCTAGCTGAGGATGTTAGAGATAGCATCCAACTGCTTCCACCTCTCTCCATGACATAAAGCATAAGTGACGTACGTACAGTGTGCAGTGTGGTGTTCGTAGATACATGATTTGCAGCCGATGCTCACAGACCCATTGTATGTGGATATGTTGCCCTCCTACATACAAGTTCCCTCATAACTTTTGCAATCTGTATTTCCTTTTACCTTTAAACCCTCCAACCCCTGACAACTGTGCTTTCTCTTTGTAGAGAGGTTTGCATTTTCTAGAATTTTATGTAAATGGAATCATAACACACATCCTTGTATGTCTTATTTATTATAACTAATTTGAGACCTATTCGTGCTATTCTATGCATCATAATATACCTCCACACCTCTCTCTTTCTCTCCCCCTCTCTCTCTCTCCCTCTCTCCCTGTCTCCCTCCCTCTCTCCTTAGTATTCTCTGTGTAAGGTTCAGAACACTATTATTCATCCATCCATTGGTAAAAGGTGTTCTCAGTTTGGGATTATGACAAAGTCCCGTGACCATTTGTGGACAACCCTTTGTGTGAATAGGCATTTCTTTTTCCCTTAGAGAAATACTTTAGAGTGAAAAATCTAGATCATATGTTAGATGTTTGCTAATTTGAAGAAAAGTCAAGTTATTTTACAAGTGGATTTATCACTTTAAATGTCCCAACAAATTGCAACACGTGATGCAGCCATTCCAATAGCCGTGCGGTGGTGTTTCCTTGTGGGTTATATCCAAATATCCCAAATTACTGGTGATAGAAGGCATCGTCTGTGTACTTGTTTACCATCTATTTATATGTTTTCTTTGGTAAAGTATCTACTTGTATCTATTGAGTATATGTATTCAAGGGCTTCTAGATTCTAAGTCATTCCTATTATATTTATATTGCAAATCCTTCAGTCTGTGGTTCTCTTTTCCTTTCCTAAGACTCTTTTGAACACTGCAAGTTCTTGATTTTGAAGACTTCTAACTTATGAACTTGTTGTTTCCTTCACGATTAATATTTTACTGGATGATAGCTTGGTTATTTCAAACCACAGCTCATGTAATACCATATTATTTGTTTTTAGAAAATGCTTGTATTTAGAAATTTTTGATAGCAACATCTGTGCTCACAGTTATTTTTAAATTACTGTGTCTATATTTTGTTTTATTTATTAATTACACTGCTGAAGGACTTTTATTTTTATGTTTTTTTAATTTCATTCCCCCTTCCTATTCCTCTCTCCCACACCTCATACCTCATAGGTACACCCCCTTCAATCCATTCCAGGCTTCCCACTCTCAAATTGATAGCCTCCTTTTCTTTAATAATTATTGTAACATATGTGTATATTCAAGAATACCACCCACTGGTCCGTCTTTGTTGTTTGTACGTATATGGTTCCAGTGCTGATCACTTTGTATCAGATAACAAGTAAGGGGGGCTCACACTTGGGAGAGGCTAATTCTTTCTCTCCCTGCCATCATTAGTTGCCTATCTAGGAATGAGGCTACATGAAAATTTCCCTCTCCCAAGTTAGCATATCTACTGATATTGACATAGTTCTGCTCATTTTTGTGCAGCCACTTCTAAGAGTGTCCATTTCACAGAAAATGCCCTGGTATTCCGACTCTTACAATCTCTCCACTCCCTCTTCCACAATATTCCCTGAAGGATGGGTGGAGGAGTTGTGATGTAGCTTTATCCCTGGGTCTGGGCTCCCCAAGATCCATTGGCCTCCGTATTGTGTTCAGGTGTGTTTTTCTGTAAAAAGAGAAGTTTCATGAGGGGTGGTAGCAATACTTATGTATTTTGTATATCTGAAGATTTGGTGCTAGGAACTGTAGATGAGCGTGAATATGGAGCATTTGTCTTACTGGGACTAGGCAGCCTCATTCAATAGTATGCCTGTGTATCATGTGCAGTTCTCCTCAAAGAAAGGTAACTTGGTATAGGGAGCTTAGTAGAAAAATATCTAGATCAATTATACAACATCTCTTAAAAATTGGAAAGTTCTGTTATAGAAACAAGCATCAAGTAATATTTAGGGATACTTGTGATCAAATTTGAGATACAAACAATGAAGTTACAAAACATGGTTGCTAAAAATATATGAAAGTATATCCTTCCAATCACAGTATTTCAAGTTTGCTATGCTTTTTTTTAAAACACTCTCTGTTCACCAATTAAATCTCGGGAGGAGGAGAAAATATAACTTTAATTATGTTCTATTGGCCTCTTACTTTGATTACAAATAAAAACACAATTGCTAGAAAATAAATTATTCACGGACTCATTAGTCCAGCAGTTTGAGTTTGTCTTTCTCTCTCTCTCTCTCTCTCTCTCTCTCTCTCTCTCTCTCTCTCTCTCTCTCTC
>JADRCH010000254.1:82701-120595 GCA_019843965.1 Rhynchomys soricoides
CTCTCTCTCTCTCTCTCTCTCTCTCTCTCTCTCTCTCTCTCTCTCTCCCCCCCACCCCCCGGCACTTGCACTGCCTATGATCACATTCTTTGGTCCATAGAAGTGGAGAGAAGAACAGATCTGAACTTGATTATACTGCTCTGTTATTAAAGGCCTTTATGAAAAACTCAATGCTATTAGCGATTTTACATATCTTTCTTGTCCGCATTCTGTGCTCCTTGTTACTGAAGATGGATGAGAATAGGCAATAGTTGCAAAGTACAAATACACATATTTAAATATCAAATGATGCTTTCTAAATTTATTCATGTGCGTTATCAGTGAACATTCAGAACACATTTGAGCTGCATTTCTCAAGAGAAAAGGCTATCTTTTCCAAAAAGAATTTATCATAGCAATAAAGATTTACTTTTGAAATTGACTATATTATCAAATTGGTGTGCAAGCTGTTGAGATGAATACAAATCTTTACTGGAACCTTTATGAGCTTTTATTCATCCCTCACCCTTAATTTATAGCTTTTTATAGAAATTTGCTTAATATGCTTATTATAGTCACAAACTTAATATAAGCTATAGTGAAACCATGACAAAACATGTCACAATTGTTCATAACAGTATCCTAAGTTAAATAAAGGTTTCTGTGGATGCAATAAGCAAATAAAATGTACATTGCAATATAGTTTTTCTAGTTATATTCAATTAATCATTACTTTTCAAAATTAAACACTTTATAAAATATCAACATTTTACTACCAGTATGTAAGGTTCTGTGATCTGCAAAATACTCAGATTGATTTTATTATCAATTTAAAGGCTTTTATGTAAATTAATTTAGAGTAAGATTGCTTGCACTGTACAAAATGTAAAGGGTTTTTCCCCTTAGTATAAGGTGTAAGGTTATTGATATTCTGGAAGGAAGTATCATGAACAATCAACAACAATCAATGATAACAAAACTCAAATTGTCATGAAAAATTGTAACCCAAAAATTGACAAATAAGATTACATGAAATTAAAAATCTCCTGCACAGCAAAGGACACTGTTTGCAGAAGGAACAGACAACCTGCAGAATGGGAGAAGACTTTTGCCAGTTGTACTTCAGATAGAGATCCTCTAAAATTAAAAAAAAAATGTCAATTCATAAATGGGCTAATGAGCTGACAGTTCTCAAAGAAGAAATACAAATGGTCAATGAATATTTTTAAAAATGGTCAACATCCATAGCCATTGGAGAAGTACAAATTAAAACTGCTTTGAGATTCCAGTTCACCCAGGTCAGAATGACTGTCATCAAGAAAGTAAATGACAGGGGCTGAGAAATAGCTTGGCAGTTAAATGTTCTTGTTATGGAAACCTAGATATTTGAGTTCATCCCTGAACCCATGTAAAGGCAGAAGGTCATAGACTCCACAAAATTGTCCTCTGACCTCCACGTGCATGATATGATATATATGTCCTACACACATACATACCAGCACAAGCATAAAATAAAAATAAATAAAAATTTAAAAATAAGAAAATCTATAACACAAATTCTAGGGAGGATATGAAGAAAGAACTCTTGTTCACTGTTGGTGGAAATGTAAAGTGGTTACAGCCATTATGGCAATAGGGGCAACTCGGCTTTACTGCTTCTGCATATGGACCAGAATGGCCCTGCAGATTGCAGCACAGATACTTCCACATATGTTTATTGTTGTTATGTCCACAATAGCAAGAAATGGAACCATCCCAGATGTCCATCAACGTCAATGGTGAAGAGAGAATAGAAGTGTGCAAATAAAGGGTAGAGAGAGATGACTCCATTTTTAAGAACACTTGCTGTTGTTGCAGAAGTCCCTTGTGCAGTTTCAAGCACCCACATGGCAGCCTACAACTATCTGTGACTCCACCCCCAGGGGATCTGACACTTAGAACATGTTCTACTTAGAGCATTAGGTCCAAGCACAGAGATGCTCCGCATACAATCACAGTGATGAGCTGCCAAGATTAGTTTGTTCTTTTTATAATTATAGGAATTTGTTGTAGAATGATAGAAAAAAACAAGTAAGTGGAAAATGGCTTCAAAACAAGACCACTGAGTTATTTTTCTAGTGTAGTTAAGGCCAACAAAAGAAGTTGAACGTCTTATATATGCGTAACATGGTTCTAGATACAATGGTAGGATATACAAAGAAAAGAGTATCCAATACATTTAACATTCAAATAATAAGTGTAGATAAAACATATTAAGCACTTATTATATGCTCATTTAAAACTCACAAGTCTAAGAAATAGCTGCTGTGATCTTCATTTTACAAGTAAAGAAGCAGAAACTAGCTTTTGGCCCAACTGGAATTCACACTTTGTTTCTCATGCAGTTTGAGGGACAAGATGGATAAACATATGGCAGACAGGTGCACACACACAAATAGATGCAGCAATGGCACCAAGCAATGCTGTTAATGCTACGTGGAGTCAGAAAGGAGAAGAAGATCATCTGTCTCAGTTTTGACAAGTAACACAGTATTCTTAAAGTGGGGTTGAGTAGAGTTCATGACAAATGGGCTGTATAGGAATGAATACAACTTGTTTTGCGTGAACAGTGTATTTGTTAATTTTCTCATTCAATGGAAATTAAGCTCCTGTAAGCTACTCATTGTACTAACTGATAACATCTGAGACACCAGCAAAGAGCGTGCTAAACACAGATGGCTGTGCTGGGAAATGAACGTTGTTGCAGAGAAATGGAGGGAAGCCAGTCATGCAGAGAAGGGTCACAGAAGAAGCCCTCCCCGGCTTTTTGTTTGTGTCCTTGTATCACTTACTGTTCTGATGTAATAAAACACCATGACCAAGACAGGTTACTTGGGTTTAGGGTCTCACCCACACTTTTCTTATTTGTTACTCAAAAGAGCAGAATGAAAGTTGCTGCTGTATTTGGAATACGAAGAGCCAACCACGTGTGTGCCCATGGGCACCTGATGACTCTCCTCCTTTCCAGTGATTCTTACCTTTTCATATCTTCTAATATCTGTGAGTAGGCATGTCAGTAATGGCTGGGAAAGCAGGACAGCAGATGGCTACATCAAGAAGCTAAGAAATTGTCTTCAGTTTTACACACAAAACAAAGAAATCGAACTGGAAGTGGAACAAAGCTGTAGACTTTCTACTGCTATCCCCGAGGGATATTTTTAAATGTTGTTTAATTGTATTTCATATTGTTGATATTAAGAAAGTTGACTACTGTGACAAAATTGATGAAAAATTGATTGCTCTCATAAAAATCAAACATGCAAACTCAAACTTTGGTAAATTAAAAAATGTGTCTTCTATCCTTCCCTCCATTCTCCTCCAAAGTAGCACAACACAAGGCCATTCCTTCTTATGGTTTTAGGCTTGAAAATGCAGTTCCAATTTTTCAATAGAACTTTCATGAGGTCAAAAGTACACCTTGAAATGTAAGTTTCTTCCTATGAGTAAGTTGAAATGGAAATACAAAGTTGAGCAGGCTGTCAGTGTGACTCAAAGACATCAGCACACATAAGCACTATTTATAATTCTGACTCTATTTGTGCAGAATACACTGGATCATGGAAGAATAAATTGACTATATCTACGAAAGGTACAAATGCAATCACCTGGGCTAAGATAAGATTTTTGAATATTTGCTTATGAGCAACAAAGAGATCCCTAGAATATACATTCAAACTTGCCTCTTCATATTCCGAATATGAAGTTCAATTTACCAATTCATATAAAGACATTCTTTTTTCTTTTTTTATTAAACTAATAAAATTTATTTTAAAATATACAACTCAGTATTAACATTTTTAAGTCATTAAAATAATTTATAATTGTTAAATGCCTCTTAAATATACATGATATATTCTGAAGCTAAAAGTAATATGCACTCAACCTGTTTTTAAAATCTATTTGGAACATTAAACTTGATAGAAGTAGAAAAAAAACTCCTATGAAGTTCTCTATGGACAGAAATTGTGAAAAGTTCCTGATTAGACAGAAACTGTTCCATCTCCAAGGGAGAATACACAGCATAATGGTGGCTTCATAGAATGAACTGGGTAGTGGTCCTTCTGTTTCTATTTTATGGAATAGTTTGAAGAGTATTGGTATTAGGTCTTCTTTGAAGGTCTGACAGAATTCAGCACTAAAGCCATCTTGTTCTGGGGTTTTTTTGGGGGGGAGACTTTTAATAACTGCTTCTATTTCTTTAGGGATTATGGTACTTTTTAGATGGTTTATCTGATCCTGATTTTACTTTGGTATTTGGCATCTGTCTAGAAAATTGTCCATTTCATCCCAATTTTCCAGTTTTGTTGCATATAGGCTTTTTAGTAGTATCTGATGATTTTTTTACTTTCCTCAGAGTCTGTTGTTATATCTCCCTTTTCATTTTTAATTTTGTTAATTTGGATACTGTGTTTGTGCCCTCTGGTTAGTCGGGCTAAGGGTTCCTCTATCTTGTTGATTTTCTCAAAAAACCAGCTCCTGGTTTGGCTGATTCTTTGTATAGTTCTTTTTGTTTCTTTATTTTAGCCCTGAGTTTGATTATTTTCTGCTATCTACTCCTCTTGGGTGTATTTGATTCTTTTTGTTCTAGAGCTTTCAGGTGTGCTGTATGGTACTTTTTAGATGGTTTATCTGATCCTGATTGTGTGTGCTCTCTGCAGTTTCTTTACGGAGGCATTCAGAGCTATGAGTTTTCCTCTTAGCACTGCTTTCATTGTGTCCCATAAGTTTGGGTATGTCGTGCCTTCATTTTCATTAAATTCTAAAAAGTCTTTAATTTCTTCCTTTATTTCTTCCTTGACCAAATTATCATTGAGGAGGGTGTTGTACAGCTTCCATGTGTATGTGGGCTTTCTGTTGGTTTTTTTGTTATTCAAGACCAGGCTTAGTCTGTGGTGATCTGATATGATGCATGGGATTATTTCAGTCTTCTTGTATCTGTTGAGGCCTGTTTTGTGACTGATGATGGTCAATTTTGGAGAAGGTACCATGAGGTGCTGAGAAGAAGGTATGTTCTTTTGTTTTAGGATGAAGTGTTCTATAGATATCTGTTCAATCCATTTGGTCCATAACTTCTGTTAGTTTCACTGTGTCTCTGTTTAGTTTCTGTTTCCATGATTTGTCCATTGATAAGAGTGGGATGTTGAAGTCTCCCACTATTATTGTGTGAGGTGCAATGTGTGCTTTGAGCTTTAGTAATGTTTCTTTTATTAATGCTGGTGTCCTTGCATTTAGAGCATAGATGTTCAGAATTGAGAGTTCATCTTGGTAGATTTTTCCTTTGACCAGTATGAAGAATCCTTCCTTAAATTTTTTGATAGCTTTTGGTTTAAAGTCAATTTTATTTGATATTAGAATGGCTACTCCAGCTTGTTTCTTAGGACCATTTGCTTGGAAATTTTTTTCCAGCCTTTTACTCTGAGGTAGTGTCTGTCTTCTTCACTGAGTTACGTTTCCTGTATGCAACAAAATGCTGGGTCATGTTTACATATCCAGTCTGTTAGTCTATGTCTTTTTATTGGAGAATTGAGTCCATTGATGTTAAGAGATATTAAGAAATAGTGATTGTTGCTTACTATTATTTTTGTTGTTAGAGGAGGAATTGTGTTTGTGTGGCTATCTTCTTTTGGGTTTGTTGAAAGATGACTTTCTTGCTTTTTCTGGGTTGTAGTTTCCCTCCTTGTGTTGGGTTTTCCATATATTATCCTTTGTATGGCTTGATATGTGGAAATCTGTTGTGTAAATTTGATTTTGTTATGGAATATCTATGTTAATTGAGAGTTTTACTGGTTATAGTATCTGGGATGGCATTTGTGTTCTCTTAGGGTCTGTATGACATCTGCCCAGGATCTTCTGGCTTTTAGAGTCTCTGTTAAGAAGTCTGGTATAATTCTGATAGGTCTGCCTTTATATGTTACTTGACCTTTTTCCCTTACTGCTTTTAATGTTCTTTCTTTGTTTTGTGATTTTGATTATTATGTGACAGGAGGAATTTCTTTTCTGGTCCAGTCTATTTGGAGTTCTGTAGGCTTCCTGTGTTAAGTTTTCTTCTATAATTTTGTTGAAGATATTTATTGGCCTTTTAAGTTGGGAATCTTTGCTCTCTTCTATACCTATTATCCTTAGGTTCTGTCTTCTCATTGTGTCCTGGATTTCCTGGATGTTTTGGGTTAGGAACTCTTTGCATTTTAGATTTTCCTTGACTGTTGTGTCAATGCTTTCTATGGTATCTTCTGCACCTGAGATTCTCTCTTCTATCTCTTGTATTCTGCTGGTGATGCTTGCATCTATGACTTCTGATCTCTTTCCTAGGTTTTCTAACTCCAGGGTTGTCTCCCTTTGTGATTTCTTTATTGTTTCTATTTCCATTTTTAGATCCTGGATGGTTTTGTTCAATTCCTTCACCTGTTTGGTTGTGTTTTCCTGTAATTCTTTAATGGATTTTTGTGTTTCCTTTTTAAGGGCTTCTGTCTTTTTACCTGTGTTCTCCTGTATTTCTTTAAGGGAGTTATTTATGTCCTTCTTAAAGTCCTCTATCATCCTCATGAGATGTGATTTTTTAAATCAGAATCTGCTTTTCTTGTGTGTTGGGATATCCAGGACTTGTTGTAGTGGGAGAACTGGGTTCTGATTATGCCAAGTAGCCTTGGTTTCTGTTGTTTAGGTTTTGCTCTTGCCTCTCACCATCTGGTTATCTCTGGTTTTAGTTGGTCTTGCTGTCTCTGACTGGAGCCTGTCCCTCCTGTGAGCCTGTGATCTTAGGTGTGTCAGCACTCCTGGGATACCAGCTCTCTCTGGGTGCTATTTGGGTCTGTAGAGCACTGCCACAAGGTTAACTCTGGGGCACAGATGGAGATCAGAAGAATCCTATCCCCAGTTGCTCTGTGGTTCCTGAGGCCTGAGTTCTCCTGGTGGGTCCATCTTTGGCCAATTATTGGAGCAAAAGTGTTTGTCTCACCTGTGAACTTAGGAATACAGCACTCCTGGGAGACCAGCTCTTCCAGGGTAGGATTTGAATCCAGAGAGCTGTGCCACAGGGTTAACTGCAGGGTGCAGATGGAAAGCAGGTGAGAGAGCTTCATACTGAAGATATGTTTTAGAACAATTTAATGAATTAGTTTATATTCTATGTCATTCTACTTTGAAATATTCTAACATTATTTATTTAGAGAGTAGCTTTTTTAAGTTAATTTTATCTTTTAACTTTTTTACTTTACATCCTGTTCACTGCTGCCCTGCCTGTCACCCCTTCCCACAATCCTTGCTGAACATTACTCAAGGAATTCTACTTCCCAGTGGGTCATGTACCCATATTAGGGAAAGGAAAGGCCTTATTTATGTTCTTTATTGTTCCCTTCCTAGTGCTAACCATTCCACTAAGGTTAAGAGGAATGCACAGTGGATTTAGGGAGCTGTTCTTCAGCACCTGTGACCCATGCCTATCAGCTAGCCAACTGTGATGCTGTGAGTCAGATACTGTGAATTAGTGCTTAGAAAAGGGTTGGGTAATTTGCTGTTACCATGACATGTAACTATATGATTTTTGTACATAGTAAAAATTAGACATTATTTGATTTGAATTTTTAATTAAAAAATCCAAAGCAAATGGAGCAAATTCTAGTCCTTTCCTACACTGATTTTGAAGAATTCCAGTTCTACAGGAGATTAGTAGGTATTTTATAACAAACATACTCTATCCTTGGAGAAATCAGAAGTTTGTAACTTCAGGACTCTTCAAGGACTATCTTGTGAACTTACAGGTACATTGAGGGCAGCACTATAAAACTCTCAATTTGTGGTACATCTACAAAATAGTGGCATGTCTTACTGATTTAGTATAACACCAATCATTCATTTCATTGCTGATTTATTTGATTGACTAATTGGTTGGTTGGTTGGTTGATTGTGTCATATGTACCACACTGGTCTCTAATTCACAGTGAAATTCACAGCCAAATCTGATATTAAATTTATGATTCTGCCACATCAGTCTCCCTCATGTTGGGATTATTAGCATGAACCTCCATATCCAGCTGTGCTATTATTTTTAACTTTAATTTTCCTTTAATTTTCAGTGATTAAACATGACCTACAATGTTACTACTGTAACAACTGCTACCATGTTTTTAATTTCATAGTTTTTAATTATTTTAGGGATAATAAATACAGTTGAGTAGTGCACAGTAAGGGGAAAGATCCCGCCTGGGGAGCCAGAAGTTATGGTCCTTTTATGATTCCTTGATCATCATAAAAAAGGGAATTTCTGATGTTCTCATGAGTGATGTCTTGAGACTAAGAGTAGTGGAGTTCTTGACAGAGGAAGGTAAGATTAACAACTACAAAGGCAGCACAGTGATGTGTCCCTCGTAGAAAGCAAAAGGGAAGAAAAAACTGATTGTTTTTTTAAAAAAATCACTGAAAAGGTGCTTAAGTAAAATGAAAAGTGGCCCTAGATGTGCTCTGAGATGCCACACCTCTGAAACCTTGATTAATTAGTTCCAGGAATAAGGTCTATGAGGAAGACTGCTTAATTTTGAAGAATAATCCTGCTTTGTGTTAACCAATGCGCTTAATTCCAGTTAGCTTTCCCTTAAGGGGATAACACTGAACTGGCTTCAGTGATCATAGGACACTTGTTTCAGAGTGGGGTGCTTATAAAGTGTACAGCAGATAAAAACCCACTGAAATTGGGCACACGACGCACACAGGTAAAAACAGTTTCCTGCTTGCAGAAGCTGCAGTGGAAGGCTAGTGAGAGTTTTCCACTCCTGTATGCCCAAGACTTCTTCCTCCTCCTCCTCCTCCTCCTCCTCCTCCTCATCCTCCTCCTCCTCCTTCTCCTCCTCCTCCTCCTCCTTCTTTTTCATATAAAAAAACTTAATTGGGACTGGCTTACAATCAGAGGTTTAGTCCATTATCATCATGGCAGGAAGCATGGTAGCATACAGGCAGACATGGTGCTGGAGAAGGACCTGAGAGTTGTACATCTGGATCCAGAGGCAGCAGGAAAGAAGAATGAGCCACTGGGCCTGCCTTGAGCTTTATAGACCTCAAAGTTCACCTCCCAGTAACACACTTCCTCCAACAAAACCACACCTACTCCAACAAGCTCACATCTCTTAATAGTGCCACTCCCTACGGGTCTATAGGGGCCATTTTTATTTATACCACAGCAGTATCATACCAAAGAAGATTAATGATGTGAACACTTGAGAGTAAGTAAAATCCTAACCAGGGGGACGATCATATACTATCCATGAGTTGACCAGCTTGTTCGGGGGAGTTGAAGCCCATCTATGTATCTCTGACTACAGCTTTGGCCTTGGCTGTTTGCTAGTGGTTAGTCACTGGCTAATGCTGCCACCCTTAACCTTGAAGGTGCCCCAAGTGTTGTTAATTGTACTAAACTGTGTTCTTACAGTCACATTACCAGTGACAGCTACATGCTTTGCCATGGCAGACAGTTAATCCAATCACAGCAACTGTGGTATTTATAGCTGCAAGTCATTCGGTTACCTCCTATGTAACTGCTTGTCTTTGGGGTAGTCTGAAGTGGTCTCCTAGGTGGAAGCATTTTGCTAGAAGCCATCCTTACTTACAACTTTCTCTGCATTGGAAACAAAGTACTGAGAGCAAGCATATCAGCAAGGGAGATAGAGCTTTGGATATGTCCCTCACGGGTTGGACCAAGCCTTTCTTCTAAACCTTATGGATCCACGCTTTCTATGTCCTCATGTATTCATCTCAGTTTCCCATTATCTGTCCTCCCACAGCCTTTAGGACGTATAGAGTCATTCACTATTTCATGGTAGCAATAGCCGACAACTTGACTCTATTTGCTTTTCTATTTTGCCTTTTCTATTTTCATATTTTTTCCAAAATTGTTGGATAGGGCATCTTACTTCCTTAGTCCCAGACATCTGGGTTCAATAATAACGATGGCAGCAACTGTGCCTGTTTGACTGAATATTCTGGCCTGCCTTGGGATTGGTGTTTAGTTCGTGGCACTCGTAACTCCATAGAATCCTAGAACAATTCTCTGAACCAATCTTACTCCTATCAAGATTTTATACATGAGATACTAACAGCTTAGAGGGAGCAGTTTACTACACAGAGACCCCATTGGCAGAGCTGGGATGGAGCCCAGGTCTGCCTGACCTCAACACATCTCTTAACTCCCTCTTTGTTTACTCAAAACTCCCAGGAGAATGTTCTAATTTGAACTTCCCTGCTGGAAGTAGTGTTGTTACAGTCCATTCGGTGGTTTGTTAACTAGCACTGTCACGGCCTTCTGTGAGACATTTACATTTTGTAGGGGCATTTAGTTGTGGGAATACTGGAAGTGGGAATGTACTAGTATTTAGTAGTGAGAAATAGAAGTGATGTAGCAGTAAAAAACTGTCTTGCAATTCTGAGAACTGCCTCACACAACAAAAAATTACCCTGCCTCAAATGCCAATAATGCCCCATTTAGAAACAATGATAATGGATGAGAATCTAATAATGGATTCAGAAAGGCTAAAGAACTTCCCCGAATCTGGAACCATCAATCAAGCTGAGCTCCATCTAACAGTAAAGCCTGGGCTTTTTTTTTTTCACTTGATTCAACTCCATCTAACAGAACATTAAAATATTACGTATAATTTGATTTGCTCATAGAATTATCATATTTTACATGCAGCATCTGAAACATAATTTATTTAGAGAACAGTTAACTAATTTCCTGATTGAATGTTCTTTTAATATGTTTAATGGAGCTAGCATGTATCTGAGCATTTGCCAGATTTTCAAAGGAATGCTAAAACTTAATGAAAGAAACCATTAAAATTATATTAAATGAAGAAGGCAGCATATTCTGGAACATGAAGTCTTCTCAACCATTAACCAGCAGTGGAAGGAACTCACTTAAGAAAGGAAAGAAAAGGGGGAGGGAGAAAGCTGAATGAAGACCTTGATGAAAGAGAAGAAATTTTCACTTGGATACTTAGTTGATGAACATCTATGAGGAGGTCTATGTGTTCACTACAGTGTTTGCTTCTTCTAAAACCTCATTTTAAAAAATTCCATCACAAACATGTTATGGCCTAAAGGTTCCCCAAACAAGGTAACCTACATCCTGTATATAAAGGCATCCTTAATGTGGTTGTTCCAAAATATATGCTATACTTTTTGGCAACATCCATAGAATTTGCCTAACAGAGACATCATTACTCTTGGTAAGGGAGTGACCTATGCTTTTCATGATTATAGGTGGTCTATCATTTGAATCTTCAGAATGTAGGACTCCTTCCCTGACATTAAGGCCTAGTCCCATTGTTTTGCTCCCTAGGAAAATGCAGAGTAGCTGCAGCCTAGAGCACATGAAAAAACACACATGTCAGAGAAACTGCCACCCAAGACTATATACATGAGAAAAGATGTTTCTTTATGTCAGTTTTTCCTTCCTATTTTTATAACTTGATATATATTAAAATACCCAGTGTGGATGATTTAATGGGACACAGAGAGACCAGAAATCATAAACTTAAGCATTTATAGTATCTTGGGGTCTTATTTAAAATGAAGATTTTCAAATCCTCTATTACAGGCCAGTACTCTTAGTGACAGGGAAAGCTTTTTCAGCAAGTGCTTCCAAGTAATGGAGTGCATGGGGATCATGGACCATACTCCCAAGATGTTTCAGTACTCAATCTCCTAAATAAATAGTTATTGAATATATGGGTGCATGTGGAACCTGATCAGGCATGTCTATTTCTGTCCACAGAGGCTTTAGATTATAAAACACAGGCTTACAGTTGGAAAGGTTTTTCACCTCCTCCTTCCCATCATCTGTTTTCAGCAACTTTTGAAGTCTTACTGTGGACAGGTCTTCCATTTTCATGGTCATGATACTGTTTCAAGATAGCCTGTCTCCTGGCTTATCACATTCCTTCTGTACAGAGGCCTCTTCAATTCATCTATAAAATAACTACCAGAGTCATCATTCCTAAACCCATGCTTGTATTCATTTAATACTTTTTGTAATGGCTTTTGTCCATTTGTCTACCTAGTTGTCCTATTTTGCCTTCTCTGCAAACACACTAATTCTCATTCCTGTTCCTAATTATGCTTTATGCATCCCTATACTGTTGAATTTTCTCCTGCAATTTCCCTCTCCCTTGGACAAGAAAGGGTTAACTCAGCAACCTGGAGTTATTCCAAAGTTTGCAAATTTCAAAGAAACCCTGTCTTCAAGACTAACCCTTAGTTAGCTCCTGAGAGATAACCTCTGAACTCTTGAAATTTTCTTCCTGATTAGTATTTTTGTATGCCTGTAGCCTTAGGTCATACTATCCTACCGTGAGAAAATCATGACAATATGATTTATGGTAAAAGCCAGTTTGGAGTCAGTGAGATGACCTTAGTCTGAACTCTGAGACTCACGTGGTAGAAAGAGAACACAAACTACCCCAAAATATCCTCTGTGTGTACTATGGTGCACACGCGCGTGCACACACGCACACACAGCAATTTGGGGGCTTTGAAGTAGGGGTCATAAAGAAAGGGCTGGAGTCTGAATAGACATGATCACAGTCCTGTAAGCTCTGCTTACCCATAATAACTGATTTCCCAATGCAACCTTAGGTCCTGAGGCTCAAATAAGCTTCACAGTACATACTACAGTAGCCATCTCTTACCATGGTTTCAATTATCCATGGTCAACTGGCATTATCAGAACTGATGATCTTCATTCTAACATAAATCACATCAGAAGGTCAGTAGAAGCCTGGCACTATGTCACTATGGCTATGTCATTTGCCTTCTGCGTCTTATCATGTAGGCATTGTATTATCTTACACTATCACAAGAAGGGTATACATGGAGTGATAGGGTTCCTGAGAGAAAGAAACATTAATATAACATTGATTATAGTACACTGTTATATTGTTCTATTTTGTTCAGAGTTATCAATCTCTTGTGTCTAATTAAACTTTATTAAAGATGTATGTATAGGAAACAAAACAGTACACTTAGCTCCTGACCATGCTTTTAGGCGCCCAGCAGATATCTTGAGTGGATCCCCTCACATAAAAGAGGGCCTGGTGTCCAGTTCTCAAGAGGCTGTTATAATCCTTCCCTTCTATGTAGCTGTCTCAGAAGGGAACCAGCAAGCAGAGCCCTCTTCTGGTAAGACTGCCTGGTGGGAAGCTTTTCCACAAAAGGATCTTGTCTGTGTTAGCAAAATTTAAAATGATCATAGCTTTCAGTACCGTTGCTCATTTTTTTTTAGTTCATACTATAATATTTTTTAGAAGAGTGTAGTGAGTATATTTCTGGCTTATTGAAGAAAAATGAAAGTAATCTAATTAGCTAATAATCTAATTAGTGTCTCATTAGCCACTAATGACCATAGTAATATAATAACCCCTTAATAATAAAATCACCATTACTCAATACATTCTATTCAACTCTGTACTAATTACTTTATTTACATATTATACTTACATGCTCAGCAGATTTTCCATATAGTTAGGTTACATTCCCTTAGACAAACAATAATGAACATGATAAAAATTTGTGTGACTCCATTCGTTTACTTAGCACTAGACAATAGTGAATAAGGAATGATAGAAATATGTATGCTGTCATGGAAAGGTTCCCATGACCTATTAAGTTTAAAAGTTAAAGTTAAGTCTAAAACCATTTTTATAGTGTAACTTTTTTAACACACATGTATACACACAAGTAAATACACTATATGGATATTTATTAATTTATAGAACTAGTAAGAAGTACCTTTTCCCTCCTAGTACATTAAATAATGATGAGATGATAAGTTTGTCTGGTCTCATGAAAGAAATGTTAAACAGAAAATAACAAATCTGAAATTAAAATAAATACTATATATATCCACAGGTAAATGGGGAGGGAAGTTTTAGCCAGTTTAAGGAAGTAAAAAAATGTATTTATATATATTATAAATCTACTAATACATTTGTGAGAGGAAAGAGTGCTTGGGTTCTGTTACAGATCCATTACACTGTTTTAAATATATGTAAGATTATATGCATGGATCTAGGCAGTATATATTGTACATAATCTCACTTGCAGAAAAATTAGAAAATCGAAAAAAAAAGCACAGAGAAAAGTAATGATTTATTATTCCTTAGAGCATCATTTCTCTGCTGTATTCCAAGAACAATTCTATGAGCAGAGATGCCAGTAAGTTTTCTCAAGAAAAGGAAGGGGAGGGAAAGTTTGGGGGGGAGGGGGGATCCAGTGTTTAAATAAATTTGATTAATACTGAATTCCCCATGTTCTCCTTATTGTAGTGGAGATATGTAGATTAAAGGCTTCCAATAAAACACTTTTTACCATTCAAATTTTAAGTTGTTTAACTACATAATTAAATATATAACTATACTTAACTCTGACTTCAACTGACTGTCCCTGGGCAGCCCACAAGGACATTGCTTCCTCTTTGAGACCAATGGTAGCAACTGGTTTTATATACAGGACCATTCTGTATCATTCCACGCTGGAGGATGTAAAAGTGCATGTCTTCCAGGAAGACATCGGTGCTCATGCATTTCTTGTAACCATCTCATTTCTATCTGTAGACCATGGAGTTCCTTGCATTGTCTATAGAAACTCATGTGCAAGTGACTTACATCACATACATGTAGATTGCTTTGAATTAGTCTTCTTTCCCTAAGTAAGATAATGGCAGCAGTTCTGTGCAGGCAACTTCAAGGGCCCTGCCACAGTTACATACTGCTACAAGAGTGCCATCCTCAAGGAAGCCGAAAGCTACAGTTTTGTGTCATTTTTAAATCCTTCTAGTGTAGGTACCATTTGCCAATCCAAGGTCATTTTACTATGTCATATTGGGTTATTGTAAACATAGTCAACATTCTCCATCAGATAGCCAGATGTTTGAAAGTAAAACTATTAGTCAGAAATATGGATAAGTTTGATAGCTAGCCACAGACATCTCTAAAGACAAGTCTCTGTGCATCTATAGGATTATTTTAATTGAACTTCTCCTTTTATTAAAAAATAGGTTCTTTTCTCATATGGTATATATGATTACAGTTTTCCCTCCCTTTATTCCTCCCAGTTCCCCCCAACCTCATCTTCCATCTGGATCCACTCCCTTTCTCTCCCTCTTTAGAAAAGAATAGGTTTCTAAAAGATAATAATCAAACATGACAAAATCTAATATAAGATAAAACAAAAGCCATCACATTGAGGTTGGACAAGGCAAACCAACAGAAGAAAAAGAGCTCAAGAAAAATCACAAGAACCAGAGACCCACTTATTCTCACAGTCAGGAGTTCCATGAAATCCTAAGCTGAAAGCTATAATATATACATAGAGGACCTGGGGCTGACCCATGTCAGCCCTGTGATTGCTGCTTCAATCTTCATCATTTCATATGAACTTTGCTTTGTTAATTTAGAGGACCGCGTTCTCCTTGTGTCCTCCATCCTCTCTGGCTCTGACACTATTTCTGCCTCCTTTTCCATAGGATTCCCTGAACTCTGCAGTGAGGGATTTGATGGAGGTATCCATTAAAGCTATGGTTCCAGGGTCTCACTCTATGCATAATAACTGACTGCAGGTCTCTCTATTTGTTTCCATCTGCATCAGATTTTACTGTTGCTTTTTAAAAGACCACTAGTACTTTGTTTTACCCTCAGTCCCTAGGTTATCTGGTCTCTGGTTCATGGTCACCCAAGAAGTATTAGATATGGGCTCCATCTTACAGAGTGTGCCTTAAGTCAAATCAGACAATGGTTGGTTTCTCCCACAAACTTTTGGACCACCATTGCCCTAGTATCTTTTACAGATGAGACAGATTATAGACCAAAGGTCTTGCACCTGATTTGGTATGTGTGTTTCACTTTTGGTAGCCTACAGAATAACTTCCCATACTAAAGACACTAGAACATTGAAGTGAAGCTTCTAGGTAGGCACTAGCTTGCCCTATCCATGTTCAGTATGTTGTATGGGTGCTGTCCTCAACAATGGGCACTTAGTGCCAGTTTTTGGAGAGCAACCTATTATCTTGGCAACAACCTCTGTTGGTTGGGGATTTTCATGGGACCCCTTTGGCCAATAGCATAGCTAAATTTAACCCCACCCCGGTTCTGGAAATGATTTGGTGACAAGAAATGGCTAGTTGGGACTCTGTCTACCTCATTATTTGGAGACTTCATTAGAATAGCCTTTATCTATTTAAGTTTCTACTACACTAGGTTTCTGTACCACTTCTCAAACGCCCCTCAGTTCTAGCTGCCCCTCCCCTCATTCCCTTCATCAACCCCATCTGTCCTCCCCTCTCCATCTGACTCCCTCCACCTCACAGTCCATCCATAAAATCTGGCATATTTTCCCCTCATGAAGATCCAAGTCCCCCCCTCTCCTGCCTTGGTTCTGTCCTCAATACATAACTTCTCTGGGTCTATGGATTATAGTTTGGTTATCATTCACTTGAAAACTAATAACCTGCTTATAATTATTTTTATTAAAATGAATTCCCAAAGTGGTATTAAGTCAAAAAATATATGTACTTTAGAAACTCCTAATGCATGAACATATATTTTTTTTCAGGAATGTATCCAAGTTAAAAAATACTTGGCAGTATACTTTTCTCAGCTGAGTGGTCACCTAATTTTCGAGATCATTTCTATCCCTCTGTACCGGGATACAGCTAGTGGGCTGAACAGCCCCACTAGCCTCTTTAAATCCCATATGTTTCAGTTACTTAAACAATCTTTGCTTATCCTTACCTTCCAAATAGAATGTTCTACTCTCAGTTTTTCTGTATGGCACTATCTGCATTATCTTTTAGAGTACACTAGAAATAAAATACCATGTTGAAATGATTTTTAGCCATGGTTTTCCATAATGCTGAATCAATTAAAATTTTTCATTGAGCAAGGAGAGTTGTTTCAAAATCAGTTAGATACCCACAATGCTCAGAAATTCTTATTTCTCTCTTTTACCACTAGAAGTTAGGATTTCTAACCAGTAAAACCTAGTTTGTTTACATACTGAATCCAGATGTTTAATTTGTCAAATAACTGGGAGTCTGTGAGTTTAACTAAATGCATTTTGAGGGTCATACATTTTGAGGATCACAGTTCTGGGAGGAAGAAGAAAGGTGTTCTTTGCTGTTTCTCCTGTGCAAAAGTAAGGTGAGTCAAGCTTATGTTCTTTGAAGTCACTGAGTCTGTTGCTTGGATTTTATAAAGGATAGAGGCACAGGAAACAAATGAATAATCAAAAGACAGCTGAACAATTGAGTCTAGTCACTGCAGAACTCCCAATGGGTTTCTCAAGTGCCTTTTAAAACCACAAAGCTTTATAAGCTGCTGCCTTTTTCAGGGTGTCAATGGTAAGATAAATATCAACCAGTTTCATGATGGCAAGTTGGTTTCTGCTTATTGGTGTTAGGGGTGTTTTCTGAGATAACCCTTTGAATATCCCTAATATCCAGAGAGGAGCTACTACCTTTTTCTGGTGTACTTTTTTGCTATGAACACCCAAGGCAGGAAAGTCACAGATTTCTCACAGTCCATCTGCTCAGAGCACATGTCCCTCTCGTCTCTCTTTCCCACTTTCACTTCTAATTGTGGCCTAATAGAATCCACTATACACTGGCTGCATCAAGTAGCACTGTCCAGAGTGTCAGTGTAAAGAGTCTTAATGTTAATTTCATAGTGGCCAGGTCATGCCCTAGGGCGTTGTGTGCCCAAACAGATAGTCCATATGTGTGACTGAAGCAAACTATAATAAATAGGTATATATTGGAACCATGAAATGTGATATTCCCTTTGAACTAAAAAATGACAAAACAAAGACATAAAAGTTCTACTTAAATAACTGCAAAGAAAAAGGTGCTCAACCTTTAAAAGCTTACTTTTTCTGTGTGAAAGATAGTAGGGGATCCAAGGCTTTCTGGTTATTATGTCAATGGGCTTGGCCATATCTATTATTCCTAAAACAGTTATCCTGCATTTTAATTTAGATCTAATTTCTAAGGAATATATATACATTGTGCCTCCTCTTCTCTGGACAAGAGGTCCCTCTTCCTTTCACACTCTCTGGACTGTCACTAAGATATCTACATGGCTTACACATAGCTTACTGGCATCTTCCACCTCTCTGTTGTTTTTTTTTTTTTTTTAAAGGTTCATTTTTTTTTCATATTTTATTAACATTTCAAATGTTTCCCCCTTTCCAGATCTCCCATTTGGAACCTCCCCATTCCCTCCCTCTCCCCCTGTCACTATGGGAGTATTCCCCCACCCACCCACCCATCAACTCTCATCTTCCCTCCTTGGCATTCTCCTATACTGGGGGATCTAACACCCTCAGGCCCAAGGGCCTCTGCTCCCCTTGATGTCTAACAAGACCCTCCTCTGCCACATATGTGGCCAGCACCATGGTTTCCTCCATGTATATTCTTTGGTTGGCAATCCAGTCCTCTGGAGTATCGAGGGGTCAAGCCAGTTGACACTGTTGCTCCCTCCCTGAGGCTGCAAACTCCCTCAGCTACTTCAGTCCCTTCTCCAACTCCTCCATCTGGAACCTCACACTCAGCCCAACAGTTGCTGCGAAATGACTCTTGGGTATTCCAAACTTTTGGGCTAATAACCACTTATCAGTGAGTATATACCATGCTCATTCTTTTGTGACTGCATTACCTCACTCAGGATGATATTTTCAAGATCCATCCATTTGCCTGTGAATTTCATGAAGTCATTGTTTTTAATAGCTGAGTAGTATTCCATTGTATAAATGTACCACATTTTCTGTATCCATTCCTCTGTTGAGAGACATCTGGGTTATTTCCAGAAACACTCTGAGGTAGTGTTTATCTTTAACATGGAGGTGCATTTCCTGGATGCAGCAAAATGCTGGGTCCTGTTTATTGATCCAGTCTGTCAGTCAATGTCTTTTTATTGGGGAATTGAGACCATTGATGTTAAGAGATATTAAAGAACAGTGATTGTTGCTTTCTGTTATTTTTGATGTTGTTTATATGTTTGTGTGGCTATCTTCTTTTGAGTTTGTTGAAAGATTACTTTCTTGCTTTTTCTTAGGTGTAGTTTCCCTCCTTGAGTTGGTGTTTTCCATCTATTATTCTTTGTAGGGCTAGGTTTATGGAAGCATACTGTGCAAATTCGGATTTGTCGTAGAATATTTTGGTTTCACCATCTATGATTATTGAGAGTTTTGCTGGGTATAGCAGCCTGGGTTGGCATTTGTGTTCTCTTAGAGTTTGTATGAGATCTGCCCAGGATCTTCTAACTTTCATAGTCTCTGGTGAGAAGTCTGGTATAATTCTGATAGGTCTGCCTTTATATGTTACTTGCTCTTTTTCCCTTACTGCTTTTAATATTCTTTCCTTATTTTGTGTATTTGGTGTTTTGACTCTCTAATGTGACAGGAGGGATTTCTTTTCCGGTCCAGTCTATTTGGCATTCTGTAGGCTTCTTATATATTTATGTTCATCTCTTTCTTTAGGTTAGGGAAGTTTTCTTCTGTAATTTTGTTGAAGATATTTACTGGTCCTTTAAGTTGGGAATCTTCACTCTCTTCTATACCTATTATACTCAGGTTCTGTCTTCTCATTATATTCTGCATATCCTGGATGTTTTGGGTTAGGAGCTTTTTGGATTTTGTGTTTTCTTTGACTGTTGTGTCCATGTTTTCTATGGTATCTTCCACACCTGAGATTCTCTCTTCCATCTCTTGTATTCTGTTGGTGATGCTTGCACCTATGTCTCCTGATTTCTTTCCTAGGTTTTCTAACTCCAGGGTTGTATCCTTTTGTGTTTTTTTTTATTGTTTCTATTTCTGTTTTTAATTCCTGAATGGTTTTGTTCGTTTGTTTGATTGTGTTTTCCTGTAATTTTTTAAGGGATTTTTGTGTGTCTTCCTTAAGGACTTCCAGTTTTTTACCTGTGTTCTTCTGTATTTCTTTAAGGGCGTTATTTATTTCCTTCTTAAAATCTTCTATCATCCCCTTGAGATGTGATTTTAAGTCTGAGTCTTCCTTTTCTGGTGTGTTGGGCTTGCTGTGGTGAGAGAGCTGGGTTCTGATGATGCCAAGTAGTCTTGGTTTCTGTTCCTTGTGTTCTTGTCCTTGCCTTTCGCCATCTGGTTATCTCTGGTGTTAGCTGGTCTTACTCTCTCTGACTGTGACTTGTCTTTCCTGCAAGCCTAGGTGTCAGTACTCCTTGGAGACCAGTTCTCTCTGAGAAGAATTTGGTTTTGGAGAGTTGTGGTGCAGGGTCAGTTCTGGGGTGCCGACAGAAACAAGCAGGATCTAATCCCCAGCTGACCCTTGTTTCCTGTGTCCTGATGGTTCTACTTGGGTCCCTCTTGGTCCAGTGAATTTGAAAAGAAGTGTTGGTCTTGCCTGTGCTTAAAGGTGTGTTGGCACTCCTGTTATACCAGCTCTCTCCTGGCACTATTTGAGTATGGAGCCCTGTGTCCCAGGACCTGTTCTCCAGCCACCAAAAGAAACCAGATCCCCGTTCCTCAGTCCCTGTGACCTGGGTCTTCCAGGTGGGTCCCTCTGAGCAGCCAGTCTTGTCCCCACTCCTGGGAGGGTAGCTTTCTCTCAGTGCTATCTCAGTGCCTGGTGGCCCAGGCAGAAGACTCCCACCACAGATGGAAACCAGAAGGCTCTTACCTCCCGGCTGTTCCTCAGTCCCTGTGTCTGGAGCCCTCCTCTTGCTGGCTTTTCCACACTCATGGGCATCTTTCTTCAGGCGCTATTTGGCTATGGAGCCCTGGTGGCCCAGGCAGAGGTCTCCTGCCACAGATGGAAACCTGATCTCTCTGTTCTTTATCAATCTGGCTCTTAGCCCTTTGGTTCAGAGACTATGTATATAATTGTTGGAACAATAGTGTTATAACAGTGCTCTAGAACTATAGTCAATAACTATTTGTTATATAAACAAATAATAAATAAATGAACCAACAGCATAGAAATATAGCTATGTATGCCTAAACAACAACTTTTGAATCCATTTACCACTATCCCATAATGCATTCTAGTTATGGTTAAGTAATTTGAAAATGATTTGGTTTAAGTGAAATAAGTCTCCTTACCTACTAGTGGCAAGTAGGAGTAATAATGACAGCTAGCAGTTCCTCTGTGACCAATCTCCAAGCGCTATGTGAAGTATTTCACTTACGGTGCTTCCTCTAATGTGAAGGCCCGCCCGGCCGCTGCTATTATGTCTTACAGATACAGAAACAGAGCTGCTGGCTCAAGTCACAGTGTCATTCTCATGTGAACTGCCTTGTACATCATGCTCACACACTCCACACGCCACCCTCACCTTCCTTCCCCATGTGTGTCATGGCTGACTGATCTCACATCACAGGATTTGAAGTCATTGTCACACTCTATAGAGTCTATATTCCTTGGGGACAATTTCCTCGTAGTGTGCCTGTGTTTCTCTTTTAGGTCTTTACAATTTGTATTTTATGGTTTGGGGATCATGAAGAGGCAGCTGTGCTGTGAGTATAAGCCATTGCTCCAGAAATTTCTGCTTCATTTTAGAACCTCATAATTTGTTAGAAGTTCTGGTTTGAGTTTTCCTCACATCTTACTGCTGACAGTTTTAGCAGAATATGTGATCGTTATCACTTGTCTCCAGGGTACTGATGAGGACGTAAAGATTTCTGTAATTGTCTGAAATCATTTGCTGCTTTATGAAGTACAAATTGCTCATGTAGGTACATGTACTATTGCCACAGGATTTTCTGACCCCAGTGGCTGTAAAGCCATGTGATGCTGCTTTAAGGATAACAAAATACTAACTTAGAATCATTTATTTTTGCTAACCCCTGTCTTAAGGCTGTCTTTGTACATGGAGGGGGCTAAAATGATAACAGGCAATCTCCCCTGTGAAAATGAGAGTGAAAACTGATCTCTTCTTGTCACTTCCTTCCCTGGCTGATGTTACTGAATGACAGTCTGTTCTGATACATTGTCTCTGAGCACTTTTCATCTTAGCATAGGTATGCACAGTCTCTGCAGGCAATAGCTGATGGTCAATTTGAAAATCTCCTATTTTTTCCGTGAACTGATATCTATGTGGAAGTTATCTCCATGTCCAAGACCATACAGCCTGTTGGCTCCCCAGACATCTAGTTTAGAGTATTTTGTATTGTTTCACATGCTCTAAATTGTTCGAGAGAATGCTAAGTATAAATTTTGGGAGATAGATCAAAGTAATATGTACTCTGTAAAAGTTAGTTACTTTGAGAGCTCCAAGTCTCCTCAGATTTAGGTTCACAGAGAATAATGCACATACACACATATGCACACCCTACAAATATCTTTGGAGAACCCAGAATAACATATATGAAAACTATATATTCTTGACAAACACTAGACTTACTTAAAGTTGAGGATGAATAAAAATATGTGTATTTGAATTCTTCTCTGGGGGCATTTAAAAGAAAAAGCAATTTTGTAATTCTTCAGGTTTATCGTTTTCTTAGTGGAATTAATGTTTGAGTGCTATATAGAATCTAGACAGAATTGCTCTTTTCCTTCACTGTGTCCCCAAGAAAAAATGAATATAATCAGTATACTAGAGCTACCTTAACAAAGTATCACTAACTGAGTGTCTTCCACTGGAATTTATTGACTGACAGTTTGGAAGCAGGGAGGCTGGGATTAGGCATCAGCAGGGTGAGTTCCATCTGAGAGTTTTGAGGAAAAAATCTGTTCTACTTATAGCCAACAAGCTTGTGTTTGGCTGCTGAGCATCTTGGGCATCCCTTGTCACATGGAAGTGGTACCTTGTTTGCATTCCTTTTCCATGCAACATTCCTAGTTCAAGGGTGGCATTCCATCTCCTGGGGCAGGTTATTATGCTCTTCACAGTCCTTCAGAACTATTAAGTGCATGCCTCTACTGTAGCATTTTCATTTATTAAAACACCTTTGCTTGTTTATCTGACTCTTCTGACCATGACTAACTGGAAAAGACATATGTTCTCCCTCATTCACAAGACAAAGTGCCATTTATTTTCTCAGTACCTAGCATAGTGACTTGTATATAATGCCCAGGATATTTTAGATATACAATGAAAGGTCATTAAAGCTGAAATCAGTACAGAAGAGTTCACAATGGCATGTTATTTTAAAACTAGTACAGGTCTCACATCACATTTTATGTAGCAAGCATCATACCAAGTGTTTGTCAATTATTTGTTAATCTACACCAATATAAACTGGTAAATAACTAACCCAAATAATGTTTACAGAGAAGATAATAGATAATAGAAAAGCCAAAATGTATTTATAGAGCAATCATTCGCAAATTCTCAATAATATAAAACATATGGTCTATTGAAATCTTGCACATATTTTCAAATAAGTTTTAGCATTATAATCAGATAAATCAATCTGGGAAATCTTTACCATGATAATATTAGTCTAAGAAATAAATGATGAATAGTATTTATCTGAGTATATTTTACCTGCTATTTTGCAAAAACCAATGGCAACAAGTTTGTCTTCTTTGCTATTTACCCAACATCACAACCCCAGTTCAAGTCCCTTTTAACTACAAAATCATAGTGCTCAAATATCTATCCCAAGGTGACATAGAGAGCACTTCATATATGCCTAACCTTGAATCACATACTCAGAATTACCTGCATACCCAAAAGGCAAGAGATGTATTCTAGGACTAGATTCTGTACACAGTTCCAAGAGGCATGGGAATGTCTGTTACACGAGCTCTGTTAGACAGAAGCACAGTGGTGCATGTTCCTGGCTGTTTTAGAAATCCAGAGAAGGTTTCACAGGGATGTGGTCTGGGTTTTGAGCTATGGAGACTGAACAGTGACAAAAGAAAAGCTGGCTTTCATGGAAAGGCCGGCTGACTTTGGGAGACTCTAAAGGAGTGGCCGGATTGCCACTCTGGCTTGCCTTTGAACTGATATCTGAAAGGTCAACTATATCATGCAAGAGAGAGAGTCCACCTGAATCTAGTCTAAGACTTCTAATCTTGGTACCAAAGAACTATAGCTCTCCTCTGTGCCTGTAGATATGACCTCTGAGTGTAGAACCCAATTTTAGTTCAGAATGCATAGAGATAGGGATAGACTCAGTGGTAGAGCAGTTGCTTAACATACACAGAACTCTGAGTTCCATTCCTACCACTGAGAAAAAGACAAGAAACTTGCTGTAAGTTCAGAATCAAGGAGAAATTTTGATCATTTTCAGGAGATTCCTGGGAGGATGAGAGATGGTTAGAACAAGTTTCTCTATGCCAAAGAAGCCATTTTTTTCTTTCTCATTGAGTATCTCCACCATGTCACATGTTGACTCAGAGAGCCACCAGGTTTTTATTTGTACCCACTTGTTTACCACTGGGCCTCAACTCAGACTCCATGGCGACAGACCTCATCCCAGTAGGTATAGAAAAATAGCACAAGGCTTTTTGTTGCAGAAGAGAGGCAAACTTGGCTTCCTTGTCCCGTGTCAACTGAAGTTCAGTATGGCAGGATAAAGGATCACTAGTGAGGTCAAGGGGAACTAATGCTCAAGAAGTCAGAGGGGAAAAGGGGAAGTTTGTATTAATTATCTCTAAAGTTCTAGCTGCAGTATCTCTCAGCCATTCCTTTTTAGCCATGCAGAGTCATTCACTGAACTAGTTTGAGCAGCACCCTACTTGCCAAGGACACGGCTGACAGTAGTCACAGAACACAAGCTAATCAAATCCAACCCTTTTGATAGAGGACTGCATGCATTTTGTGGAGGAATAAAAATAATTAGAAGATTGTATCTTATGATTGGTGCTCTAACGGTGACAAATGAGAAGTGACAGCAAGTTGGTAAGTTGAGGAGACTTTAGATCTGAGAACACATTCCAGAAGCAGTAATATGTTAGCCGTGATGGAAATGCTAACTAGGAACCTTCGTGTCTTAGCTGATATAAATGTAACAAGGGCTAGCTTTGAAAGATTTATTTATTTTTATGGTCTGTGTATGAGTGCTTACCTACATGTATGTATGTGCACTGTATTGTATTTCCTGGGGCATCCAGAAGAGGGCATCACACCCTCTGGTACTGGAGTTAATGGCACTTTGAGCAAATGTGGGTGCTGGGAACCCAACCTGGGTCATCTGCGAGATCGGAAAGTACACTTAACTGAGAAGCCATCCTTCCAGCCTCCAGGCTATTTTATTTCTATCTCACAATAATTGCTTTATGTAGATGCCACGCCCCGTTTAAGTAGCAAGAAGATGGAAGTAGGAAAAGGAAAATTATTTGATTATTATTAGGATTTTAAATTGTGTACTAATAAGCAGATAACCATAGGGAAGTGAGTTTTCCCATTCTGCCTTACCATATCACTTCCTCAAAATGTGACAAAGTTATTTTAACTGTCTAAACGTTAGTTTCTTCCTATATCAGAGACATAAAGACTCACCCTTCAGAGTGATCTGGTGGTATTAAATAAACTAACAGGCAGCTTAGCACCATGAGGCACTCAGTAAATGTTTCATCATTTTTAGCTTGCGTGCTTCCTGTTTTCATTTTCGGTAGCAGGCTGAAAGGCAACATGAAGTGTCTAGGATACAAGGTAATTATTTGGTAGCTGTGTATTTCTGAGCTGTAAATTGTAGAGGTCACTTCAATTTCAATTCTGCCTAATAGTCCATTTAGTGCTGTTAAAGGTCTAGAGTGACCCAGTGCCCTTTAATCAGAAGCACAGTTATGCAGCAGCACAAGTGTCTCTCACTGAGTAGGAACTGACCTGACTAAGGCAATGCTGGATGGACATCAACAAGGCTTGCATCCTCCATCAGCAGTGGGCAACATTTGTCCTTTGTCAATGAACAAAGTGAAGAGAGAGGTGAGCCTAGTCTTTTTTTCTTTTGTCTTTTCTTTTTTTTTTTTCCACTGAAAACCTCGAATTTCCTGAGTAGCCTGGAGTTCTGTTGCCTAAATCCAAAACGGACTAGCAAGATCCCAGGGGTTCAATGGACCTAGTTATGCTATGGCAGATACCAAACAAACAGAAAAAGAGCTAATTACATCTTATAAGTGTGCTTTATGAACTGTCTCCATTTCTCTTCCTGACACTTCCAGTAAAATATGTGACATGGACTCAGGGTTGAATGTTGAATACCTAGCAATAGACTTAATCACCATAAATTTCTAAACATGCTTCCCTTAATGAACATACCTGCTGACAAATATAGGATATAAGAGCTATAAAATTCTGTGTATTGTCAAAATAAAAGGTGCAAAACCTCCCTGTCCTTCTCCAAGCAATCATCCTGCCTCTTGTCCCACCTACCTCCTACTACCAGACCTCTCCTTCCTGCGCCTCTGTCAGCCAAAGAATGAAAGCAAGCCTCACACCATATGTCCCCATTTAACAGCATGTTTCTGCATTACAAAACAAAAGCAAATCAAAATTTGAAAAAGAAATGGAAGCATTATCAGTTCTCACTATGTCTGTGGCACTGGCACTGGCTCTCCCTTTATTTCTCCCTTCTTTTCATCTTTAGAGAATCTTCTAGCCGTCCACATTGGTAAGCCATTTCCATGTTTCCTAGGGAATGTGCCCTTTAGCTTCTCACCGGAGGCTATCCTTTAAAATATCAACCAGGGCAGATGACACCTGAGGAGCACAGTTGCTCCTTCCCAAGCCTTATTGAAGACTGCTTCATTTCTTTCTATCTCTCATAATCCATACACAAATAGGATTGTTGTGATAGCCTGTGTAAGAAGTGTTCATCTAAACCAGCAGTTCTCAACCTGTAGGTTGCAACCCCTTTGGGGGAGGTCACATATCAGAAGTCTAACATATCAAATGTTTATATCATGATTCATAACAGTAGTAAAATTATAGTAATAAATTAAGAACAAAATATTTTTATGGTAGGGGTCATCACAAGAGGAACTGTATTAAAGGGTCACAGCATTGGGAAGGTTGAGAAGCACTGGTCTAGACCTTGGAGGGAAAGCAAATTAAATAAATACCTATATTTCAAAGATTATAATAGAGTAAACTCAAAACATCCACACTGAAAAACTTAACTACACCAAGTAATAGGCTCTTACTTTAAAATAGTTGTGCAGGAAGAGCCAGTAACATTTGAAGTTCAAGAAGGACTTCTCGGGATACAGCTAGAAAAAAACAGGACAACTTTCTGAGTGGCACTGGGCCCTGAAGGATGCCAAGTTTTGAGAAGGAAGACGAGATGGACCACACTAAAGAGGCAACACCTTAACCAATGAGAAAAGAACTATGGTTGCTGTCTTTGTCTCAATGAAAATGATGCTTTACTTTGAACCTGCACAGTAGAATAGAATCTTGGTGTACAGTAGCCTTTTTATGCTTCTGATACATGCGTCCACACATGTATTAGAATAGATGTGCTGGCACCTAGTTGGAGGATTTCGATGAATGACCAATAAAAACAGTTCAAGATCCACTTGGCTAACATACCATGCTGTAAGTCAAATCTAGCCCCAAACTGCTCTGCTACATTTTATGCCTATTTCATGATGAATGCTCTAATAGTTGTGAGGGAAGGAATTTGTGTGGTGATCTCTGGAGCTGGTTCAGTGGTTAAGAGAACATGCTAATCCTTCAGAGGACCTAAATTTGATTGCCAGCACTGATAATGAGAAGTTTGCAACTGCCTATAACTCCAGCTGAGGATTATCTGACATCTTGGGCTTCTCTAGGCACTTGCCCTCATATGTGCATGCGCTTACACACACACACACACACACACACACACACACACACGCACGCACACGCACACGCACACACGCATGCACGCACATGCACACATGCCTGCATATACACACACACATACACACATGCATGCATACACACACATACATGCATATAAAAATAAGTCGTTTGTGTTTTTTTTTAAAAGAATTTGGGTGATGAATCAGGAAGAATGCTCAAAAGGTTAACATTCAGTCCATTGTTTCTATGTCCCCCACTATCATCTCTATCTCTCGCTGTGTCTCTGTCTGTCTCTCTCTCTCTCCCTCTAAGTCTCCCCCTTTCCATCTCTCTCTCACTTTCTCCCTCTCAGTCTCTTTCTCTTTCAGTTTCTCTCCCTCTCCCTCGTCTTCTCCCTCCCTCCTCCTCCCTTTCTCTCTTTGACTTGGGTGGGGGTTGGAGGCATTGTTTTCATGGAGCCCATTTGGCCCCACACTCAAGAAGATGGAAGATTTGCACACTGGGAGAGTTGCCACAAGTTATCTTGCCCCCTTGTCTCACTACTTCAAAAGTCAAACCCTAGCTTCAAGACTGCCAGGCCTTCAGTTGGAGGTCTGCCTGAGAGATCCAGAGGTTGATAAATGGACTCATCTAGATATTGAAGGGTGACTAAATAGTTAATCAGTTGGGGGAGAGGGATTTCACGACACTTTCTGAGAAATAGACATTCTAGGAAAATGTCCCTTCTGGGCCTGAATTAAGTTGCTGATGGCCTACTAAAAATTGCAGTTTATCAGTGGAAATGCAGAGAACTTATAGTCTTTTCCTTATAATATATGTCTCACCAGATAGAGCCCCTTGTTTTGATTTGAATGTCCTCGCATTAATTCTGCAGAAGATCCACTAGGCTTGTGTGAGTGTGATATCAGTAAGCTACGCGGGCTCTGTTGAGCAGTTTGGGCTGTAGATGGCTTTAAGGGTTTGCAGCGGCATCTTCATTGTTCATGATCCGTGCTGGTGTTTTTCTCACTGGGGTGGATCAATACTTCAGATAATGAGTTCACACTTCGTATTATAATTTCATTAGATATAAATCCCCAGACTCTGTGAAACAACCATGGTACCTTCATGCTTTGTGGATGCAGAAACTGTGGCACGTATTGTTGACCATGACACCTAACCATTAGCAGAAATGGGGAAGGCTACTTATAATTCAGATCCCCCCCAAGACTGTACTGCCAAATGCCATTTCCCAGTTTTGTTATCAGAAAAACTCTTAAGGCTTCAGAGGAAACCTGTGGATTTTAGCTAGACCTGATCTCTCTCCTAAAACATGCAGTTGTGCTTTAAAGTGTGCGCAGCAGAAGGAAGCTGTATTTATATCCGGGTCCCCTTTACCAGATCATTTAGAACGATTGTGCTACATAAATTCTGCAAGTATGACTTAATAGGGCTCCTTCCAAAAGCCACTGATGGTGTGGAAGAAGGAAGGAAAGAAAATGCCTTAAGTCTGAATAATTATTACTGTGAATTTTAATGGTAAACCACAACGCTTCCCAGTTCTCCTGAGGAAACCAACATGCGGAGGAGCCAAAACTGTGGAATACCTCCCAGCTTGAGCACAAGAACAATGAAACATTGATAGTTTGCTAGCGGCCTGGAGTGGCTGCAGTACAGCACTTGTTAGATACCCACTAGGGTTTGACTCAAATCTGTGCTTGCTGTGTTTTCAGGGTGTGTTTCCCATTCTGTTCTGAATGTTGCCTTTGAGTTGTGGAGTGAGTGGCCCTGCCTGTGAGGCAGAGGTGCTTGTCCCCTCACCTGGATCCTCATCTCAGCTCAGCAGTGAAATCGTACTTGACCTTGGGTACTTATAAACCTCAGTTTTGCCTAATTTATAAATAATCCTCATGGTCCCTTCGGTTTCTAAAGTTACCACACATTTGGTTTTTGTTGTTCTTTTTATATATATTCTTTCTTGATATTATGTTAGGACTTCTGCATACAGACTTCATAGTACATTTTAAGAGAAAATGTATGTTAGCAAATACAAATGAATATGTAATATATAACATCAGTGAAAGAAACAAAGGCGAGCTGTGTGTACACATCAAGAAAACCTGAGAGCTTTTAGTCTGCTATACCTATTGTTTACCCGGCCATGGCAACAGTCTGAGCCACCCTTGGCTGGCACGCCCAGCGCGGGGGAGAACCACTGGGGACTGGATCCCACTTGGCTGAACCAGAACAGAGGTCTCCAACAGCAGGACAACTAGGACTCCCTTCGCAAACATTAAAAATTGTGCTGAGAACAGGTTTTACCAAAGAGATTTATTGGTCGTATCACACAGCATATCACCCACACTTTAATCCCCTGAATTTACTAGAGCTAAAATCACTTGGGCCCTCATCAACTTTCACTAGAGGTGAGCTGGTATTCAGTGTTCAAAAAATAATGACTTGTTACATAGAATAATATAAAGTGATTTGATACATTTTGTGTTTTATTTGTTTTCTGCAAAATAACAAGTTATTAGGAGGGGGCTTTGTAATCTAAATGTGAATAACATGTTGGCTGTCTATTGCCATGTTTTCTCTAAAGCGAAAGTGAAGGGGGAACGGCTTAAAATGACAAGGCCGTGAAGCCAGAGGCAGTCACAGGGACTTTGAAAGCCTTGAACTTACCACCTTTGGTTAAGAACTTTTATTTCTATGAATTTCCTAGAAAACATCAGATGCACTGTTGCTTTTTTGCATGCCAGCATTGTGATGAACATTTCAGAGCTTACTTGCACATCTGCATGTCACTATGGTGCTTTTATAAGCATTGTTCCAATGCCTTTGAAGATATGTGGTGATTTTGCGTGTGCCTCTTGTCACTGATAAGAAAAGTCCTTAAGGATGGAGGATATTTTGCTTATTTTTATGTTTATCATCATTTCCCCCACAAGAACTTACCGTAGAGCTTAGCAGATGACAGCACTCAATATGTCTTGGTTAGTTTTTGTCAACTGGATATAAGCAAGAGTTAGCTGGAAAGACTGACTCTCAATTAAGAAAATGCCTCCATAATGTTTATCTGGAGACTAGTTTGTAGAGCATTTTCTTGATTATTATAACTGATTTAAGAGGTTCCAGCGCCGATCCTGGGCAGGTCGTCCTGGATGCTATAAGAAAGGAGGCTGAGCACATCAGGAGGAACAAACCAGAAAGCAGTATCCCCTTGTGGTTTCTGCTTATGTTCCTGCCTCCATGTTCCTACTCTGACTTCCCTTAATGATTGTGATCAGAGAGTTGTAAACTGTAATAAATCCTTCTTCCAATGTTCCTTTTGGTCATGGTGTTTTATCACAGCAATAGAAACCCTAACTGAGACAATAAGTATCTATTAAACTGCAATAAAATGACTATTTATATAGATGATATCATTCAAGTACAAGAAGTATGTGCAGACTTGGGTAAATTTCAGAGAGACAAGCACAGCATGTCTCTGTTCCTTGGTTCTCAGCCACTCCTGCACACTCTACTCTCATTCCCACACTTTTAAACAGGCACTCCTTGCTTCTTTGTTCATGAGGGAGAAAAATATGGTAAACCTACCCATATTGAGATGTAATCGACTTTGTTATGTTTCCCCTGAGTGACCTAATCTCTTCTGTTTATTTGAGTTCTGAGTGATTCCTGGTTGGGTTTTATAACTTCCATTAAGGAGTTAGTTGACCTTGGGGGAAGTTTGCAGGTTAATCATATACCTGACCTCTCTCCATTCTAACCATTGAAAACAAACACAAAAGGTCATGGGACTGTTACAGCATTCTTAATGGATCCTCAATAGACTCCTAAAAAATAATATCCCTGCTAAACTGCAACGTGAGAACATAGCTTTAAAAAGAAGATGAAGTTGGAACTTTCTATTACTTCTCCAGAAATACTAAGGAAACAACCCACAGAAAACACTGGATCTACACAATTAACTCAGTATGTATTTCTTCCAGCCATGCCACCTAAATTTCACAGAAAAGGGTCAGCAAGGATTTCTGCTGTAGTTTGGATAGTTAATATCTCCCCAAAGCTCTTGTTTTAAAGGCTTGCTCCCCAGGGTAGAACTATTAATAGATGAGGCCTAAGAAAAGGTCTTTAGGTTACTGACAGCATGCTCTGTAGGAAATTCTAGGAGCCCCAACTCCTTCCTGTTCCTTATTTTGATTCCTGACCATGGGGGAACATTTTTCTCTGCCATAAACCCTTTGCCATTGCTCCCTGACTCTGCCACCAGAGGTTCAATAGTAGTAGTCAGGCTTGGAGGGTCATGAGACTTTTAAGGTATCATTTAAAGGAAGTAGTTCCTGTTTAGAAACCAGATTTTCTAAGTCACAGACCCTAGAACTACAAAAACAACTTGGGAGGGATAAAGGTGGGATTTCTTACATATCTAACCTTTGGTTCCCATGATTACATACTCACTTAGAACATAGACTAAGCCTGGGATATGGCACCCTTTTGTAACAGAAATCCTACCACAGTTATACTATCAATGGGCCAATTTATCACCTGGTCTGGCAACTCTTAGAGCACATGAAAATCAAATTAACACTAGTGGGCCTATTTATTCACTGCCTATGAGGTGGACGGAAGTACACTGGGTATGGTGCAGAACCATGAATACTAATTTTAAACCCTAACAATGAGGCAGTTACCTGAAAGACTCAGTTTATCTATACAGATGAAGAATTTCAGTCTCTAGAGTTTTTTTCTTTGCCAGTATCACGTATAGTGCAATTCAATATTCACACCTGCTGTTGAATTTGGACCCTTTCTGCTCTATCACCAAGTTCCCAATTAAAAATGTATTTTTCTTTTTCTTCTAAAAAAAAAGTTTTTTAATTATGTGTGTGTGTGTGTGTGTGAGAGAGAGAGAGAGAGAGAGAGAGAGAGAGAGAGAGATTTACATGAATGAAATAAAATGACAAAAGAGATTCCTTATATTTAGACACTTTGTAGTGGATTATGTTTCTGGGAAGTTGCTCACCTAAACTGAGGAAAAGCTTGATTCTGCCCCAGGTGTGATCTGTCATTTACAGTAGGAAACAAGCCCAAATCCATATATTAGTCCAATTTCTGGCTCACCATTTTTAGTTAGGGAACCTGCCCGTACTTGAGCCCCAGCTCCAGTTCACCATTTGAAGTGAAGGGGTATACTCCTTACTTCAGTTCCATCATCTGCTCTCCATTTGAGAACACACTGAGACTTTAGCTCCCGCTCCAGGTCATCCTAAGAGGTCAGGGAGTCTGCAGAGAATCTGGCCTCACACCCAGTCTTCACTCAAGTCTTGGCCTCCTCTACAGCTCTCCCTTGTTTATATAATACCCAAGGTCAACATAATAGGCCTCCGCCGTCCTTCTTTGTTCTGGCCCCTTTTATCTTGCCCTTTTCTCTATAATCTCTTGTCTTCCCTGTACTTCTCCCTAAGAACACACTACCCTAATTACAGATTTCTATTACACAACCTCCAGAGAGAGGAGACTGTTCTATACTATTTGAGTGCATGTCTTTACCAGTCTCATTTCAGCCTACCTTTAAGCAAAACTCACATCTTGACCCCGCCTGTTTTCTTCCCTACCATTCCTCCTTCTCTGTGTACCCCTTTCTTCTACTTTCCATCTAGCAACCTAGGAGTGGCCACTAATCCTGCTTTGCCTTTTTTCCTCTTTATGTTTCCAATCATGTCCTTAATAACTAAGATACCAGTGCACACAGGACTGTTGGCATCCTTTTAGTCCTTAAAACAGCCCCTCTACATTCCTTTCTTAATAACTTATTCCTGACTTGATAACTAAGATTCTAGTGCACGCAGGACTGTTGGTGTCCTTTCATTCTTCAAAACAATTGCTATTTAAGGAATGAGTGTTCTGTAGTCAACTGACACTCTGTATTCATAGTGGGTTGGCTACTGGACAGAGACAGTGGTTGTAGACAGTAGTCAGTGTAAAGTAGAGGTCTAGGAAAATGCTCTGGTGTCTTGGAAACAAACCAGTGAGAAAACACCAATCCTATTGCAAATGCCAAGTTTGCCTGTAGCTGTATCCACTTAGACCTAAGTTATATAATGTAGAGATGCATAGTGGAGAAGCTGATATTGGGATCTTAGCTAAGTGTTGGAAGTGGGTGGATTGGTGTGAGCAAACGTGAAAGTAATTGCTTAGAGCAGGCATAGTAAAAAGGGAGCATAAAGACATAGAGAAATTAAAAGATGAGTACAGAATCATGTGGAATGTGGATCAGGCCATGAAAATAATTCCCCAGAATCAAAAGAAAAGGAACTTCTCATGGGAAAATAGAAGCAAAAAGAGACAGTGAGAGGCTGAGATAAGAAAAGCCTTGGAAATGAGAAAATCAGAAAGAAGCAAATGAAGAACGTGGCCATAGAACTACCCCTAAGGAAAACTGGGTCAGGAATTCTAATTATTCCAGACTGAGAAGAGAGGAATGTAGAGGGACTGGAGCAATAGAATCTTTTCTCAATCCCAACATGATTCTGAGTATTGAACTTTTATTCAGGTAAATATCCAATTGTTAAACTTGAATTAAAGAGAAACTAATTTTGGTGAGCCATACATAGACACACTTTCAGAGTCAACTTTGGGCGTGTGTGTGTGTGTGTGTATGTGTGTGTGTGTGTGTGTGTGTGTGATTATACTTAAGAGACTTATACTTTGTATCAGTAAACTAACTACTTGCTTCTCTACTTCTGAAAATGTTAAGCAACAAAATTCTACATTCTACATATAAACAAATACTAAACCCCTTTTCAATGTACATGTTATAATTTTGACAACCCGTGAAGATGCTCCCTCTAGAAAAGAGCTTCTCAACAGGATCTCTAGTCCAAAGACACACTCCCACCTCCTGTCATATTATGCAGGCTTATTACTGCTGCCAGCACATTTGGGAAGGTGTCACCACAAAGTATATTAACCTTCCCACCTCTTCTGCAAGAGGCCGTTTCTTTCCTTGCATACATGAAGCTTTCAGTTGGCTGAGGAGGTAAACGAACACATCGTTGCTAGGCGCTGTCCTCCTATGGAGTCCCATTAAGATATCCTTTCTGTGCACAGAATAAACTCCCTAACATTAGAACATAGCTGTTACACCTTGGGCCCAGTAGAGATGCACGTTTGATAGTCTAATGCTTCAGAAGTGAATTTCTCAGGAAATATGCCCCCAATCACTTCACACAACAAAGAAGGGCAGCAGCCCTCATCACTGTACCTACCAAGGAGGATGTAGAGGAGGTGAGCACACTCACACTTCCCTAAGGAAACAGAATCATGCTCAATACTCCAAATCATGAAGCAGCAGGTGGTCTTAGCATTTACCTCCTCAAACAGGGGGCAGTGTTGAGTACTGCCAGCATGCTGAGAGGGCTAATTTGCCCATCCTTCCCAATTTCTAAGCATGCGTGTGCATGGACATGTGCGTGCGCGCGCGCGCGCGCACACACACACACACACACACACACACAGAGTATATTTTTCATTACCACATCCCTCCAGCATAATTTCAATTAGTTGCCACCAACTTGTGTATATAAGTGGAGAGGTTAAGTTCCCTCTTTATGGGTACTACATAGATAGAATATAGCAGAATTAGAAGGGAAAATTAACTGGATTTTCTAATAAAGATATTGTTAGATCTATGATTTTATAAATGGTCATGAATTCCCAAAATAGATATGGGTACATAAACAGAAATGGAAATGAACCTCCCCTGATCTGTCAATCCATAAGTCATATATATATATGCCACTGAAATTATTGTTCATAGCATCTGCTATAAGCTATTTTTAAAACCTGATTTTCTTTATATTTTCTCAAGCCAGGATTCCATTAAGGGTATAGTTTATACAACTTTACATCTTGAAGAATGGCCATTCTTATTGTACACCTATGAATTCCTACTAAGCAATCACCCTACCTCATCCCATTGAACTGAAGTTGTATTTCCTTGAATATCCACCCTCCCTGAAGCATCCCAGGAGACTAAGGGGAAACTAATTAGGTCTAGTCACAGTCTGGATATGAGGCTATGTGCCAACTTTCCTAAAGTGACTGTAATTGTTCTTTTGTTGGTAATATGATGTAGGAGCAGATGAAGGGGAAGAATTTTTATTGTATAATATGATGGGGTTTTTTCCCTCTAGCTTGACAAATAAAAGAAAGTACATAGTCATCATTGTTACCAGAAGATACCTAATGACTTCGAAGGAAGGCAAACATTAGTGAGAAACAATATTATAGAGACAAGCTACAAAAGGAAATTATCATCCCACCTAAACCTGATATGGCCAGTAAGCCAGCAATGCTTGTGTGATTACAATTATGCCATCGACCCCATATTCTCATATTGAAGTCAAAGTCGGGCTCTTCTTTCTCTATGTCTGAACATCCTGGATGATACATTATTATAAGTGTCTCATAATCTTGCCTGGACAAAGCTAACTAAATGAACTCATGCTTAGATTAGAATACTAGCAGTCATGAACTATCTCTTCTACTAGGCGTAAGTCCAGACCTGAAGTCCCCACCTTTAATGACTATTTGTATCTAAAGCATTGCCCTGGGTAATACTTAAACTATAAATTGCCACAGATATTTGTGAGAAGAAAATGTTGAATCCACTCCAGTACATGTGTTTGTCAATTGTCTCATAATGCTGCTAGAATTTGTGTAGAATAAAATTAAAGATGAAGAAGACAGCCCTCACCTTCATGAAATTTGTAAGCCAGCAAGAATATCACATAAACAGTAACATAACAAGCAGTTAATGGAAAAAACAATGATGTGACAGAGAGCCTTGAGGGAAGACTAGATTACTTCTTACAGAATGCACTGGAGATTTTAGACACTTCACGAAATTTCTTCTATGATGGTTTATCTTGTCAGCTTGACTGATTACAATCGCCTAGGATAATGAGGCATACCTCCCAGTGTGTCAGTGAGAGCATCTCATAGATGATTAAATGAGGAGCAAAGGCCAGCCCTGACTGTGAGCAGCACCATCATTTGAGGTAAGGCCTTGCATGAAATAAAAACAGAAGTAAGAGAAAGCAAGCCTTGTGTTAGTGTTCATCTCTCTGTTTCCTGTCCAATGAAGTGAGCAAGCTTCCACATGCTGTCACCCCACTGGAGCTGCCCCTGCCAGATCTTACCTACCATGATGATGTATCCTTTCAGACAGTGAGCCAAAAAATAGTTTCTAGGTTGTTGTTTGTCAGGCATTAGTCACAATGATATTTTTTTAAAAAATAAAAAAGTAATACATCAATTGACATTTGTCTAGGTAAATAGTATTTCAGAAAAGTCTAGACATTTGAGATATTTACATGGAAAAAAATGGTGGAGCAGGTCTCTTCTACTACACTGTGTTATGCTGTATTGGACTCGGACCTGAGGTTTGAATCAGATCTGCCATTATAATTTCCCATATAGCTCTAGATCTTTGTTTCCATGTGATAAATTTAGAATTTGAATGAGTCTTCTGTAAGAGAGCTTCCAACTTTGGCATGTCCTGATTCCGTAAGTGCTTTGAGAAATATCAATACTATGTATATAAATCTCCTTGCATTCTTATTTTTATTTTATATTTGATTGGTTAGTGTTTTGTTTTGAGACGAGGTCCTGGCTAGCATGGAGCTCACCATGTTTGCCAGGCTGACATTACAGAGGTTCAGTGAATGCTGGATTAAAGGCATGCACTATCAAACTGTTAATTGCTTTTTAAACCACTAACTTTGTGATACTTTTGTTTAGCCAGAAAGGAGACAAAGATGAGATCTCTCCATTTCTGCTTCTAAGCTAAGAAATATACACTCTTAACTGTCAGGTCCAAAGGAAACTTGAATTTCCCAAGCCACAAAAGGCAGTCCAAATATCCAGAAATGAGCTCAACCAAAACTATAGGAGGAATTCTGATGGTTACATAAAGGCCAACATTCCTCAGGAACCTCTGGAGCCATTACCTTCTCCCAAAAAGAGTCTCTCTTACCTCTAGCAGAAAGGTCATAAGGTACCTGTGGTGACTATTAGCATATCAAAGCTCAAGTGGGCCTCCAGGCTCCCTTGGCATCACGGGTGTGGGCCTCCAGGCT
>JADRCH010000254.1:120605-177487 GCA_019843965.1 Rhynchomys soricoides
CTCCAGGCTCCCTTGGCATCACCGGTGTGGGCCTCCAAGCTCCCTTGGCATCGCGGGTTCCTTCTTTCAAAGCCTAGGTTAGCATCCTACATCCTAGCCCTCTCACCTCCTCCCCTACTTTAAACTCCCACAGCTCACGACTTCCCTCCCCATGCTACTCAGTCTCCAACATGTTTTCACTATGTTCTGTCTATGCTCTGCTCCTTCTCTCGCTGTGTATTCTCTGTTCTCTATGCCTTGCTGTTCTCCCCTCTCTCACAGGCAGCCCTGGCCATGTCCAGTCTGCTGGCCATGTTCAGTCTACTTTCTGTCTCTGCTCTGAACTCTTCCAGATGCTTCTAGCTGTTATCTCTCCCTTATCTACATTAAAAACCTTCCTCTAACCATACCAGGGAGCGGTCATGTCATGAGTTTATATGCTCACCACAATTACCTTCTGCTGTCAGGAATAAACAAATCCTCATAGGGTGGTATTTGAATGACAAAACAGATGTTAGGCTCCAGAAAATTGCCAAATGGTCCATAAATAAGCTATGAGGTCAACATTAATAAGTAGCACACATTTCTATTTAAAATTATTTAAATAAGGAGCTGGAGCTGGAGAGATGGCTCAGCAGTTAAGACCCTTTGCTACAGAGGAGACCAGATTCACTTCCCATCACCCACATCAGGTGGCTCACCCCTATCTGTACCTCCAGGAGATACTCAGTTCTGGCCTCCACATGCACAAACATGCATGCGTGCGTGTATGTGTGTGTGTGTGTGTGTGTGTGCGCGCGCGCGCGCACGCGCACACACGCACGTGCATGCAGACACACAGACATTCCAGAAGACTTTCTCACACATCTTGTTGCTGAGACTGGACCCCAGGAGAATCTGTAACTATCAGGAAGGGTATTTTAATGGTTGAATTGGACTTAATTACATCTTCCCTCAATCTCTGAAAGCCAGGAGCAAGTTTGCCTTTTATAATCTCATATGGAGATTAATGGGGTGCTGTAGCAGATATACAAGTTTTATGAGAAAGTAGGATGTGAGAATAAGTGGAAAGTCTTCCAACTGTCTCCATGGCAGTATGGTTCTGGAAATCCTTTGCAGAAAACTTCTCCACTGGGTTTCTGAGTTGTGTTTCCTTATAAAATACAAACATGAGCGATTCTTATTATAAAACAAATGTCTAGGTTTTAAATAAATTATTTTCAGCTATAAATCAGCTAGTAGCTTGGTGCCTTTCTGTTTTGAGCTTTAAAATCAATCTCTTATTGCTTTTGTCTACACCAAAATGTTAAGGAAACTTTCAAGTGGCAGACAGGTAAGATATTACAGCCTCCCTCATGCAGACCAATGCTTCTTCAGTCTAGTCACAGAAAGACAGCTAACAGTAGTCCCACCCAGATCCTTGTTATAAAGGAGAACACTTGATTGTCTTACTGAACGTGTATTTTCTCAGACAGGACTTAATGTGCAATTCTTACTCTTGTTCGTGAAGTTGTTTAGTGTTTTAAATTATATATACATTAGCCTCAAAACTGCTGTCAGCACCACCTCTGTTATTTGCATACTCCATCGTAAATCATGCCTTTTCAATGATATGTACAACCTCATCAGCATTTTGGTCTTGAAACTGTAAATCTCACCCTTGTATAAATAATATATGGAAATGTAGATAGTATCTGCTTTTTTTAAGATTTATTATGTATACAGCATTCTGCCTGCATTAATGCTTGCAGACCAGAAGAGGGCACCAGATCTTATTATAGATGGTTTTGCTCCACCGTGTGGTTGCTGGGAATTGAACTCGGGACCTTTGGAAGAGCAGTCAGGGCTCTTAACCGCTGAGCCATCTCTCCAGCACTATTAGTCTCTTAATGTTGATGAAGTGTGATATTTAGTTGGATGAGTTCTTTATAAAATCTGGAAATTTATCCCCAGATAACATGAATTCCTCTCTTTAGGCCTGTTTTGGGGACCCATGACAGAAATCTGAGGGAAAAGACCAACGTGAACTCCAAAGAATAGTTTGAGAAAAGTAACTGTGACACTAAGGGTTTATTTGTGTTGGGGCTTTGTGGATACATAGAGCACTCTGCAGCCCGCAAGGCTTCTCACTAGCAAACTGAAGTTCAATGAGAGGTGCGTGGGTCCATTGATAAATACAGTTGGGAGTGTTTCGTCAAACTTGGCTAAAATAAAATATAAAAGTTACTAAAAATGTAAATCTGATATATGTTACAAGGCAGAGAGCTCTAATTCTTATTTTAATTCAGAGATGTCCTGGAGACCCATCTGGTCCAAAGTTAGACCAGAAAAATCCATAGGACAGGAAACAAGAAGCCACAGAATGCATTCACTACTGGCAGGCTGGTGTGGCACCTGATACATGCATGACCTCCACAAGTCTCTGGTAACATCGCACTTTATTCAGTTAAGGCAGAAAGATACTATGTTAAAATCTAGATAGCCCATACCAGCAGCCAGCAGCTGTCCCTGTCAGATCACTGATGAAGTGAGAGGCTCCTCTTTCCCTTCTCGTGGTAGCTTTACTTCTGCCCTTGCACAGTTCCATCTTCCTTAACTGTAATGAGGGTCGTGACCCTGCCCCAGGATCTTCTCATCCTTCTCTTGTGGCTCCTCGTTTCTTTCCCAACTTCCTCATTGCCATCAGGTTAGTGTTAGATCTGGGACCTTTCAGACAGGTTGCCTGTTGAGACACTCTGCTTATAGATACCACTCTGTGAATGTCTTACATAATCACTTACTAAAAATTACCTGATATGGTCATAACAACAATAAAATAACTTTATTATAACAACTTTCCTGGTACGGTAGACTGTCGATTAGACCACTTAACTACTTGATCTTGGTTAAGACTCTAAAAGAGGTCCTATGAAGGTGCTGATATGGTGCCTGTGCCTAAAATGCTAGAATTTTTAAGGTGGAAGCAGGAGGATCAGGAGTTCAAGTTCATCCTCAGCTATACAGCAAGTCAAGAACCAGTGTTGGCTACATAATACCATAAAAACCAAGTAGTAGTATTCATAAAAACCAAGTAGTAGTAATATAATAGTTTCTTTCTGTGCCATCACGAAGTCCCTTTTGTGGTACATGAGATAGATCTAGATGATATAGATACGTAGATCATACACATACATCATACACATACGTCACAGCAGGTATTATGTTGCTTTTTACGGTGCCTAGAAAGTTTTAATTTCAGATTCTTATTTATTTCATTGTCATAATAATTTCCCTATTTTATGGCTTGGCTGTTCCCAAGATTTTTCTTAGAATGTGGTGATTGCTTAAGGTATTCTATTAGTTATAACAATTCTGTTTCCTTGCAGTTTATTTGTTGATTTACATTTATATTTGTCAAGTTATTTTGTTTTACACCCCAAATGGAAAACATGATCTTCAGTTGTCTCTGCATTTGGTGTTTGGCTTTTTTTCCCATTGAGGGCAATGAGGACAGAAAGGAAGATACAAGTTGTAGCTACAGCTGCTCCCGAGCATAAGGGGCTCATTGTGGGCTGACAGTGTTTTGCTGGATGACTGTCCACTATTACTGGGGAAGTAAGAAAGTTGCTGATCTCAAGGGGTGGAGGTAGCTGATCATTAAAGAGCTCCCCAGCCAATCCAGCGTATGTGCTTCTGCTCCTGTTTAGGCTCGTCCTAGGCAGTGTCCACTTAATTCATCATAGCATGCCCTGTTGTTTGCATTCGGCTGTCTGATTTCCTCCAGCCTGTGTCTTCATCTGGCTTTTAATTTTCAAGAGTGATTCTAAATCTACAGCTCATCAACAGCATAAATATACCTTTATTGCTGCTACATGCATATTTTACAATCATTTACTTTTTTTCTATACTTTTAAGAGATTTGGGCAGGAGCTGAAATTCCTTTTTCTAGTCAACCATTTTGGTCAAATCTTTACTTCCATTATTCTCGAGACTAGATACTACAAGGTTGAGTACTTGCCTAACATGTTCATGTCCCATAACTGCCTGTATAAGTCCCTAGTATTATCTACTAGCACCAAAAATAAGTGAATTGCTAAAGGAAACTTTGTACAGACCTGAGTTCTAGCTATTCTGACCAAGTCTTTGTTACTAGATTCTGTGTTTGCATTATTCAGTCACCTTTCCAGAGTATTTCACAATCACACATCATGGTCTGTTTGATCCATACAGTATAGCCTGACAGAGATTATGCCTATTGTGCCCAGTTTCTTAAAAGAAAACAAACTTAGAAATGATAAACAACTATCCAAGAAACTCATGGCTAATGATGTTGTAGACAAAATATAGCACATATCAACATGTGCAGGAAATAATGGTCGGTAGGGAATAAGAATTCCAGACCAACACCCGACACACACACACACACATGCACGCACGCATGCGCATACACATGCACGCACACACACTATACTCTGTGCTTGAAGACCTGCCTGCATAGGACATGAGAAGGAACTCAGCTTTCTTATCTGACACTGTTCTAAGTCTGTCCTCTAGGCCTTTGTCCTACTATTATCTTATCTTTTCTTTCTTTTTTGCTGTAACATGCACACATTCATATTTGTTTTAGAGATTTCAAGTGGCAAGGCTAGCTTGGTTTTGCTACAAATATATCCAGTAATACATCATTGTTTCTTAGAGACATAACAGTGAATAAGCCCCTGAGTTTGAAAAAAGATTTCCAATATGGCCTCAGGGCTCAAAAAAACTGACTAGTAATGATAGTCACTGAATAACTCACAACCTTTCCAGGGCTGGAATCTCCATTTCTTCTGTACTACCTAATGTTTGTGGTTACATTATCACTAAGGAAAGGAAGTACATAATAGGAGCAGTGAAATTACATTGTACTTCACTAACTGTATAATTTTATGACTGTTTGAGTCCTCAGAATATATTAAAAGAAATGTTACCATGTCTAGATAATATATGATAACACAAAATTATGATAATTAATGAGGTAAGAGAATATACTGTTAAGAAAAGTGATTGGGCAGCACAGCTTGAAAATGATAACATGATGAAATCAAAACTGAAACTTGAGTCACCTTTTTAGAATCTCCATGTCTATGCCACACTGCCTTGCATGACTAGCAATGCTTGGAACAACTAAACCATTGGGTTTTTTGTGCTATGTCCATCCATCAAATGGAGATCTTAGCCACACAAATATGTGTCTTAAGATTCACTGATGCCTTGGACTGTTTCTTCTCTGTCTCCCAGATAGTAATACAAAAAAAAAAAAAAACAGAATATATAAGAGTCTCTAGGCTTTCTCATTTTACTGATTGAATTTAATATATTTTAGTACTTTCATTCCATTTAAAATATTAAAACATTATAAATTGTAAACATTTATTTCAGCCTACTCTTTCAGGTAATTCATTTTACTGCCTCTCCAAAAATCGGAGCTAAAATACATAATCCTATACAGAGTTCTTGTGGAAGGCCAGATTTGTAGTCTCATTGGTAATTCTAATATTCATTTTATTTTTAGTACTTATGGATATTTTCTCTGGATGTATTTCTGAGTACCATGTGTATATAGTGTCCATGAAGGCCAGAAGAGGTTGTCCAATCTCCTGGAACTGGAGTTACAGATGTTTGTGAGCCACCATATGGGTGGTGGGAACTGAACTTGAGTCATGGGAAAGAGAAGCCACTGCACTCCAACCACTAAGCCATGTCTCCATCCGTCCATTGCCTGGTGGTTCTTTCTTCCTCCTCTTCTTCTTGCTCTTTAGCAGTTAATAACTAATATTTGTACTAAAGTTTAATCCACAGATAGATTTTCTATATGAAAATTTTATATTAACTTCCTCAGTTAAATGGCTTAGTTCCTATCTTCTAGCTGAGTAAACCGATGTTCTGTGCGTTTCAGGTTCCATGCCCAGAGTTGCACTACTAGAAAATGGTGGTGCCTGGTTCCAGAACATGTTCTTTGGGACAGAGCACAGGCCTTGGTTTATTTTCCCTATCTCACTTTCTCTATGCATATGCAATTAATCCTAGGTCCTTAAAGGGAATCTTCTTTAATATGCATATGCAATTAATCCTAGGTCTTTAAAGGGAATCTTCTTTAAGCCAGTTCTTTCCAAAAAGATTAATGAGAGAATTAACTCTTTGATCACACTAAGATAGTCCTTAGTAAACCTTCATCTGTCCAATCTATCATGGCTAACATGCATGTTTGCAAGTATTCCCAAAGGGGAAAATGCATGACCAACCAGCCTCTTCACCTTGATGAGATATAAATTCTGCCTTAGACTTTTGTGACACTCTGCCTTTCTGGACTCAGATACTATCAATTAATGTAAATCTCTAAGTGACTACCTACTGCCCGTAGTATAACTTCTTTGTCCAGTAAGGTCTGACTTGCTATTTTTTCTAATGCTATGTAAATAGTGTCTGACTTCAGGGAGCCTACCTTTAAATTCAGTGCTCTTGGCATTTGGCCCAGTTCTGTAACGGCCATATACCCAGAGGCAGCGTAATAGATCTTTGACAATCTGGCTGTCCCATTTACTTCTCTTTGACATGTGTTTACATGTTTGTAATTGTCCTCTGAGAATGGCACAAAGCAGAAAGGATGACATCCTTCCACCATTCTCTCTAAGCATCAAAGTCACATGGACCACTTTATAAGTCTCTGTCAGGTTACTGTGCTGTGAGCACAGGATGTTCAGATGCCTAAGTAGGGTAACATTTGGAGTCATTACATTTATATCAATATATTTATCGCCAAAGACATTGAGGAAGACAAATGTATGAAAGTGACCTCACCAACCAATTAACATGAAGGAGACAGACGCTTTTCAGAATTATCCGAAGAAATACAAATTCTATTTTCTTGCTGGTAATAGTCCTAGTTTCCTTGCTTGGAAAATAAATTCATTATCATGTTAGCACATTATCCCAAGACATAGAAATGGAGCATGACATTTGAGATGCAGAGGAAACGTGCTGCATAGAATCCGGCAGTTTAACTGTAACACCACTTTGCCCTTTGTGATTTGCTTTATCTTTGATACTACCTCTGTTCTCTCCCTGGCTTTTTGGTGTATTCTAACCATGGAGCAATGCTGGTAACAAAAATAAAGTTCCTTTTCTAACAATCTACCAGAAGTTTGAAAAAAGTTCAAGACTCCTATGTATCTAGCTGCCTTTGCTATGTGTTGGCTAGTTCACCTATAATAAACAATGTTTACACAGGCTGGGATATAGTTGCTTCACATGTGAAATAAGGTTCTAATCTATGGGTCTCTGTGAGACCTAGTGGAGTTGCCATGATTTAATATTAGATATTACCACGAAACTAATTTTTCAGATGTAAAGATGAAAAGTTTCCAGTATTATCAAGATTATCAAGTCATTCTGACTTTAAAAGACCATAAAGAGCCAGCCATTCTTTCAGAGAAATATGGATATTTTTTCTCCATTACCACCTTGATTCCATTTCAACTAGGAGTAAGTAATTCTGGTGCCCTAACAGAGCAGCAGGAAGAGGGTCAATCCAGAGAATCCACAAGCCATGGTAGAGATAGTTAATATATAGTGTGATGGCAAAGATGAATTAGATATGTCCACCTTACCACCCGTACAACTGTGACAAAGACAGAGCAAAACTCTATTTAACCCAGTCCCTTTCAGCTTCCTTTTTAAAATGAGGACTGTGAGAGTGCCAGTGGGGAACATAAGCAGATATAGGTAATCTATATGTGGTTGATATTTTATTAAGTACATGAAAGACACCTTTCTCTGCTTATAATTAATTCCAACAAACCTGTTATAAAATGAAAAATCAGAGCCTCTTTGCCTCAATCTTCTCTGGCTACTTATATTTTTCTGAGCTGTAACTCATGTTTATTTCATACCTTTCTGAAGCTCTCCCCATGCCCCAGCAGCACCATGATGCTATGGGATCATCCTACACAAAAGAAATCCATATTGCATAGCAGTTAAAAACAGAGGTCAGCTTGACTCCACATTAACCACTTAGTACCTGTGATGTTCACAATAATATTTTCTTATGCACTGGGCTATGATAGTTGAGCTCTCATACACACAAGGTATCTTGAATAGTACTACACAGGGGGTGCATACTCTTGAATGCTTGCCACAGTAAAGGCTAGGAAAACATCTATCTCTGGATTCAGCCATTTGTTCAGGGGCTTTCATTTCCTGTGCAGAGAGGATAAAGTCCTGAGTGAATGTTGCTGTTGACATAAGCACAGCTGGGTCTAGAGCTCCAAGGCCTCTGACTTGTGAGAATGGCAATCCACCATCATCAGCAGTTAAGCTCAGGAAATGAAAGGAAACGTTAACTCTGGCTTTCTCCTCCCAAATGTTTATAGCCCAGGACTACTCCTTACAGAGACTGCTCTACCATGATGAGTTAACCTGTCTTTGTTCACCTGTGTATAAAACTTCCCTTACCATTCTGCTGTGTACAGGAAACCTACCACCTCAGTTTGGCTTGCTCCTGGCCCACCCAATCCCAGGTTTTCTGTATGTGGGTCTATGTGTCTCTCTTTTGTTCATTCCCTCATTGCCCCAATCAGGTCAGTCCTTAAAGCGATTCAGAACTTACAATTTCCTATTGTGAAGATTTTCACTCATGATTTCCTTTTCTAAAGTAAAAGAAAGAGGGAGAGTAGTACTTGTAGACAACACACAGCCCCCATGGTTGGCAATGCAATAGTCTCTACTGTATTGACAATGTGAGTAATGTCTGTTTACATGAGCCTGCTTTGTAACAGGACTGAAGTAACCTGACAATAATTCTCATTTCTAACATAACTCTGACTTTCCTCTATGATTTAATTCTTGTGTTCTTCTCTGTGTTCTATAATAGACTACTATCTTCTTGAAGGCAGAGAAGCATAAGGAATACAAATGAATTCAGTGATATTGAGTATATTGATTTTCTAGTCTTCTGTTTAGAAATAAATGTATGAATTAGTCCTATAATATTCCATAAACATTTACATTTGGGGGACGGTTCTCTCGTGTATGCTTTTCTGGGACTTCCTGCCTTTTCTCTAGTTCTATCATTTCTACTGTAGTTCATCATCCCTCAACCCAAATACCTCCCTCTTCATTCTAACCAGCCTTTCTTGTTGGAATTCATTTTCTTCCTTTGTACTTACCTGAATGTTTAATATACACACTTCAGAAATAATGTTCTGTTTATTTTCTATAGCAGCTAACATCTTAAACACTTGCGTACACTGTTCTGTACCATTAGCTACTAATTTACAAGAAGTATACTTAACTAGATGGCAAATTCCCTAAGCACACTGCACCTTATATTTTCACATCCAACCTTAGACTTTGGTACAATAATCCAAAATAATGCTTGATGAGATGACTTGCTCTAAACCACCTTAAATATACTTCACATCAAAATAAAACTAAGTGCAGCACACTGGAAACAGTAACCTGTGGGTACATAGGGAGTTCATGTACTACAATACAGTGGAACAAAGTGGGATGTGCCAGTGGTGTTAGTTCACCAGTATTAGTTTCTGTTCGATTTGTACTTTGTGTTTATTGATTTGACATGTCCTTTCTTTAGATTTTGCTTGATTTATACTTTGGAGATAGGGAATTGACATAAGAACACTCAACTTTTCATCTAATTTCACTCAGTAACAAAAATGCTGCTGCAGGATTGTTTGTTTTACAAGAAAGTATTTCAAAACAAAGCAAGAGACAGCTACTGCATCTGGGCCATCTGTTCAGATGCAGTGTAGGGAAGGAGTGGATGGGGGTGAGGTGTTATGCACAGCTCTCTCCCTCCTCTTCAAGCTTTTCAGGAATAGTGCTAATGAGTGTGGTGTGGAAATCGCCCATATTTACAGTGTGCAGCAATATGCTTAAGTGCCCTGATTATTGGAATGTGGCCAAACCCAAAGCTGTCTAAAAGGTTATAAATGAGCAGGACTCTGGAAGGCCATGGACGTTCTTGTTACATATTTTAAATTCTGGTTAATGGTCTAGAACAGCCACATGATGGTGGAGCTTGTTCCAGAGACAAAGGTGGTCTTTGGCTCTTGGCATCTCCTCCACCCCAGTGAACTGACATCATCTGGTGCTGGGCATGTTCTTTAACCTGAATCCATGTATGAAACTCATTTGCATCTATTCAATGTCTAAATAAGGCAACTGAGCAATCTTCCAGCATCTCTGGGAAGCTAAATCTACAGCTTTCTTTATTCATTACCTTATGAACAAAGCAATTGCCTGTGACCATATATCCATAAGGGAGAATAATGCCCCACGTGGATGGACTTTTTGACAACACAACACTTGAGGACAATGAGGGCCACTGGAAGTCACCAGCTATCAGAGAGCTATCCCTTATGGCTGCTTCAGTGAAGATTGCCATACATTTTCCTATATTCTGTTTCTCAGAGAGTCATGGGCCATCAGCTATTATAGAAATACTGTTAAAACACCCCCACTCTATTCTAGACGACAGGTTTCTAAGCCTGTTCCTGACTTCTTGAATTTATTCTACTGGTGGCATTCCACATTTTCTGTTTCATCTTACCAGTCTTCCAGAGTCATCCTGCAGAGCTGACATCCTGCAGTGTGCATCCACCACTATTTCCCATTCACTCACTCATTTATTCCTCTGTCAACTTATATAGATGTTTCCAGTATGTGCTGTGCACTGTCATGTGCACATGAGGAGACACAATCCAAGTACTCCCTGACATTTAATTCTAGTTGAGAATGAAGAAGCAAATGAGCAGATGAATACCCCATACCAGGATAGAGTAGGACTGGGTAGGAAAATAGACGATGAAGGAGAGGGACAAGTGAGGTGATAAAACAAGTTTTTGCATGCCAGATGAGAAAGCTAAGATACAAAGGTAACAAATAATTAGCCTCAAGTCACATACTGAATAAGTGGCCAAGTCAGATACAGAACCCAGATGCTCACCTCAAGATCGCATGCTCTTCAGCACTGTACAGACTTGTGCTCTTGACCCTATGGTGTCCTATACTGCAGAGCTGGGAGCATCCCCATGGGAGGGTCCACACCTGTCCTCAGCATCACTGCAATTGCTGTAAGAATTAATGCTATATGGGAACCCAAGACACCCAGGAGGACATATAATATCAATTTGTAGTCCTAGCAATTGAAAACAAGGCTTAGCTGATAAATACCAAGATGGCTAGCATAGTTGGCTCATTTAAAAAAAAAAAAAACTCAATCAACAAGACTTGTAAGCATTTACCTAAAATCTCTTTGAAATTTCTCCATATGACTCAAATCTGTTGTAAGGATTGTTAACTTCAGGAGCCTTGAAATCCAAAAGCTCATCACCACACTCTGTTCAGTAAAGTATCTTCTTTAAATAAGAAAATATTCGATAAAGTCAGGATTCCTTCAGTGTGGAAAATCCTTAGAAACTTACTTTAACAAGGTCAGTCTGGTGTATATTTCTATAAAATTAGTTTCTAAACAAATATTAAGAGCATTGACTGTACCACAGCGTCTATTAATAATATCCCAGGGATGAAATGAATAACGTGTCTTATGAAAGATGTGAAATGCTGACTCGCCCTGTATCAGTGAAAGTATAGCATATCTGCAAAGAAGGGATGCTAACTGTAATTTCAGACTGTGAGCAATGCTGCTAGAGAAAGCAGAAAGTAGATCCCATGGAAACGCTAACTGTAAGTTCAGACCATGAGCAATGCTGCTAGAGAAAGCAGAAAGTAGATCCCATGGAAACTGGTTTTGAAAAGGAGAATAATAAAATGTCTTGCCATGAAAGAGAATACACAGTGGTTTTAGATCCATCACCAAGGCCTTAGTTCCTAAAACCACTCATACGAAAATCTCATAATACAAACAACCATATGGTAACAACAAAATCTCATAATACAAACAACAATATGGTAACAACAAAGGAAAACAGAGAGACCTCCCCCACTGTCTTTCCTGTTTGTTCATGATCTTGTCTTCTGTGGGATGTCTAGTGAGCTTCACACTAAGAAGACCAGATCATGTTCCTAGAAGATTTTGCTCATCATATTGTCCTTCATGGGATGTCCATCACGCTTCGACCTAAGAAGAACAGATCATGTCACTGGAATACTTTTAAACAAAAGTTCAGAGATCTGTTCAGAGAATTAGTCACAATTAAAAGACAGCTAACCCTGAAGAAACTTAAATAGACCAACCATCTTAACCTACCTCTAGGAATCTAGAAGAAATAACAGTCCAACAGGTGATGCTCACTGATAGGAAGTCAGGCCATGTAAAAAACTCATTTCTAACTCCTTGAAAGAAATGAAAGTCCAAATGTAGTTTTAAATGATTTGCTATTTGCCATAGCTTGGTTTTGAGATAGTAACTATCAGGATAAAAATTACATTCTTCATGGAAATTAATTTTTCTTCAAGGCTTCTAGTATATAGCCTCCAAAGTTCTGTATAATAATAGTATTTTAAAACTATCCAGAATAAAAGAGTGAGAAAAAAATGTTAACTACAGGATGAAGTATAGAAAATAGGACACTCTCCTCTTGTAGGAAGGCTGTACTTAATATTTTGTGAGGCAGTCATTTAAAATTTAAGTGATCATTTCATAACAGAGCACATGTTAATGGAAGAAAGGACATTTCTCTTTAAAGGTATAAGCCTTATCAAGAATGAGCTACTTATGAATGTAGACAGTAAAAACTTAGGTTCAAGAAATATTTTTGTAAAATCCTGTCATTGAGGAGCCAGGTCAAGACTAGATAAGGATATAAGCACATCAGAGAAGAGTTATAAGCTAGAATGACCTTTTATGAGTGGCAATAAGGAGCTTTTTCATAGAAAAGGAGTGGAAATAAAGAATGAACTATGAAGAGGAATTGTCAGAGCATGGATAAAGGACATCTGGACAAGCAGACTGGTTGGAATAGAACATTGTGTCTAGGCTATCTAAAGCCTTCTATGCTGGGCTATGAAATTGGTTCTTTTTTCTTACATACAATAAAACAGCTATCAAAGGGTCTTAAGTAATCACATATGTAAATGACAAAGGGATATTTGGTACAATTAATCCAACAATAGAATACAATATGGATTTGAAAGTTAATGGTTAAAGGAAGATGATCTAGTTGAGGGATGAATTCCAGAGTCCAGATGTGTAGAGAATCAGAGACTAGAGAGATGGCAATGAACTGACATTTGAGAAACTTTGTGAAGATATGGGTGATCTTATTCTATTTTGGTTGCTGGTAAGGGCTTCCTCTGATTACAAGAGCCAATCAGACACAAGTAACTTTTCAGAACCCGCCATACTCTTATATTTCAAATGGTAATGGTGATTAATGCTGCTCTAATAAATTGAGTAGTGCTCCTTGCCCCAAAATGTTCACATGTTAATCACGGGAACCCATAAACATGACATCATTTGGAACACTGGTCTTTGCAGAGAAAAATGAAATAAGAGTCTTGAGAAAGAAGACTTGGATTATCTAAATGGGTTCTAGAGCCACTTAAAATATTTCCTCATAAAGTAGTCATAAAGAGGGAAAGAAAATATAGTCATGCAGAAACTTGAATATTGTAGACACCTTGAAAACTACCATCACCTTGAACTGTGACATTTAACTCCTGGAACTGTGGACAAATACATTTCTCTTGTGTGAATCCATCAGTTTTGTGACAGCTGTATACCAAACCCAGGAAACTTAGATAGCTATATTGAAAATCAATTGTCACTGGGTATTTGTTTCATATTTAATGGTATACAAGTCTTAATACTTTGTATGGTACTCACATCAGAGTTTGTCTTTGAGGGCATTTCTTAAGAAGTCATAAAGCTGAAGGAAGACCCACCCTGAATAGGTAGGACTTTCTTGGAGAAAGCAGGTGGGGCACTGAGTACCAATACTTAACTCTTTCTGCTTCATGGCTACAGATTACAATGAGGCTACCATACTAAGCTCCCACCTCTATGCCTTCTACACCATGAAGGGTGATCCCTTTAAACTGTCAATCAAAACATAAGCTACCTTCCTGATGTTGCTGGCGTCAGACATTTTGTCCCAGCAACAAGAATTGTAGCTACTACAGAAAATCAGTACCAAAGAGTGGAACTACTGTCGTAAGAAGTGTGACCACACAGTTTGAGGCCTGCTTTAGGGTTTCTATGCTGTGATAAAATGCCATGACCAAAAGCAACTTGGGGAGGAAAGGATTTTCTTTAGCTTACAGTTCTTATCACAGTCCATCAATAAGAAGTCAAGGCAAGACCTGGAGGCAGGAGCTGATGCAGAGGCCATGGAGGAACACTGCTTATTGGCTTTCCCTCAATGACTTGCTCATCCTGCTTTCTTATAGCACCATTACCTGTAGAACTGGCACAGCTACATCAATCTTTAATTAAGAAAGTGTCCTACATTCTCACCCATAGGCCACTCTAGTAGGGGCATTTTCTCAATTTGTTTCCACCTTCCCAAAGGACTATGGTAAGCTGACATTAAAACAACAAACACAAGGCCTTTGTGAGAACTCTAGAATAGTTTGGAGCTGCAAACAGGTTTCCACCAGCAGCTCTCCTACTTAAAAATGGCTGCTAAGGAAAGTGTTTTTCCAGAATTGGCCTCCAATGCACACAGAGGCAGTTGCTACTGCCATCCAAGGGGTCAGTCTACATCCTGAGATGGCAGCAGGACATGGCACTGTCATGCCTTTGGTACTGGTTTTGTATGAACAAAACATGCAAAAGTGAGGTGATCATGTACCAAATTTTGAGAAAGCCACTAAAGTCAGTGTATGGATTCTCTGCAAGGAGGCCCTAATACATCATTACATGGGCTTTCTCTACTTCCTACATGTAGACACAATGTGATGAGCCACATCATGTTCCCTTATTAATTTCTTTCCCACCGTGATGGACTGTTTCCTCAAACTGAGGCAAAATAAATCCTTTCTTCCTTTCAAGCATTTTGTCACAGCAATAAGAAAAGTAACTAATATGTAACTGATAAGAAAATTTGATATATACATGATATTATCGTTTTTCTTATGTTTGTTAAAATCCTGCCTGTTTTCCCCTCCCTGTCTCCTCCCAGTCTCTCTCCCCCACCTCTTCTTAGCCCCCTCTCACTTATTCCTCCTCTCTTTCTCTTCATAAAATGGCGGGCCTCCATGCATATCAACCAAACATGATATCAAGTTGCAGTAAGACTGAGCACCTCCCCTCATATTAAGGCTGGAAGAGGCAACTAACTCAGTAAGAGAAAAATGGTCTCAAAAGCCTACAAAAGAGTCAGAGACAGCCCCTGCTTTCACCCTTATGAGTCCTACAAGACAAAGCTAGCTACACAGCTGTAACAAACATGCAGAAGGCCTAGATCAGTCCACACAGGATCTCTGGTTGTTGATTCTGTGTCTTTAGCCTCTATGGGCCCAGGTTAGTTGATTCTGTGGCTTTTCCTATATTGTTCTTGACTCCTCTGGGTCCTTCCTCTCCTCTTCCTAAAGATTCCCTGAGCTCTGCCTATTATTTCGCTATGGGTCTCTGCATCTGTTTCCATGGAATGCTGCATGAAGCCTCTATGATGACAACTGGGTTAGGCACCAATCTATGAGTCTAGCAGAATACCATTAAGAACCATTTCATTGACTTAGTTTTCTAATTGTGTTTGGTTCTACCCTAGATCTTTGAGCTATCCAGCCTAAGGTTCCTGGCCCTCTATGCAAGGGTGGTCTCCCTCTCATTGCATCATAGGTCTCAAGCTAGACCAGCCATTGGTTGGCCATTCCCACAATTTATGTACCAATTTTACCTCAGCATATCTCAGGTAGGACAAATTGTAGGTCAAAGTGTTTGTGGCTGGGGTGGTGTCCCAGTCGTTCCATTGGAAGTCTTGCCTACCAGCTGATAGCCAGTTCAGTCTCCATATCCCCTATTGCTAGGAGTTTTAACTAGGATCACCCTTGTAGATTCCAGCGAGTTTCCACTGCAATAGATTTCTAGCCTATCCCTTAGATGCCCCAGTTACAGTTGTCTCTCCTAGTACTCTCTCCCTCCACACCTCCAACCTTATCCCACCTGTTCCCATTCCCCAAGCCTCTACCCACGTCCACCAATTCACCCGCAGTGGCTCAAGGAGTGGGACACATGAATCTTTATGGAAATGGGAAATAGGACATTATGTTTTATCATAATAATATTGGCTCTAAACACTAAGCGTCTCCCTCAGTGGCCTTTATAGGCATGTTCTCATTTTATTCCCACAAATGATCATTTCCAACTATCATTTTTTTAATTATAAAATAATGATCAAGAAAAATTAAAATGGTATATATGACTAGAACCAAGACTGCCTTCTGACCCTAAATCAAGTGTTCTTTAATATATAAATATATAATATCATATATATATCAGCAAAGGAGAATATGGAAAAGAAAATACTCTTAAAATATAAAAATAAGAAAATGAAAATTTTTTATTTTATTTAAAGATATGTGATTTTTTTCTTCTCTTTTCTCCTCTTTTTTTATTACTCTTATATTTTTTACAGTCTGGTCATTACCCCCTTCCCAGTCTGCCCTCCCACAGTTCCCCATCCAATTCCTCCTACCCCCTGTCTCCAAGAGGATGGCCCCAACCCCCAACCACATACCCCGCCAGGCCTCCCCAATCCTTGGGGTCTTAAGACTCTCGAGGGTTAGGTACATCTTCTCTACTGAGGCTAGACAAGTCAGTCCTCTGCAGTACATGTGTCGGGGGCCTTGGACCAGCTAGTGTATGCTGCCTCAGTGTATGGTGGCTCAGTGTCTGAGAAATCTTAGGGATCTGGGTTAGTTGAAACTTCTGGTCTTCCTATGAAGTCACCCCACTCCTTAGCTTCTTCTAGCCTTTCCCCAAGTCAACCACAGGGGTCCCCAACTTAGTCCATTGGTTGGATGTAAGTATCTGCATCTATCTCAGTCAGCTGCTTGTTGGGCCTCTCTTAGGACAGCCATACTAGGCTTCTGTCTGTAAGCACACCATAGCATCAGTAATAGTGTCAGGCCTTGGAGCCTCCCTTTGAGCTGCATCCCAAGTTGGGCCTGTCAGTGGACCTCCTTTCCCTCGGTCTCTTGTCCATTTTTGTCCCTGAAGTTCTTTTAGACAAGATCAATTCTGGGTCAGAGTTTTTGACTGTGGGATGGCAATCCCATCCCTCCACTTGATGCCCTGTCTTTCTACTGGGGGTGGACTCTATAAGGTCCCTCTCCCTACTGTCGGGCATTTCATCTAAGCTCCCTCTCATTGAGTCCTGAGAGTCTCTCACTTCCCAGGTCTCTGCTACATTCTAGAGGATCCCCCCACCTCCAACCCATCCCCCAGGGTTGCATATTTCCATTCATTCTACTGACCCTCAGGGCTTCTCTCATGCCCCTCAATACTTGATCATGTCCCCCCCTTTTCCTTCCCCCTCCCCTAAAGATATTTGAATATTTCAAATTTTTAATGTTTGGTTTTGTTTCAGTTTGATATACTGATACTGTATATTTCTCCTTTTTAAGTTGTTTTATTTATTTACATTTCAAATATTGCCTTCCTTCCTGGTCCCCCCTCCAAGAGTTCACTCAAAATGCAGAAGAATAAGAAGAATGAACTATCTCAGAGGAGATTAAAACATGATCTCAGTCTTGTTTTCCTCACCACTTTCCTCCAGTGAAGAAGTCAGAGAGAGAATTCTGTGTGGACACAAGAATGCTTACACCACCACAGGAGAGAACCCTATCAGCCAGTGAAGTGTCTTCTGGCAGTGGCTGTGTGAATATCTCTGTGACCCAGTTTTTGTATTATGTTCCTGAGCCAGAGTCAGGTCTAGGGTCAGAGATTTCACAAGAAAAAGTTAAGAGACACCCTTTCAGTATTAGTTCCATGACAAAGAGCATTATTTGTCCTTAGATGTCCTTGTCTTCGCCTGAAAAGGACCACCAAGCTTCCCTTGGGCCACATTGAAGCTGCTGAAACTTTGGTAAGCAAATGAAAGTATTGTCAGACTTAGACTGCTGAGGACTATGGGCTGTCCTAACTCATATTCTTCCTCAAGATTGGCAATTGAGGTGGTTGAGCTGGAAGGAATAAAACCATTTTAAAATTGCTTTGAAGGAATGTTTGTTCCATCTTTTCCCTAATTCAACCGCAGGGGTCAGCAGCTTCTGTCCATTGGTTGGGTGTAAATATCTGCATCTGACTCTTTCAGCTGCTTGTTAGGGCTTTCAGAAGGCAGTCATGATAGGTCCCTTTTTGTGAGAGCTCCATAGCCTCAGTAATAGTGTCAGGTCTTCGGGCCTCCCGTTAAGCTGGATCACACTTCTTTTCCTCAGGCTCCAGATCATGTTCTCCTCTCCACCCACAACTCCTTTCCCTTCCAGATCCCTCCCTCCCTCCTTATGGTTGGTTTCTTCTCCCTTCCAAGTGGGACTGAGGCATCCTCACTTAGACCCTTCAGCTTGTTGACCTTTTTGAGTTCTGTGGGCTGTATCTTGGGTATTTGCCCCCCCCTTTTTTTTTTGCTAATATCCACTTATTAGTGAGTACATACCATGCATGTACTTTGGGGGTCTGAGTTACCTCACTCAGGATGATATTTTCTAGTTCCATCTATTTGCCTGCAAAATTAAGGATGTCCTCATTCTTAATAGCTGAGTAGTATTCTACTGTGTAAATGAACCACATTTTTTGTATCCATTCTTCTGTCGTGGGACATCTGAGTTGTTTCCAGCTTCTGGCTATCACAAACAAGGCCGCTATGAACATAATGGGACACGTGCCCCTGTGGCACAGTGGGGCATCTTTTGGGTATATTGCCAAGAGTGGTATTGCTGGGTCTTCAGGTAGATCTATGTCCAATTTTCTGATGAACCTCCAGATTGATTTCCAGAGTGGTTGTACCAGTTTGCAATCCCACCAGCAGTGGAGGTGTGTTCCTCTTTCTCCACACCCTCACCAACATGTGCTGTTGCCTGAGGTTTTGATCTTAGCCATTCTGATTGGTGTAAGGTGGAATCCCAGATTCTTTTTGATTTTCATTTATCTGATCACTAAGGACTTTGAACATTTCTTTAGGTGTTTCTCAGCCATTCGAGATTCCTCTGTTGTGAATTCTCAGTTTAGTTCTATCTAGGTGGGGCTCTGTGAAAATTTTTCCCATTCATATTGGCATATCAGATTATTTAGTCATCATGCCATTATGCAAGCCTTGTCAATTTAAACCTTTTTATCATAAAAAGGTTTCATTTTTATTTATTGTTATTTATTATTTCTTTTATTTTTGAGATTAAAATATAATGACATAATTTTTCTCCCTTTTCATTAATCATTGTCAATAGATATATTCATTCATACACACACACACACACACACACACACACACACACACATAGTGTGTGCTCCTAAACTTTGTCAATTGACCTTACAATATGGCTGTTTTGTGCTGATAGCTATTCTCCAAGATGCTAGCAAATGTTCTCTGTTTTAATTTTTAGTTTGTTCTAAAATATTAAAGGCTCTTTCTTTATCTTTAACTCCCATGACCAACTATGTTTCACAAAAGTTATCTAAGTCACTCTCTCCTCTGTTCCTCTTGCAGAGACCGTGATGAGATCCCTTTTGTCCGTATCTTCTACCCATCCTTTCAGATTACTAGGCACACCCTCAGAACCATTGCCTTAATTTGGTTACCCAATTTTATATTTCATATGAAAATAAAAGTCTCCACTGGCATGTCTGTATGAAAATAGAATAAATAGAAACCATTTCTGAAGTCATTAACACAAATACCATGAGTCACTACTGTCTTACTTAGGCTGGCTCTATGGAAACACATCTTCCACATTAAAGGAACTATAAAGAGTTCATTATTCATTTATTTTTGATGTCTCAATTTATTCATAGAAATACATAGAAGATTTATAACTTGGTCTTTATTCATTGAAGCTTTCCCTCAAGGGAAGTACTATTAGCACAGTGGTAAGCCTTCCATATGCAATAGACAAAGGTGGTCAATAACACCCAAGTCTGAAGCGAGAGCAGAGATAAGGAAGTTCACACAGCTTAATTTTAGGGATGAGGAAATTTATGGATGTCAGAGGGAAGAAGCTGTTGTTTACACTGGTTTGGGGCTCTGTTTCTTTTCTTTGTTATTTGATGGCTTACATTACAATCTCATACTATCAATAGATGTGCTTGTACAAATCACTTTTCAAAATCTTCATGTATGATAACTGGATTTTAGATTATTCATAGTCTTGTCTTTACAGGCTCATCTCTGACTATAATTCCTTCTCATATGAAATCCTAAAATATATGTATAATTTTTTCACATGGGAAAAATAACAAAAGCAGAAAGATTCTTTTACAGTTTATTGGTAATTTTTTCACTAGCTGCTTTTTGGTCATAACTCTTTCTTTAAAAAGTACTATAAATATTTCCATAACTCTTTTGTACACAAATGACCCTTCCCATCAAGGGATTCAGTCAGTTAACCAAACTTGGCTTTTAAATTGATTGTAATGATTTTACCAGATTGCCTCTGTGCTCTCATGTCTACTGTAATGAAAAGAGCAGAAGCCTGATCATGAGCAGGGACAAATAAGTTTTGAGGCAGATAGGGAGAGTCAGGGTGTGGATATCTAGAGCACTGGAAGAGATGAGTAGAGGGAAGGCTAAAAACCACCCACATCTTCTAGGTTTAAATGCTTTCTCCAGCCAATGCACCATTCAGCTCAGATGGGAAGCAAACAGACACTAGATAGAATGTGTGAGCTCGTAGGCAGATCATCGTTCTTCAGGTCCAATTTTTTTTCTTTTTGACATTGTCTCATTCTGTAGCCTAGGGACCCATGGTTATCCTCCTGTCTCAGCATGAAAAGCTCTGGAATTATACATTTGAGCCACTATGGCTGTTTGAACAAAGACACTCTGTCAGGGTGGAAAAGTGATTTCACCAAGAGAGATGCGATTCTTTAGGCATATGGGCAAAGGAGCCTAAAAATAGTTGAAACAGTTTACACCTCTGCCCATATAAACCATCCATGCTACAGTTGGAGCTCATGATGAACTCAGAAACCATATGGCTCTGAAAAGAGCTACAATTCAAAAGCACATTGAGGTTGTAGTTTTAGCCAAAGATAGATTACTGATTTTCATTTCATTGATTAAGCTGAAATTCCATATCACAAATTTCAAACACACAATTTATTAGAGTATGTTGACTGGTACTTCATTAATTGTTTTCTCACTGGATCTATATGGTGACTACAGTGACTCTGGTTGTGTGTCTGTAGAGTAAAATGTTGACTTCACACACATTTATTAGTTGTATAACTAAGCAAGTTACTTGGGGCTGGAAGGTAAAGAGCACTAGATACTCTCAGAGGACCGGGTTTCAATTCCTAGTGCCCACATGGAGGCTTTCAACCATTTGTAACTCAAGTTCCAAGGGATCTGATGACTTCTTCTGGTCTCTGTGGACACAACAGGCATATGTTGCACAGACATACATTCAGGTAAAACAGCCTCACACATGAAATAAAAATACATAAGCCAAAAGGGGGCAAGTTACTTGTTTTACCATGTGCTATTGTTCTACCTGCTAATTGCCCACAACAGTAGTGCTGTTCCTGTTAAGATGTGATTGGGTTTATGTTAAGATGAGATATGTAGTCCTTACTATAGTATGTTAGTATAGCAAGAATTGTCCTTAGATTAGAAGCTCAGCACTCAGTGATTACTTAGGGATAACCATCACACTCTGGAAAGGAGTCTGTTCTATTTTCTAGACTAGAGGTGTTTATAGACTTCTTGACAAAAAGTCAAGAAGCAGAAGAGAGGACACATTTGAAAGGTTTCCAGGTGCCCTGCTCCTTGTGTCTGATCCATACTGCTGTGGTAGTGAGTTATAGAGTGACTGCTTGTATGCTTTCTTGCCCATTTGGTTTTCTGACAGAAGCTAACATGGTCAGACTTGCTTTTGAGCTTCTAGGATCCCTCCATTCATTTTCCATCCTTGGAAATCTGCCTTATCAGTCGAGGCACATTAAAAACGTTCTTTTTCCTTTGCTTAGAGAAAATGATTTCAGTCAATCGTAAGTAAGTGCAGGTTTCAAAATTATTCAACTACAACCTGATAACTTGACCTAATTTTCTCTCTTGTTCTTACAGAAGGAAATGCATGAATTGTGTGTATCAGAAAAGCCTACTAGCTAATTTTATGGACACTCATTTTGTAATTTTCAAATGTTTTACAACAAGCATATTCAATTTTTGTACTTAAAATTCTCACTTGCATACATGATATTGGGCTTCTGCTTAAAATTTGATTTTTCCTATGTGTCCTAGCTCTGAACATACAGAAAACTAGATAAAAAGGATATTGTAAGGCCCTGCAGTCAGTTGCTGAGTGGCCTACTAAGTTCTTGGGAACCCAGGAAACAAGGTTATTGGGGCCCCAAGAGTATCTTTTCTCAGTTAACGTCTGGAGCTTCATGAAGGGCCAAGATCAAACCGTAAAGAATTTATAATGGTTATTGTTTATAAACCAGATTCTCATCCTATGTAGTGAGATGAGAATTTCCGCTAGGGACATTACTGAATTCTTTCACAGACTTCCATCTGGGAATTCTTAGTAATATAAGATGGGAATCTGGCCTTCCCAGACTTCATGAAATGTTTGGTAAGGGGAGTGTGAGGTCAGCTAAGTTATTTTACTTTTATTTTTCTGAAATCATCTGGGAAATGTTTTATTTTAGGCAAAATTTTATATGTTTTAAAATTATAGATGCTCTTAATAGCACAGACTAAAAAGTACAGTATTGATATTTAGTCTAATGGATTTGCAACAGGCATGAGAAGATAATTCTCAAAGCTTTTAAATTTACAGTTTCCTTTTATGTGCTTCCAACAATGATAGAATCTTGGTATCAAATGTCAGGTGTAAGGTGGAGTTTAGAGCTAAAGGCCTGTGACTAACAAAGTGGTTCTTTTATAACTGGTAGAAATATACATTTATGAGGAAATTTCATCACCAATGCTTTGCATAGGGTAGCTGTAAAGAGTCCACTTTATCTCATAGACAAATTAAAAACTGTTGTACTGATGTGAAATATATCATGTTTCCTCAAAAGGCCAAATTCTGACAGTGCTGAACAAAATGGTAAAGGCCAGCTCCTGAAATAGGAGCCACAACCCTTCAAACACATATGTTATTAAGACAACAAGATCTTCAGCCCATAGGATAATAACAAAATCAGTTCACTATAGTATCCTTCACTTTGACTTCAAGAAATTGCAAGCTTCGAATATCATCAGGATGTTTTTATGGGACTTTTGTGATTTGGGTTTTTGGTTGATCCTCTATCATAATTTTCTATATCACAGAGACATTCTTTTTTTAAATATTTATTATTTTTATTATAATATTTATGTCTTCCTGAATGCATGTATGCATGTGCCTGGTGACTACAGAGGACAGAAGAGATTGTCAGATCCTTAGAACTGGAGTTACAGATGGTTACGGTCCACCATGTGGGTTCTGTCAACCAAGCCCAAGTCCTCTCAATAACTAGCTGAAGTGCTCTCATCAGAAAGCAAATACAAATACTGCACTTTTGTGATTGTGTTGATCGTTCTGACTCACTATCTATAAGATATGAGATATGAGAGTAGTCATATCTGTATGACTACTCTCAGGGAGTTAATGTTCTGAAATGGATTCCCATGGGATTTATAACTACACAAAATATTCAGTTTAAATTATAACAAGGTTATTAAGAATTCAGTAAATGCAGAATACAAATAGTGAAACCCTACCTTGCAGATATTCTTTGGTGAACATGCAACATTGAACAACCATGTTTGGACCTGAGAAAGCTAAAGAATCAACTCAACTATTTTTTAAAAATTGCAAACCTGTATGTGCTAAATGCTTTCTCCTATTACTGCATTTGCTTCTTGCAACACAACAGCTCTGATAAGCAGAGATAATAAATTCTAATTTATAGCTGAGGAAGTAAAAGCTCAGAAGTACATTGACTTGCCACAGGTCAGTCAGCTAGTGTATGATATGTGTGGGATCTTAAAACAGCCTCTGCTCACTATAACACGATGAAACTTCAGTAGCATGTGCATGTGTTGGGTCATTTGGAAGATGTGCATTATTAACTTATCTCATATTGTACTTATGACCACATTGTGTTGTGATGTTACTAAAATTAACGGTGTCTCTTTAGTTTGGCTATTCAACTGCTGGTGGTTTATTTCATCAAAGGTTAATATAAACCGACAAAAGTATAGCTTGAATGAGTATCCAGAAGGCACTCTTGGGCAGAAGTCAAGTAAGCACCATCCAACCCATGTCAGTAGGGCCCTCAGAAAATTGTACAAACTGATCGAGAGACTGGAGTGTTCAACAGTTCCATCTTTTAATACTGAATATTCATAAAGTAGAACATAAGCTACACATAATGTTTATGTGCCTGGTATAAGAAGTCTTTTCAAATGTCATAGAGAACCCTAAGAGTAATAAATTAAGGCGAACCTATGAGATCAGAGTAGTCTTTGTAGAAAGAACTGTGTTCTTGAGCATATTACAAACATTTCTCTTTTTTTTTTCATTCTTTTAAAGATTTAATTTGCAACCTGAGTGTAAAATAATTTCTACAAGGAATATATTCACATCTGGAAGAAACATAGCAATAAAAGAGTTAATCTTATCAAAACTTTCTTTTTACATTTTTTAAAATTTATTTATTTATTTATTTATTTACACTCCAGAGTCCCCCCCCAGGCCCCCATTCACTCTCTGACTGTTCCACATCCCATACCTCCTCCCCCACCACCTGTCTCCACAAGGATGTCCCCACCCCTCATCCCCACTCCACCAGACCTCTAAACTCCCTGGGGCCTCCAGTCTCTTGAGAGTTAGGTAAATCCTCTCTGACAAAACCCAGACCTGGCAGTCCTCTGCTGTGTATGTGTTGGGGGCCTCATATGCTGCCTGGTTGGTTGTTGGGCCCCATTTTGGCCCTGGTTTGGGCCTTAAGAACAAATCTGAGCTTGGCTCAAGTTTCTGCCGCCTTATGGGAAAGCATAAGCCTGACTCAGTTTTCGAAACTTGTCTCTCTCACTTCTGCCCAGTGATGATTCAGCATGACCTGCACCAGTCCTTGCCTGCCTAGCTACCACTGATAAAAACAGAACTTACTGGTCCTGCCAGTTACCCTTTACCCTCCGTCACCCCTCCCCGCCTCCTACGTCATCTCTTCCTATACCTAAGAGCCCACCTCCTTGCCTTCTCTATATAAACAAGTGCCTAGTTTAATAAAGTTGAGTTCCTGCTTTGACAAGACTCCTGGCCTGGAGTGTTTCTTTTGGGCCATCTACACTTGTCATCCCGCTCAGCCTCAGACAGACCCAGCTGGACAGGGTTCTCTCCTCTTGCCTGGACCTGTCAGCATGGGAGCCGACAGTTGGTGGTCCAGTGCCTGAGAGATCTCAGGGGTTCAGGTTATGGATTTAGTGCATTCTACCAGACCTTCAAAGAAGACCTGATACCAATATTCCTCAAACTATTCCATACAATAGAAACAGAAGGAACACTACCTAATTCATTCTATGAAGCCAAAATTACTCTGATACCTAAACCATACAAGGACCCAACCAAAAAAGGGAACTTCAGAACAATCTCACTTATGAATATTGATGCAATAATACGCAATAAAATTCTTACAAACTGAATCCAAGAACACATCAAAACCATCATTCACCTCGATCAAGTAGGATTCATCCCAGGGATGCAAGGTTGATTCAATATACGAAAATCCATTAATTTAATCCTTTATATAAACAAACTCAAAGAAAAAAATCACATGATCATCTCCTTAGATGCATTTGACAAAATACAGCATCCTTTCGTGTTAAAAGTATTGGAGAGATCAGGAATTTTAGGCCCATACCTAAACATAATAAAAGCAATATACAGCAAACCAACGGCCAATATCAAATTAAATGGAGAGAAACTTGAAGCAATCCCACTAAAATTAGGGACAAGGCAAGGCTGCCCACTCTCCCCATATCTATTCAATATAGTACTCGAAGTGCTAGCTAGAGCAATAAGATAACAAAAAGATATCAAGGGGATACAAATTGGCAAAGAAGAAATAAAGGCATCACTATTTTAGATGATATGATAGTATACATAAGCAACCCCCAAAACTACCAGAGAACCTCTCCATCTGATAAACAACTTCAATAAAGTGGTCAGATATAAAATGAATTAAAATAAATCAGTAACCTTCTTTTATACAAAGGATAAACATGCTGAGAAAGAAATTAGGGAAACAACTCCCTTCACAATAGTCACTAATAATATAAAATATCTTGGGGTAACTCTAACCAAAGAAGTGAAATATCTGTTCAACAATAACAAGTCTCTCAAGAAAGAAATTGAAGAAGATCTCAGAAAATGGAGAGATCTCCCATGTTCATGGTTTAGCAGAATTAACATAGTAAAAATGGCCATGCTACCAAAGGCAATCTACAGATTCAATGCAATCCCCATCAAAATCCCAACACAATTCTTCAAAGACATGGAAAGAGCAATTCTCAAATTCATCTGGAAAGGCAAAAAACCCAGAATAGCTAAAACGATTCTTAACAATAAAAGAACTACTGGGAGAATCACCATCCCTGACCTCAAGCTCTACTACAGAGCAATAGTGATAAAAACTGAATGATATTGGTACAGAGACAGGCATGTTGATCAATGGAATAGAATTGATGACCCAGAAATAAAACCACACACTTATGGGCACTTGATCTTTGACAAAAAAGCCAAACATATACAATTATAAAAAGAACGCATCTTCAACAAATGGTGCTGGTCTAACTGGCAGTCGATATGTAGAAAAGTGAAAGTAGACCCATATTTGTCACCTTGCACAAAGCTCAAGTCCAAGTGGATCAAGGACCTCAACATAAAATCTGATTGGCCATGGTTCTGAGGGTGTGCCTAGTAATCTGAAAGGATGGGCAGAAGATACGGACATCAGGGATCTCATCACGGTCTGCAAGAGGAACAGAGGAGAGAGTGACTTGGATAACGTTTCTGAAACATAGTTGGTCATGGGCGTTAAAGACAAAGAAAGAGCCTTTAGTATTTTAGAACAAACTAAAAATTAAAACAGAGAACATTTGCTAGCATCTTGGAGAATAGCTATCAGCACAAAGCAGCCATATTGTAAGGTCAATTGACAAAGTTTAGGAGCACACACTATGTGTGTGTGTGTGTGTGTGTGTGTGTGTGTGTGTGTGTATGAATGAATATATCTATTGACAATGATTAATGAAAAATGGGCCATAAATGTGAAAGAGAGCAAGGAGGAGTATATATGGAAAGTATTGGAAGGGAGGAAAATTATGTCATTATATTTTAATCTCAAAAATAAAAGAAATAATAAACAAATAACAATAAATAAAAATGAAATCTTTTTATGATTTAAAAAAAGAGGTTTAAATTGACAAGGCTTACATAATGGCATGATGACCAAATAATCTGATATGCCAATGTGAATGGGGAAAATTTCACAGAGCCCCACCCTAGATAAAGAGTAACAGTTAGTCAATAGCCACTGAGAGAGGCAGTATCCGTTTTCTCCTGAGATGAGCTCTCTAATAGATTATCCAGTCTCAAGGGGCCAACCCTAAAAACATTTACATATGAGGAACATTCAAATGGACTCAGTATGTTATACACATATGCAGTGTAAATAATAATTATGTAATATCACACACATATTAGATAAGATCATGATTTTTAGAAGTAGTAAAGCAAATCATGAGAACATGGAAGGAGTTGGAAGGAAGCTTGTAAATAATGTAAAGGCAATATTCATTTATTATACTCTCAAAAATATTTGAAGATTAAATTAATGTAAACATCAAATTCTTATACTGTCAAGTTGTGATGGATCCTTCAAAGTATACTTGCTTTATCAGGAAAGAGAATACTTGCCATTCATGCCTGTTATCATGCCAAAAGCAGTGCTGGCACATACATGCTTAACCCTTGACATTTGTGGGATGCATAAGAGAATGTCAGGAAAAGGTCAAGAGCAGAAAACATTGTCCAGCCTACACAAAAGTCATCCCTGAAAACAGACATGCAAGTAACATATGGACTGAACAGGCTGTGTGTGTATGTATGTATGTACATATAAATGCATGTTTATGATAACAGGTAGTGATTAAAAAAGCCATGAATTTGAAAGAGAGAGTAAAAGGGCATGTGGAAGGGGTGAGAGGGAGGAGTGGGAAGGAAGAGACAGTGTAATTAAAGAAAAAGAAGACATTCGGTGCTGGAACAGAGAATAGGGACTGTGACATCTGGAAGCAGCTGGGAGTATGGAAAGTGATTCTGGCCCCAACTTTGACCCATTATGTGACCCCAGTCTAAAATTCTGACTATTTCTTAGAGATGTTTTCTCTCACTTCTTAAGGACATAAGAAATTCATGGAACAAATAGTGAATGAATATCTTTTTCTTGAGGGCTGAAAATCAAGACCTCTCAAAAGATTTAAGTATTTCCAAGTTTCTCTTTGAAATCACTGCTACGGTGAACATTATGCATTCTGCCTTTGTTTATAAAGTGCCTCTTTCTGATATGTAGTACAGTGGATGTGGGTAAAATTTTCCATATGTTAGTAAAGTAGTTTGAGGCATAATCTATGAAAAGCAGTTGGAAAGCTGTGAAAATTTTAGGATCACTTTGTTCTCAGTGTTGCCAGTGCATCCCCGCCCCTTGGTCACTGCTCTGCCCTTCTCCAGTGCATCCCCATCCCTTCCTTGGTCGCTGCTCTGCCCTTCTCCAGTGCATCCCCGTCCCTTCCTTGGTCGCTGCTCTGCCCCTCTCAGCTGCTTTTCATCGTGTGCTTTCTGATAACCACCTTTCTTATGACCACACATGACCATCTCCTCCTCATTGGTCCATGTTTCCTTTTCAGAACATTTGCTCTCATGCTTGATATTATTGATACTATCAAAACCTGTCACTTCCCCTGCTGCTGTGGTTAGAAAATGGTTTGTGCCACCTGACACTGTTGTCAAATTTGGACTGCTTTGGGGTGTTGACTAATGGTGTTGGGAGGAGGACGTCATGGCAAGAGTTTGGGTCATAAAGACGGAACTTCGCTAACTGACAAAGTTTTCAAATGAGAGTAACCTCTCACTTTTATGCGGCTAAACTATATACATTAAGATTGTTATGAAAAAGACCCCAGCCTTAGCTTCCTTTTGCTTTCTCTTCTCTTGCTTCCATGTTTGCCATGGATCTTTATCCAATGGGGTCTCACTTTACCAATCTCAGGTTCTATTTTCACAACCAAAAATACACTAAGGAACCTGGTCCAAAAGTTTATCAATTGAACTTAGAGACACAGATACATGAATACCGATCTCCCATTTGTTATGAACCTAAGCTAATTATTCAAACTAAATCCTCCTCTCCACCTACATCGTAAGCTGAACATAGCTTCATGCAGTACCCCTCCTAGAGTGAGGATTTCATGGGAAGACCTGAAACCTGGCGTATCTATCCTAAAACAATAGGATGAACACAGAAATTGTTATTGCTGTTTCCCCTTCCCTCCACCCACACTGCTGTGCTTTCAGCTCTCCCCACTCCTCGCTGAATTATTACACTGGCCATCTCATCTATACTAATGCCTCCAGCCTCTCATGGTTCCATTCTCTACCATTGTCCTTATAAAATGCTTTGGAACACAGTGAATTGTAGAATAAACAGACTGTTTCTAATTATGTTGAAACTAGATACACACACACTATATATATATATAATTGTACATAACTGTATGCAACTATATACATAGTTCCATCTCTCCAGCCTCATTATTCACAACTTTCCACACCCTTTTCTTTGGCTGTGTAGAATGTCATTCTGGAGTTTTCTGTATGCTCACACATCTCTATGTCTTTGCCTGCAGTCCTTGCTCTACTTGGAACAAATTTTACCAATGATTCTGCCCAAAAGTTCTCTGTGCATCTTCAAGATTAAGATCAGTAGTACATCTTTTGAAATTCTTCCTAAAACAAAGGCACTTCTCTTGTGGGGCAGTGATCTGTGACAGGCAGTCTGGCACCTGGTTGGGCACAGGCTTAAACTCTGGGCGACCCAGTGGGGAAACCCACAAGGGACTGGAAACCATTTTGCCATGCTCCCTGGAAGCTTTTGGCTCCTGTCAAGTACAACCCCCCACAGCCTCCTGTAGAGAGGTCTGTCATGTAAGGTTTGTCATGTGAAGTTTGTCATGTGAGGTCTGTCACATACACCCCTCCTCAGGTAGAGGCATGGCCATGCCCCAGGTAGAGGCGTGGCCACAAAGCCCCAAGCCATCCCCAGGTTAATGAGACACTTAGAGACTTAGCCCACCCTTTCCCAGTTACTATATCTGCCTTGTCCCTCCCAAAGGGGCGGGGGTACAATTCCATCCACGCCACTCATCACGATGTCAATAAATGTCTTAGAATTATGGACTGTCTATTCATCTTGACCAGCAGTGGGAAGCGAGGGACCCGGCCTTCAATTAATGAGCTGCATCTAATCTCTCGCCAAAGGCGTCCAGCCTCTCAGCGCTTCCAGACGGTATCCATTCACCCAAGCCTAATCAGCTAGCCCGGTGCCACAAGCTGAAAGCCAGGTCCTGGTGGGAACCCCAGCTATGGCTCCAGCTAGCCCGACTGCAGCACCCAGGGGCGTCTGCGGTGCCCCGGGCTAGAGAACCCACAGAGACGGCTGCTGCGCATTTCCCAGGAATGACCCCCTCCCCCACCCATGGGTAGGTCTCTGTAAAGGCTTCCCACAGCCTGACCTGACCATCGGACTGTGTGAGAAGATGCGCTGCTACTTCCTGCTTGTCCCACGTCCCTCCCAGAGCCGCAGCACCCGGGACAGATGCGCAGGACGTCTTTCCACCACGCCAGATTGTTCCCACATTCTCCCTCTGGAGTGATAATAGCATATGATTTGAAGTTAAGAATAACTATTAGTTGGCTAACTGTCTTCCCAACTGAAGATCTTCTTAAAGAGGGAATGTATCTTTGGCCATCAGTTCTTTTCGTCAGGCTTGGACCCAGTACACATAGTATACATGTGCTGGTCTAGCTAGGTAAGCAGGGAATGTTAGTGCTTTGCTGAAGAGAAATTAGAATGTATGATTCAAGTCAGTTTGAATATAAAAGCATACAAAGAATTAGGTGGGCAGATTGAGAAATCAATCATGAAAGCAATGCAAAACAGCATTAGCGTTTACCTCATCAATGTGTGTACATGTTTATCTTTCTCATGATCCATTGGGAAAGCATATCTTACTTGTTGAAAAGCTAAGACAAGTATAAGTGTAGATGTAAGTTCTAAAACATGAAGGAATGATTCAATATAAATCACTTGGAGCATGAGTAAGGCCACAAGGATTGACATGCGCTTGGCTAAGAGACTATGCAGTGATCAACTCCTATACAGCTCACTGACAGATGAAAAACAGCAGAGGTCATTACAGGAAATAGCCCTGTCTTTCGGAATCGTGGAAATTTAGCCTGCTCTGCAACAGGACTCTATAGGTCTAAGCCAAGTCACGAATCAACTCCAAGAGAGCAATATGAAAGTCATGTATCTTTACATGCATTTTCATGATTTTTAATCTCTTCTGAAAGATTCCTTTGAACTGATTCTTAGGTTCTTGGCTAAGTTCAGGTGGCGCGGCCCTTGCGCCATACTAGAGAGAGCTGAGGGGCTGTGTTCTTAAATGCCTCACCCTGTTACATTTTAACACAAATTCACAGAATTTAATTTTTAGACTTCATAATATTTTTACAGGGATTGGTTCCTTTTGGGTTCTTTCTTTCTTTCTTTCTTTCTTTTTTTTTCTTTTTTTTCTTCAGAAGGAATCCAGCGCCTTGGGCTTGCTAGGCAAGCGCTCTACCACTGAGCTAAATCCCCAACCCCAGATTGGTTTCTTTTGCAACATTATGGAATTGAAATTATAATTTAGTTTTAGTTGCCACAGATGATTTCTTGTTTGAACGTAATGAAGATGTAGAGAGAAGGTGAGGACTACACTGTAGTTCTCTGGAGAGGACTGTGTAGCGCACTTCTCTAGAACTCTATGATAAAGTATCAAAACTCTACTTTTATTTTCTGAAGTTGTGATCAAAGGAGAATGATGTGAGAAGTGATAAAACTGACATAGGGTGAAATAATTAACTTAATTGTTAAGAGTTAATTATGGTAAATTACGATTAAAATGTCAAATTCAGACTTACGAGAAGTATAATATGTTAGTGAACTCATTAAAAGTTTTTTGTTTTTTGGGGGTTTTTTTTGGTCTACCTCACCTGTAGCATAAACAAGAAACCCATTGTATTTTTTTTCTCCCTTACCAAACTTGGAGTAAAATATTTCTGGAATTGTTTTATTCCCTTCTAGGCAAATCACCTAATTTTTGTTGAAGTTCAAATAAGAAAAAAAAAAAAAAAACTCCACAATTAATAATGAAAATGATATGCATAACCATTAGTCCCAGTTTACAATACAGAAAATGCATGTCATTATCTTTTTTAAAAAGAGTTACTTACTTATTTTATGTGAATGAGTATTTAGCTGCATGTTTTTATGTTACCGTTTATATGCCTGATGCCCATATAGGCCAGACGAAGGCATTATCACCCCTGCAAATGGAGTTACAAGTGTTTGTGAGTCACCATGTGAGTGCTGGGAACCCAGTCCTGTCTCTACAAGGGTAGCAAGTGCTGTTGGTAGCTAAGCTATCTCTCCAACCCCAATTCTTGAATTCTTTACCATTTTATGAATATTGCTACCAAAAGATATAATCTACACAGTTCAATGGGCCAAAACCAGTCTGACTTCCAGTTTTATAAAGGTTTAGTGAAACATAGCTGCACATTTATTTATATATTGTGTGCTAATGCGGTTACAATTTGATGTCAAACTTCGTAGTTAGCAAACATTGTTTTATCTATCACCTAAAATACTTACTATCGAATCCTGAAGAAACAATAACCTTGTTGATCTTCGCTTTCAACAGTGGATATTATGTCAAATAAAGTCAGATATTTAGAATCTGGAACTCAGACTATTGAGGTGGCAACTTTGACATAGGTTTTCTTTTAAAATAAAATAAATAAATAAAAGATTTTTATAGGAAAAAGTGTCAATAAACAATAATGAACTTAAATCAAACAGTAATTATAAAAATAACAGTTTCCATGTTTGAAAGCTTAATATGACAGGTATTTATGGGCATAGTAAAGTGAATTATTTGGTTGCTTTATTTAGTTCCTTAAGGAAGTAGCATACATTTTCTGATGCAGTGAAAATGACCTATGGTCTGTAACTGATCTCTGAGAGAAACATAGAGAATGTGAGCTATCGCCATTGTAAGTCAGAGAAGCTGATGACTCAGAGACTCTTTCTGGGCTCTATTTAAGTCATTTGAAATGGAAATGAATGATTCATATGTGTGGTGGCTCTAGCAGAAGTAAGGAAGGAGTCGTGATACATCTAATACTAGTTCATGTGCTATGTTCTTGAGGCACAGAGAGGAAAGGTACATTTCTCTTTCCTATTTCTCTTTCCTTGTGATGTACATTCTTGAACAAGTTCCCTTCCAGATCTGGGATCCCAAATGGAAAACACAGCTAATTAAATTAGCTTCCTAATGGCTTTACTGTGAGGACATTCCCATATGGTATCTGAAACTATGAAGTCACTGACTGGACCTGGTGACCTCAGTGCACAGTTAGCTAGAGCTCACAGGTGTCATGTATAGAGGATCCTTTGCTCATATCTGCAGCACCACGTGTGTTGAAAATTTTCACAGCAGATGGCTTCCTAAAGTTGAACGATTTTGTAGAAAACAACATTTTTGTGAACTGAATTCCATCTTCCTATTTATTTAAGCTGAATTTTACTAAATAGCTCTCTACTAAGGTTGTATTCTCAGCACATTATTCAAGAAAAAAAATATGCCCTTGATCTAAAATAAATTCTCAGAGAAAAATTAATTTTCTAGTAAGGCCACTGGAAATCCGTTCTTGATTAAGGAGAGTTATAAAACAATAAATAAATAGGAAGCAAAACTGTCCCTAAGTTAAAGATTAAACTGTGTAAGCGCGGACTGAAAGGACACTTGTCGATGTCTCGGCACTGATGCACTTGCTGCCTTACAGCAGGTGTTTTATATATGCAATAGAAATGCATCGCTTACACATCTGAGGACCAGGCACTGCAAGATCAAGAAGCTAGGAAGTTCCATGTCTGGTGAGCTCGTGTTTCCCACAGCCGGCACCTCTTCCTTTGTTCTCACAAATGGAGAGAGCAGTGCAGCCTAACTCAGCCTTGTGGATAGGCGTGTTCATCTCAGATGTGAGGGGTCTTTCTGCTCATACCATCACATCATCTTCCAAAATGATGCTTATAGATTAAGCAAAGCTGTCACATCATAATGAACACTTCTAAAAGTCCCTCACATTTATCTGTTCACAATATATTTTATGCACATTTCACAAAGCCTTAACATAAGGAAAATATAAACACCTTAGCTACTACATGTTTGTGATGTGCACAGTCCCCTTAAGAATGCCCCTCATTTGTCTTCATCATCACACTGCTGGGGTTGGGAGCGAGGGTAAAAACAGACACATTTAAGAACTCCAGCAAAACAATGAAGAGGACCACATAGTCAAAGTTCATATTAATAATGATTTCCCCAGAAGAAAGTGGTTTTGTGTCTTATGTTAGACCAGGCCGCAAGTGAGATCATCTGTGTCATCCATTCTTTATAGTAAAAAAAAACAGATTTCCTGTGTCATAGAACAAATACTCATACTGAAATTAGACAGTCCAAATAACTTTCAGAGAAGAATCAGCTATGCTTTCACCCTGATAGTAAGAATCATCCTATGGCAGCAGCTGTGATTGGGCAGTGTTAGGCACTGGGGGCATGATTGCTCCCTGTTCACCACTATGTTCCTAGTGCTTAGTACCCAGTTCTTAGGCTGCTAAAGGTGCTCTTTCTTGATTTCTTCCTCCTCCCCTCACCCCACTTGCTTTTCCCTTGCAATTCTACCTGTTTAATTCTCATTTCCCTTTCCCCTTTAGTCTCTGCAGGAAGCCATCCCTGAATGACAGTGTTGCTACCTCTCCCTTTCTCTTCCTATCTTCTAAAAAAGAAAGGAAAAAGAAACTACTTTAAGAGTGTACTGGAGAAAGCTAAACCTCAAATGTACTCAACCCTAAAGCATTCAATAGACCTTCTCTGTTGCATTCCTGCCTCCCTGAGGAGAAAGTTCTCACAATTGAAAGGGCGGACTTGTGTTTCTCATTGGTTGTGGGCTCCTAGATAACACATGCATCTAGACCTTAAAAAGAATTTTTGATGTTGACGATTATGATGGTTCAAGGGAGCAGGAAATTGAACGAGTCAGAGAAGAAATGAATTCTGATCTTTGTCTGGCAGATTTGTATCTCTATTCCACAACAAAGCAGTTATTTGTACCCACATCTATGAGATTTGAACATAAATCACTAGATATGCATCATTTAGTTATCCTTAAAACTTCAAGAAAGCTGGGCTAAAGCCATCTCTATGTAGTCATCTTCTCTGTGCTGAGGGATGCCCAGAGAAAAAAACATTTTCAAATTTCCAGGTGCCAGGAAGTTTTTTTCTAAGCCTAACTATAATTCTTCCTCAGTGATGTTAGCCCTGACTCTACCCAGCTGACTGAAACAGCTCCTTATCTTCATCTGGATACTATTTCTCTGCCTATTTGAAGATTGTTATTACAGCATCTCTCTGCTCTAGCATTCAATTGGCCATGTGATTTTAGTTCTCTTAGCATTGCCTAATTTGTAACTCAGAATGTTCATATGCCTTTCAGATGTTCCTCAAGTAGATGGCAAGAGGGTAAATTACCAAATAATAAGCACAGTAGGATTTGGCCAGTGCTGCACCCAGTGTCCAGGTCTCCTCAGGTTTCCTTGCTGCAGTGATCTGAACACCTGGTTACTATGCTTGTGTTGGCCATAGTTGTGTGTGTTAGCGATGGTATACTCTTTAGACCATCCCCATAATGCTTGAGTCATGTTTTGCTCCTCTTTAAATTTAAATTTATTAATTGTGACTAATTAATTCTAATCAAACTAAGTTTGATTCCAAGGACACGCATAGTAGAAGGGGGGAGCCAACTCTAATCTCCACATATGTGCTGTAGCATGTGCACATACACATATAACATATGCATAAGTAATAATAATGATGATAATAATAATAATATAGTGCAGTTTCCCTGGGTTCAGAGTTAACATCTTAATGTTATATATGGATACCAGTTCACTTTGGATTTATATTAACTTTAATATTATATAAACTTTCTTCCTATTTATTCTCTGCCCCTTCCCTGGTGCATTTATGGTCATACAACCACATATTTAATATGTTATGTACATACCAATGCAAGTTTATAATTATTGCTTTATAATTCTGTCTTTTAAAAAATAAGATAATTGCAAATATGCTTTCTTCTTAGGATTTATTTTATTTTTATGAGACTGACATGTTGCCTACTACATTAGAGATCTTCTGCAAGATTTATTTTTAATTATGTGTATATCGGGAGGGTCAATGTTAGATGCCCTTGGGAGCAAGTGCCATGGAGGCTGGATCCCTGTCAAGCTCACATGACAGAATTATAGGTAGTCGTGAGCCACCTGACATACGTTCAGGGAATCCAACTCAAGACTTCAGGAACAGCAGGCACTCTTAACTTCTGAGCCGTCTTCTCAGCCCCCCATTTATGCTTTCTTTTCTGTTTACCCACAGTTTATATCTGCGAGTGGGTAGTGGTAAAACTAACTGGTTTCTTTGTTCCTTCATCTGGCCTCAACTTACTGCCTCTCAGCCTTGCATTTGTGCCTAAAGAGTTCTTTTGTTTTGTTTTGTTTGCAAGGCTGGCCTATTGCCAATGAACTGCCTCTTAGTTGTATTAATCTAAATTTGACTTGGTTTCTTCCTCACCTTGAAAGATAGTTTTACTGGACATAGATTTCTTAGTTGGTGTATTTTGATTATCTTTATTTCACCATTTTACATATCATAGGCCCTACATTCTATCCCCACGGCTTCTAATGGGAAATCCAGTGTGGAGCTTTGAGCATGAACCACTTTTCCTCTGATCCTCCAAGACTCTTTGTCTTTAGCTCTTGGTGGGGAGATTACTGTGTGTCTACATGGGAATCTCTTAGGCTTTCTTTCTCCTTACTGTTTTGAGCATGTTGGATTCACAAACCAACAATTTTCACTACATTTGGAAAGTTTCTGATATTTCTTCATCCATTCCCCCTGCTCCCCTCGCCTACTTTCCATGACTTCCTTTCAGATAGACTAGACCGTATTCCCTGACTCCAAGACACTGTCCGTCTCCCTTCATTGGCTCTTTCTTACCCTTGGTATCTGTGATGCTAACTGGCCTTTCCTGGGGTTGGCTACTTGCTCTGTCTGTGTAACTGCCCAGGTCTGCTGCTGAGGCCTTTAGTGAACTTTCCACTCCTGTTACTTTGTATCTCAACTTTAGACTTTATATTTGACCTTTGAATAATTTATCTATGCTGATCTCTTCTTATTGAGAAACTGCTCTCATATTTTCTTTACATGTGGTCTTATTTAGCTCTTTCAACATAGGTAACACAGATTTAAATCTCTCTCCAGTACCTATATCCTGACCCCTTTAGGACAGTTTGTATTGATTATTTTTATATTAATGGTGCAATGTGTTAATTTACTAGAAATAAAATCTAATTTTGTTGAAATAGTACATTTAAAATAATATCACATGGCATCTCTTGACATTTGAGTCTCTCACCCCAGCACGTCTAATGTTTCTATTTGTTGATGATGATTATTTTATTTTAGCTATCACTGTCATAGGTAGCCACCGTGGTCTCTGACGCTTAACTTAGCATTCAGCTAGTGATTGGACCAGGAGCTCACTAATACCACAGTACTTTCCAAGGAGTTCTGTGTGCATTTTGAGCATACCCTGAACATTCCGTGTCGGAAGGAAATTTGATTTAGCCTTCCTTTCCTGCTTTCACAGAGTCATAAGATTAGGCAAAAGACAAAGTTTTGGATTGTTCCTGAGGATTCCCACGAGAGTAGGCATGCTCACCTCCGTGTGCGTGACTGTGACTTTAATAGGTGCTCAAGCTTTTTGATGTTCTCCTCTGGCCATCTTCCCCCACCTTTTTCTGTAACCTTTGCAAAGCCCTGATATGTGTCAGTCCTGACTAACTACCTCAGGTAGCTGTGATGGTAATCTTCTGTGCATCTTCTCTACAAGTGATTGAAAATCATTTCTATGGGGAACATTCAGGCTCAATGAGTTCTGAGTCAAGTTATACAGACACTGCTGTACATGCTCTGTTTTCAGGGAGCCATCAAGCAGGTCAGAAGATGACAGTTCTGTGGGAATGGAGTTTAAGGGGAGTCTTCACGTCATTCTGCTTTCCTGGGGCTGCCGGGCTGTCATGACTGCAGGATGATAGTTTTCAAGGTTATTATAAAGCTGGCAATGAAGTGCTGGTAATAAAACAGTAGAAATCTACCAGCATGCAAGGGTTTATTTGTACTCACAGATATTCATCTGTGTTCCTTGATCAACAGTCTCCTAATTTGCAGCAAGCCTTCAGTTCCCTGTAAGGGTTCTGAAAAGTCCCTCTGGCCATTTTGGTTGGTTGGTTTTGGTTTGGTTTGGTTTGGTTTGCAATAGCTGATTGCTCCATGCAAGAAAAGTGTCTAGCATTTGTCTCTGCTGGTTTCATTCATTTCTATGTATTATAGCAAGCATTTTGACAACAATCTTTATTGTACTAAAATGAAATTCATTGATAATATTACCAAGACAAGCACACATTTTCAAACTAATTGATATAATTGTCTAATTCTAAAGAAAGAAAGAGGTCAGCCATGTTTGTGGGCTCACTTTGAATTTCGACATTCCAAGTGACATCACTACACTTGTACCTTCCAGAGCCCTCCAGATCTATCTGTGGGCAGAGATCCTGACCCTGACATCCCCAGAATGCTAGTGCTATGGAAACAATGTGCAATCTGCCCTCACTTTATGTCAGAGTCTCATTTCTTAAAGAACAACTGGAAAGTAATTGGATTTTTGTTTGTCTGTTTTGCCTTGATGTAAAACTGAATTTGGTCCTGGGCACAAGGCATTGCAGACAGGTTTTTTTTGACTGTGTGAATAACTGATAGAGCAGCAGCATAGTGTGGAACTGCTCCTCAGATATCTCTGTCCCTTGAATATTAGCCTCACACCTGGCCCTCAGAAACTTTCCAAACACCCGCTAGGGGGCAGTACTACTCCTTCAGAGATTTAGATCTGCCAGCTTTAGATGAGCTGTTGGTCCTTTTGGTTTTTTGTTTGTTTGTTTGTTTGTTTTGTTTTTCTCGTCTTTTAATTTGAGGGGCACCAAATTCAAAGATGAATTTTCAACTGTAAAACAATCAGCTGACTGAATGCAGCTGTACAATACCCCTAGCTTATCTCTACTGTCTATACTCTGCCTTTTAGGAAATTTAAAAACAATCAGTAAATAATTTGAGGACATGTTGGTAGAAGTTTAAATACTCATTTATCTTCTTTTCAAATTTTTAAGATAATTTTTTACAGCATTGAGATAAACAAATATGGAAACTAGTCTTAAGACCATGATTGCTTAAAGAACTGCCCTTACATCTTCCAGGGGCCCAAAAGTCTGATTGTTTTTTAGCAGGATTCCTTTTGGTGTGTAATCCAGATTGCCAGAAAGAAACAGAGAGAGAGAGAGAGAGAGAGAGAGAGAGAGAGAGAGAGAGAGAGAAGGGGGGGGAGGAAGGGTACTGTGGCCCCACATAGCAGTACTGACGCCCTGACCTGGTACACACAACAAGTTTTAAAACCCTGCCATTCTGTTAGATGCATCAGCTCTAGTTGAGAATATAATGACAGAAGTCCTGCTTATTCTTAGTGATCCACAACCAAATCTCACTCCTCTGTTCTGATGGTGTTTGTAAATATAGCTGTGAGTCTTGTAATTACCGTCAACTTCATCTGACCTTTGGTATAATACCTAGTTAGTCAGCATTGCAAGGTAATATAAATCCTATGGCTACTGTGTTTCATTCTAAATAGATAAAACAATAAACAGATAAGGGAAGATGGACGGAGGGAGAGAGGGAGCAGGGGACAGAGCGAGAGAAGGAAGGAAAGAAGAAAAAAATTAATTCCACCAGAGGGCATCATGACAGTTTTCACTTGCAAAAGAAACTGTAATGGGCCAGCTAAAAAAAATTTCCAAAATTGGAACATTGAAATAAACGGGCATAATTAAAGCAGCAAGACATTGGTTCAGTTATGACTATAAAATCCCAATAGGTTGATTCATTTTGCTAAGGATCTATTCATCTCTCAGAGACACAGTTTTGGCAAATAAAAAACTAACAAGGTTGATGCCCAATGGGTGATACACCCAATGGGTGATACGCCCAATGGGTGATACGCCCAATGGGTGATACTCATGCATTGTTACCATACCCCAAGCCTCAATGTAAGCAAGATCTTCCTTTCCTTTTCAGAAACTGTTAGGAATTGTACAAAACTTTCTAAATGATGGCAGTTTATTAGCAATCACGACTTTGAAAAGAATTATGAGACAACAGGCTGCCCTACAAGAGCCCTATCCATAGTTGATAGTGAAGAGGTAATATGGGACGCCAAGAATGCTAAAGCTCTGGTGTTCATGCACGCATGCATTCATTCATTCATTCATTTATTCATTATTCATTCAATGCAGCTATTAAGTACCCACTATGCACTACTTTCCTGGCTTCTAGGATAATAGTGTGTGGAAAAACTAGGTATTGACTTAATAGAACTTGACTAGTAGATTGACATACAAAAGAAGGGCTAAGCAGTCAAATAAAAACAATTTTTCAGTCAAGATATCAACAGGAAGCCAATAAAAAGAATTCATAAAAGAAAATAGCAGGGAACTTAGACCAGCTTGTAGGAAAAGCTCTGTGTAGGTGACGTGAGATAGGAAGAAGAGCCTGCAGTCTGACAGCATGAAGACAAGAGCAGAGTGGCTGAAGGCTCCTCTGCTGGGAGAGGCTCTGCTCTAAGGACACAAAGGAGGCTTCCATGTATAGAGCAATATGCCCTGGGCAGAGGCACCCACACTGAGCTCAGGCTGAACCCTGCTAGAACCCTTGAATTTCATTTTTAAGGTAACTTTTAAGCATTTTACATGTTCCAAAGAATTGATTGGCCAAGATGAAGATGAAGTTGGGGGATCAAGGGTGTAAACACAAAACAAAACTGGAGCAATGAACTGAAACCCCAGTACAGCAGTACAGTGGCTCAGAGGAGAACGTGGCGACCAGCAGTATAACATAAGCACCTGACTCCAGTGCTTTCGAAGTGGCATCTACAGGCCTTACGAAGGCGTTGCCTATGGGAAGAAAGTTGAGACAAAAGGATCTGCGCATTTTTAGCTGGAACAACTGGGAGGGGAGGTAAATGACTATGCTGTTGGTGGCTCCATAAAGGCACTGTGAGCCATCCCAGCTAAATGATCAGTCTGAGCACTCAAGACACAAGCCTCCTTTACACCACACCAGCCTCTTCCTAATGGGCATGGAGATGTTCCTGGGTGATGTTTTCAACCTCTGTGTAGGGAAGGGCCGGGAGCGCTTCACTCTTTCTGCATCTCCTGGTAAACTGTAGCTGATGTGGCTGCTGGTAGTCTTTTCTGTGATCAGAGGATTAGCTCTCTGTTCCTCAGAATAACTCCAAATTGTTCTCTCCAGAGACTCTGGTGTCAACAGCCCTGGGTTAGAGACAGATGACCTCAGCTTTTTTCATACTCACTGTGTAACCTGGGAAATGTCATTTCACTTCTGCAATTCTTGAAGGTCCTTCTGAAGATAATATCAGTGATTATATGGAGCCCATTTTGTAAAAACTGCAAGCAGTTACATAGTTATTTTTGTCCTCATTGTCATCTCAGCTGCCACCTTTGTTACAAATAACCTGCCATTCATTTTGCCCTGTTCGCTTCCCTTCCCTCCTTGCCTGCTTCTTCTACCTCCTGTCCTTTCTGCCAGATAAATTTGCTTCCCTGCAAAAGGCTGATTATTTGGAGACATCATCACTAGCCAATGAGAGCTCAGCATTCCTTCTGGCTGGTAAGCCAATCAGATGCAAGCTCCAGGTCTCCTTTCAGTGTTGCTAGGGTTTCAGGTCTACTTCTAAAAACTGGCTTGCTTGCTGCTGGTTCATTCTGTCCCTCTCTCCTCCATCCCCCCCCTCCCCATCCCCTGCTCTCCAAACCCTTCCCTTTCCCTCCTCCCTTCTTTTGGATTTGGAGCAATTCCAAATGCTTAAGCCTTCCGGAAGTTTGGGTTATTAAGAATAAGCAAGGTTTAACTGTGTATTTTTTCCCTTGAGAAACAGGACAGCTATTCCACATTCGACTTTGAAAGCATGTGTTTTAGCAGCCTAATGTCCCTTGGCTCCATAAAACAGAATTTAGTTGTGTTTAGGGGAGTTTTTTGGTGCAGAGTGACTTTTATTCAGAAGACTAGTAGATAAACTGGCATTGAACTTGGCAGTGAACGTCTTGTCACTTGAACGTCACTGGGCTAACTCAGGGGATTCTAAGTATGTCAAAGCTCGTCCAGTTTAAGTGATGATGGAAGATAATATCTGAGAGCATCTCAGTTGTTATTTCTATCTAGGATTTTCAGTGTTGGGATTCATGGTGAAAATCACTGGTCAGCAGTGATGGGGACTCTCACTTTATTGCTAAGTGGGTATCCTTCCCGTCACATCTGGCTCATCTATGGACCCATGGGTCCTCTTTAAATGCTCTCTAGCTGGGCGTGTGAAGATACCCTAAACACAAACTGGTTCTGCCTTCCAAAAGCATAAGGGTGATGCCTGATTGAGTAGGAAAACAGCAGCCACTCGAGTTCTTTCTCATAACCTTTGCTACATTCTTAAAACTGGAGCAGCATAAGGATTCGCAGTGTAAAATGACCCAGGACGGTGGCACAGAGCCAGAATTCTGTCAGAAGCAGCTTAGAAAAGCTTTAACAAAAGAGTTGCTGCCTTCGGGCTCTGACCTTTAGAACTAACCAGCTTTAAGCTTTTGGTTCTGGCCCTTCAAGTCACTTGTACCAAAGAAAAAGGTACTCACTAAAGACATTGCCATCCATCCATTCAAAAAGAAGAAAACATAGAAGAGAAAAGGTGACTCATACTAGGGACTGTGTTCTCAGATAACATGGTCTTAGTCCTAAAGACAGTATTAATTGCTTAAATAATTTGGGGGTTGGGGGGTTGGCTTTTAGGGAAGGCCTTGGTGTTACTGCATATCCTGCAGGTGAAATGTATGAAATTTGGTTAACATGGTAACGGCTCTAAAAATACCTAGGCTACAGTTTAACCACAGAGTTTCCTCCGTAACGTAAAAGAGCCGCTGTCACTGTCATGAGGTGCTCGAAAGTGCAACAAAAGCAATCTGCCTGACTTCACACGAGCAGCCGATTAAGTCAATCCTTGCAAGGACAGTGTGCGGCCACTCGGCATCAAAGCAGTAATCAAATGTTGTGAGGCCATCTGACAAAGCACAACCCAGCTGATCAAAATGTCTAAGCATTCTTTCCCTGTTTCTACCTCTTCTGCTCCCACCGTCTGGCAACCAAGCAGGGTGTGGCAGGGGTTCAAACAGTCACTATAGTGTGACCACAGGGCCTCACCCAAGGAAAAACCTGGGTCACAGAGACCCAAACGGGTAAGGAGGCTGCAGCAGTTTTCCCAGCACTCTCTGCAGCAGGCTCATAGAGAGGGTGCAGGGAAGGTGAAATTGCTCACTTGAGGTTTTACCCATGAGGCCCTTGCTTCACAGAACAAAGGATGCTGGAGGGTGTGACCTCTCCCTGGATGGCTTTGCAGTTGCCCAGATCAGGCTCTTCTGAACCCTGAGTCTCCTTACAGGGGTAAGAGGGTTCTTATAGAAATCAGTCTGTCAGGGTTGCATGGTTTGGTAAATGAAAACACTGACACCCATTTATACTAGAATTTCAGATAAACAATGAATAATTTATTTAGTAAAAGAATGTCTGGTGCAATATTCGGGATATTGAAGACATTCATTGTTCATCTGAAATTCAGATTTGGGTGTTGTGTGTTCTGATAGCTCTAGTAAAATCCTTCTGGTCCTTCTCCCTTAGACTCTCACCTTGGATTGCCCAAATAACATGCTCAACTGTACTTTTTGCTGAAGGTCTTTAGCTTTGGCTTGTTTTGGTTTTGTGTGGTTTTGCTTTACCCTGTCTCTTAAACCTGGGGTCAGTTTACAGAGCCAGAGGTGAGGAGATGAAGGAGCGACTGCAAGGCTCCATCTAACCTTACTGCTATGTGCTTTTGATTCGTGGAGCTTTTGGGTTGGTTTGTTTCTTTAATGTTTTATTTTATGTGTATGGCTCCCTTGCCTGCATGTATGCCTGTGCACCATGTATGTGTCTGGTGCCTGCAGGGGCCAAGGAGGGCATCGGATCCCCTGGAACAGGAGTTAGGTGTTGTCCAGTCAGGGCTGGAAATAGAAGGTAGGTCTTCTGAAACAGCCATTGCCCTTACCTACCGAGCCTTCTCTCCTGCCCAATGAATCATGGTCTTTTTGGAGGGGGTGGTCTCTGTGTAACCTTGGCTGTCCTGGATCTTGCCAGCTTGGCCTCAGACTCACAGAGATCTGCTTGCTTCTGCCTCCCAAGTGCTGGGATTAAAGGCATGTATCACCTTTGGCTGAATGGTTTTTTTAATTATCATAACATTCTGTGTGAGAGGCTACTTAGAGCCCACATTTTATAGATGAGTTTGCTGGGCTCAAAAAGAGTATATGACTTGACCAAGGTCGTACAGCTAACAAATATCAAAGCCAAGTGAGAATGGTGCTAAGCTGCTGACTCAGTTACCTAGTCTATGGCATCAGTCCTGTTTAAATGTTGCTTTAGTGGTTAATTCAGGTTGAATTCTCTTTCCTAACAAGTGGCTCACAGTTCATAAGTGAGAGACACAACTTGCCAGCTGAATTGGGACTGCTTTCCTTCAACCTAGACTAAACTACTGTGTTTGTCGCTTTTCTGTAAGTGCACCTCCAACGTCCTTCCAATTGCTCTTCCCTAGAGTAGCTCTAAGTGCTCTCTGCATGTTATATGTTGTGATCTATATGCTGTGGCCATGTGGTCTCTTAAGTGGTACTGAGGCTGTAGGAACATCTGTAACTATGATTGTGATTTCCCACTGACTGATTCAAAAGCCATGACTCCTAGGTGTCTAGCCGTTTATTGAAAGCCACGCATCCTATACTTGGCAGCTACGAAGTCCAGATTTAAGTTGGAGTTGATTGACTTATCAGTGTACAACTTTGGGAACATCTCTGAATTTCCATTTCTCTACTCAGTAATTATAAATGGGTAATTATATATGAAGGTTTCTCTCAGATAGAGGAAGAGCTAGCCACATAGTGAGCACTCGACAAATAAAGGCGGAGATAGTGGTTTTGGAAATGATCTTCTACTGGGTATTATAGTTTCAATATAAAATAGTTCCAAATGCCTTTCTGATGAAAGTTTAGTCTCCATATAGCATTGCCTTGAGGAGTGATTGGATCAGGAAGTGCCAACATCACCAGTGGACTAGTCCTAGTTTAAGGAATTGGTACTGTGAAGGTAGCCATACTCTGAGACAGTGATTTTTCTACCTGTGGGGGTTGAAAGACACTTTCATGCAGGTCACATATCAGATATCCTGCATATTAGATAGTTACGTTACATTCATAACAATAGCAAAATTACAGTTATGAAGTAGCAATGAAAATAATTTCATGGTTAGGGGATCAGCAAAACATGAGGAACTGTATTAAAGGGTCGCAGCATTAGGAAGGTTGAGAAGCACTGCTCTGAAGGTTGTATCACACTCTGGCTTCAGCTTTCTCTCTGCTTCTTATCTGCCATGCAAGACGCTTTGTTGCAGCATACTCACTGCATGACGTTCTGCTTCAGTGCACAAAGGCCCCAAAGCAATGAGCCCAGTGACTCGGACTGAAACCCCTGACGTTATGATGCACAGAAAGCCCCTCCTCCTGTGCTTTAGCAGATATGTTGTCATGGTAATAAAAAACTAACACCTTTGACAATGAGAGTCATCAAAGAATATTCTGGATTAAAGATTGGTTAAATTATTTTAGACCTTGCCATCTAAGAGGCAAAATCAAGGATTTCATGTAGGCAATCTTTTTAAAAGAAAGAAGAATTCAAGCTAATAATTGATTTAGTAGTTGTCCATAATACATGTCTACTGGCGAAAGTAGAATGAGTTTCCTTGGGAAAGGGGAAATGTTTCAATTAATTGAGACTCACAGTCAGTGTTTCCTATCATGACTGTACATGTCCATCTGTTAATGCTGATTCATAATGAGAATATTTTATCTTTGAAATGTCTTTTCACACAGATAGGTACTGCCAAGTGTTAATGTGTGTCCATGAGCATCTGATTTTTATTGAGCACACTCATTGCTTGGAAAGTGCTTACAGAATCCCATTCAGTTCTTCTCCTGCTTTGCCTTTGGTGTTCCATTACATTTGCCTCTTCCAACTGAAGAGTAGGTAAGAGCACCCCTGGTGCTGTTAAACCAGTTTTGAAATGTGAAAATTGTACTTGACTTTCATTGTGGTCCATGAAATGTGCAGCTAGATCTGTAATTTCAGCTCAGAAAACTGAGCCCATGGATCTTTGTGTAGAAATTGAGGTCTTACTTCTTATTTCAACTTCTGTCAGAGCAAGAAATAGGGAAAATAACTTGATACCACATGTCAAATGCATTAGTGTTGACTTTGCTGAAGTATAAATTATTCTAAAATGCCTTTTTTTCCTTGCAATTTTTGGTTGAGTTCATTAAGAACCATTATCAAGTCTGTAAGAAAGTTCAGTTTTGAAACTATTTAATGTGCAGTTATAATAGTGGGTGATAAGTCTGTCTCATTCAAAACACATTTAGTCTTGGCCCTGAACTAAAAAAAAAAAAAAGTCATAATAATTTGTTACCATAGCTTAGCAATTGTCCTGCTATGTGGTAGAAAGGAAAAACATTCAGGGTCTGCTCTGAAAAAAAAAAAAACCATGGATCTAATGCTGTTTAAAACATCAAAGGCGAAAGGATCTCACAATAAACAACACTACTTCAGTAAAATATGCTCAATCCAAATATTTCCCACAGAACACCTGCTAATGAATAACACAGCAGATAGTCATAGGTTTAGAGAGCCGTACATTTTCACAAGCTATATAAATTTTTATAACTAATATTTTTTTCTACTTCAAAGCAGGTGTTTTTGCAACTATTTGTTGACAGTTCTCCTTTGGGTTATTTGTAATTAATGTCCTCGTAGCTTTTCTGAAAAAATATCATCACCTGTAGTTTTAAAATACAGCTTGTTCATAGAGGCTAATACTTAAGTCATTTCAAGTGCAAGATTGACTCTTCAACTAAATAATACCTACTGTATTAGTTCCACCTGTCAACGCATCCAGAGGCAAGGTAACCACTCACAGCCACTTGCCTGAAATCTTAGGTTACACTTGATGACGCGGCTTCCAATATTCTTGGGTTCTCTACCAATTATTGTGCCAAAGAGCTAGCAGTATTAAATAATTTTCTTTTCTCTGGATAATTTCTTCAACATCTATAATCAAGCACAATTTAATTTATTCACCATCAGTATATAGCTTTCATCACTTAAGAAATAAATGAGCTATTCATAAAATTATTTTAGTTACAGAATCATTTTCTCTTTTTTTTTTTTTCTGTGAATACAAACCACAAAAAGGGATGAAGTTACCTTTTAAATGGCTTGGACTGTTGCTTACCAGTATAGGGGGATTAATGTGGTGAGTACTAAAGGTATATCCCACATTTTAACAGAGTTAGAATGTAATGTCTTACATCTCAGATGATATCAGTCATTCACACTCAACTGTACATGCCACTTGAAGTCCACTCGTCTTCTTTGATATGATGGATCTGAAGCACTCAGTGCATTACAGAATAGCATGGGACTTCTCTCACCTAGGGAGTAACAGGTTCAATACGTTTGCAGGATATGTACCAAAAGGATTGATTTGACGAGCATATGAGAACAAGACGAGAGCAACAAGTCAAGTTGGTAGAGTTCATTAATACGCAGTATGCAGAAAAAAATCCAAATTGTCGGTAAACATGCAGGAGACCACTTCCCTGGTTATTGCAGTGTGGTACACCATCCAACCTTAGTACTAAAGCAATCATTGTACCTACCAGGGCAAGAACTCAGTGGCTCAGGAAACTGGACAGGTTATGCAATGGACAGCTTGTCTCTTGACACTTGAGATTTCAGTGTCTCAAATCTCAGCTGGAAAGACTCAAAGCCAAATGACAGCCAAAACGTTCTGAAGTCATCCTGTCGCATCTTCACGTACAAGGCTGTGGTTTGATGGCAGTGTAGGGTGGAGGTCTTGGACAAGAACCCATGTTAGCCTCTACAAATGGCTGGAGAGTCTCCAGAACAGCATGGCTAGGTTCCAAAAATTGAATCTCTCAAGAGAACCAGGCCTAAGTTATGTCATCTTTTATGATCTAGCTTAAAAGTCACATATTGTTAGTTTTGCCTTAATCACAAACCTTTCTGGGTCCAAAGCAAAGGAATATACAGTCCATGCCTCTTGGCAGAGAGGATGTTAAAATAACTCTTGGGCAAAGAAGGTAGATAGACATTATTGTTAGAGCCATTTGGTAAATTAAATAACTGCAAATTATTTATCATACACAGGATTCATAATTCTTTTCAGTTTTCTCATTCCTTGGCAGAGAAGAGAAGGAAGAGAGAAGTTGAAAATAACAGAAAAAGTATGAAAAACAGCATAATTTTGAACTATGAAAACTATGATCTGAAAAGAACTTCTTTCTGCTCAAAATGTTGTTAAACTTGACTGTTTTAATTGCTAACAATCATGGAGTAGTAGCAACCAGCCCCTTCATGTGTTTCCACAAATCTAGACAAAAACATCCAATTTGCAACTTCAGAAGTGAGAAGCATAGAAAAGCAGCAGCGGAGCATCACAGAAAACACTGTGAGAGATGAGGTAGAACACAGATTCTCAACAGGAGAATGTCAGGGACATAGCAGACAATAACCTGCCACACTGGAAAGAAGTAGATGGAAAGGGAGAGGGTCTGTCCCTATACCCGATCTTACACAAAAATGAAAATTCTCCAGAAGCAAAGACTGCAAAAATAAAGTACCAAGGTACGAGACAGATACTGAGAAATTACCCAGGGTCACCATTCTGTGGTACTGCCTCTTACACTGGGCAAGCAGGGAGCAAAACCCCTGAGAAACTCTCCAATTAAAACTGCTCTGCTGTAAAATGTACAAAATACTGTCACAACTGTGTCTCCAAACTCCAAAGCTCCCACCTCAGCCTCTAAAAGCAGTAGACTCAGAGAACCACAGGAACAGGAACCAGGATGGGGCCTGCCCAAGCTAAAACCAAAAGAATATTCATGCTAAGGCCTAGGACACAGTGGGTCTAAGCTCTAGAAAGATCCAGCTCCAAAAGTAAACACGACTCAGGGGAGGACTATATCAGATCTTGGACGTTGAAATCCTCATGGAGAAAAAGGGACCATCCGGCACACTTTGGAAGCAGAGACTGGCTTGGTTACAAGTCCCCTGAAGTGACATACCTTGCATTTCAAGGGCTGGAAAACTCCTAAGGGAGTGCTGGCCACTGCTGAGACCTGGGCAGACACTCAAACCCACAGACAATCTGCATCTGCTCTGAAACACGTCAGACCAAGCAGACGTAGATAATGATACAGTCATATTAACAGCTGACATATTAGACTTCAAAGCATCCATCAAGAAGATACAACAACCCTAACACATACACACTGATCATCAGCTCACATCAGCTTCATAAAATGAGTACTACTGAATGGAAAGGCACATTAACATCAACGCATAAACAGAGTGATTTCACCACCTCATACAAACAGAAATGACCAAAAGATGTCAAGAGAAACATCAGAGTTAAATGATACAATAAATCAAATATACTGAGGAGGCATCTACAGACTAGTCTATACAAGGACTATATATTTTCCTCTTTAGCCCATGGGACATTTTCTAAAATAGAGCATATTTTAGATGACAAAGTAAGTCTTAACAAATACAACAGAAATTAATATAATGGCCTATACATCTAAACTTTATCTGATCACAATGAACTATAATTAGAAATCAACAGCAAGAAAATTTTGAGAAAATACATAAATATATGGTGCATGACCAACACACTATTGAACAATGAATAATTCATCAAAGAAATCAAGAGGGTCAGTTAAAATGTTCAAGAATTAAATGTGAATGATAACAGAACCTAGGAGATACACTGAAAAAACCTCTACGGGGGAAATTTATGGCTACAAATATCAACATTAACAAAGTGGAGAGACTGCAAAAATAGGTCTTGTGATACAAGAAGAATCCAAACCCAGACTCAGGAGATGAAAGGAAACAATAATGATTATAGCCACAATCAGTACAACGAAACAAAAGCAACACAATAAAAGAAACAAAAGAGTTGACTCTTTCAAAAGATAAACAAGATTGACAAATCCTTAGCTAAGCTGAAAGAGAGAAAACACCCAAACCAATAAGGCTAGAGATAAAAAGGAAGGCATTCCACAAGATACCTTTAAAATTCAGAAGATCATTATGGCTAATTTGAAAACTTATGTTGCAATAAATTTAAAACTCTAGAAGAAATGGATCCATATTTAAATATATGTCAGCTATCAAAACCAAACCAAGAGGATATAAAGAAATAGGTCTACAACCAGCAATGAAATGGAAGCACTACTAAAAATAGAAGTAAATAAATGAATGAGTAAGTTCAGTGTGAGACGGGTTCACTACAAAGTTCTATTAGATCTTTACAAACTAAGACCAGTGCCTCTCACAATGCTTCTCAAACTAGAACAGAAAGGAAGGCTACCAAACCCATTTCCACCAGTATTACCCTGCTAGCAAAACCAGGAAAGGAAGGAAGGAAAGAAGGCTCTAGACGTGACATTTGAAAAGTTTAAGAAAGAAGTTGGAGAAGATACTGGAAGATCCAAAGACCTTCCTTGCTCCTTGCTCATGGATCAGGAGAAATCATGAAAGCATCTACATATTGAATCAGTTCCAAGGATAACTTTCACAGAAATACATGAAAATTCATAAAAGTCACATGGAAGCATAAAAACTCTGAATAGCCAAAGCAACCTGAGCAAAAACCAGTGCTGGAAGTATCACCATGCCTGGTTTAAACATATACTGTATAGCAATAACAACTTCAAATAGTGTGGTGTTGGCAATAAACACAAATATGGATTACTACTTTGGCACTAAGCACTCTGTAATAAACCCACACACCTGCAGCCACCTTATTTGTTAGAAAGATGTCAAAGGGATACATTGGAGAAAAGATAGACTCTTCAACAAATAGACCTAGGAAATGGATACCCACCTCTACAAGAATTAAACCAAATCTGTATCTCTCACTTGCATAAAAATAATTTCAAATAGATTAAAAGCCTTCCTAGTGAACCTGAACTATGAAACTGGCAGGGGAAAAAACATGGAAAACACATAAGATGTAGGTGTGAGCCAGTCGTTTCTGAATAGGACTCCAGTAGCATACAAATGAAACAGCATTGACTAAATAGATTAAATGGATTGGAGAACTTCTACACAGCAGAGAAACTATTTAGTGAATGAAAAGATAGGACACAAAATGGGGAAAGAGTTTTCTAAGTGTCTATTCAACAGAGGATTAAAAATATAATATATAAAGAACTTAAAAATTAAATATCAAATCAAACAATCAAATCAGTATATGGACTAATAAAATGAGCAGTTCTCAAAAAAAGAAAGAAAGAAAGAAAGAAAGAAAGAAACACAATTAACAACATTCTTAGTCAACATTCTTAGTTACCATTGGGAGTCCATTCAACCCAGACACAGTAACCATATAGTAAGAAAGGAACAACAATAAATGCTGGAAAGGAAGTGGAGATGGGCAAGGGATCATATATTGCATTGCTGGAGAGGTTGTAAATTAAATCAGCTACTCTGAAAATCAGCATGGAAATTCCTCAGTGGAAACAAAAAATAGACTTACTATATGGCTAGTCTACACCACTCCTGGGCATACACTCAACGGACGCCAAGTCAACACAGCAGAAGCTTGTACGTCTGTGTTTATCGCAGCACTATTCACAGTTGCAAAGTTATAGCATTAGTCTAAGTGTCTGTCAAAAACTTAATGGACAAATAAATTTTAGAAATATATACTCTGTAGAGTTTTATTCAGCCATAAAGAAAAGTGAAATTATATTGTCTGTAATAAAGTGAGTAAAACTGGAAATTATCACATTAAGTAAAATAAGACTCAGAAAAATATCTCATGTTTCTCCCATATACCCCCCCCCCACACACACACACAGGTATACATACAACATGAATAACAAAGTGAGATTGTCTGAGAGAGTGAATGCAAATACTGGGAGAATGGAATAAGAAAAGGGTGGGGTAGGAAACATGGTTAAAAAAACATAGTATATGTTCATGAAAATATGTACAGAGAACACAGGACAATAAAACATCAAAAAATGCAAATTTTCTGATCTTAAAATAATCTTAGGATTATACAATAAAAATACCATTTTGGCAAATAATAATAAATATCATTTATACTTCTAAATATAATAAATAATAAATAAATAACAAATTTTATATAATAAATTTTAAGCATAAATAAATACTTAACAAATATTTGGTATCTACTATCTAAATAAAAAAAATAAATGTGATAATAAATTAAAGAAAACATTCAGTTTATTAGTATATGAAACAATTACCAACCTTGCTCATTGTGCCTTAATAGCAACCTAATCTCACATCCAAATGAGCACAAGTAAGTCCCCTGTGTTTGATTCCACTCGCTCTTTCATTTGAGGGCGTATGTGTTACTGAGCACACGATACACACGATACTGTTTTGGGGATTTTGTTTAGTTTTGGTTTTGTTGTTGTTGTTGTTGTTGTTTTTCTGTACTTATGCTGTCTTCATCTAGGAATTGGACAAGAAAGGTGGAAGAGAATGACAAAGGTGTGGGTGTTGGGTGGGAAGAGGCAGGAACCTTCTCTGATCTTAGAAAGCCATAAAGATGTTTTACTTAAATAGGATTTTCCAATATACAGCATTTCCTTCCATGAATGACTTTTAGTGATGGTTGATATTAAAGTTTATTTATATGAGAAGTGACAATATTCTTACCAAATCGATTAGAACAATTTTTATTTTGACAAAAGAAAATCCCTCTATTTTCTGTTATTTACCAAAACCAATCATCACATTGCAAATATGAGTGAGTTTGTGCTTACTTACTGTCCTAATGGTACTCATGCCATGCCAATTTCATAGTTACATAATATAGAACAGGAGATTTGCATTTATTTCACACAGTTGGATTGCTGTCTGGTCTGGTCTATGAGTTTCATGACCTCACTGTGAGTTTGGCACCTGACGTTATTGAAATAAAGCTGAGGGTGAGACCTTAGTGAACAACCAAGAGTACATGTTTTTCCAGCCATGCTTGAGGGAAAGGCAAACCTGCTCTCCTGGCCATTTCACTTTGACACTCATAAAAGGTTGTTAACTTGAAACTAATGGAATATAAACACTCGGTTTACAAATCCTACCTTAAACCCCTCACGGAGTCATTGACTTATCTGGGCTATGTCACTCAGTTTCTCAGTCTGCACCACTTGGAATAGAAGTAAGGTAAGGTTTTTATGGGATCCTGCTCAGATTTTCTCCTTTTGCCCATGAATCTTTATGCAAAAGGGAAGCTTGCACAGTGAAATGGTTACTGAGTGAAAAGCCAGAGTATAAGTCAGTTTTCACCCTAAGCATCTCTGACCTCATGAACTCAGACTATGAGATAATTACTTATTCTGTTTAAATAGAAATCCGATCTCATTGCCCTCAACGAGAAATTGAGGAAGATAATCAAAACCGTACAGTAAATATTTACAGTTCAATAACATGGATAAAAGGGAAACAAAACAAAAAGAACAAAACCAAATAGGATTCCCTAATGTGTATTAATAACGTTCTTTTAAAACACTGAAGAGAAAAGGCTGATCTGAAACCCAAAACTAATTGTGCTTCTCATCAAATTGAAAAATGTGTTATTTATGAAAGTATAATTATTGAATCACAAGTAAAATCCTATGGGATTACAGTAAATGAAGGCTAGTGCCACTTATAATTTTTGTACCCTATCTCAGTTTATTTGGTTTGGTTTTAGCTGAGCATTGTGGATAGGTTATTCTGTAAATAGAAAAGCAACTTGTGGGTCAAAACGAACATATAGATTTTAACTCATTCCAGCGGATTCTGACATTTTGCCTCACCACCACAGACTCCAGGTCCTGGCAAACAATGTTTTATGATTTCCAAAACTGTGAAAGCTTCGAATTGGAACATTAATTCTCTTAAGTCTCAGTACGAAGTGACCCTGCCCATATATACATAAATATATGTAATATCTATATGAAAACAACAGGTGACATGTAATAAAATTTTTAATTGTTGTGAATTTTAGAACAACTATATCGTTCATGAATGGCACGGCCTGAAGTAACTAAGTGGCAAGGCTAGGAAGAATGACTGCAAAATATGCATGATATTCTGTGACATTTTCTATAATAGCAGACAATGCTGTATTTTCATATTTTTAGCACTTTTCCTGCAGAAAGCATGATGGCATAATGGTCTAAAAAGTTTAGACTGCTCAGAAAGAAAGAAGGCATCTTCCGATCACTTCGCTGTGGTTTGCTGACTTACAATATATGTTCTAAAAGGAGAACCAGAAAGCCAACTGCATTTAGATTCTGAAACCCCCAACTGAAAATTCCTGAGGATAAAGCTGTCATTAACTAGAATGAAACTATTTTATATATTTGTCCAAAATCTGCCCTCCACTCTAGTAAATGTTTAAAAGAGAGGTATTTAGAGTGCCCAACATAGCACATAGTGGGCTTGCAGTAAACAATGCTTAAATTAACTAACCCTTCATTATATCAGAAAACAGTTCCTACAGCTGAAAGTGCTGGGTTTTTTCATAATGGTGTGGTTAGAACTTGTTGCTATAGAAACCATCGAATGTCATTTCAGCTTCAAGGAACCTTCAGATAAAGAGGGGCGAGTTTGCAATACAGTGATTGTAAGTCTTAAGGTTTTTTGAGGAGCCAATTGTATCTGCAAGGGTAAAGATTCTGACTTTGGTCACTGGGGGAGAGAGGCAAAGATGTAATAGAAGCAGGATCCAGAAATGGAAATGTCTTTTTACCCTAGCAGATTGTTCTTTATAATTTCATAGGTAGGGAATCAGAAAGAGGAAAAAGGAAACAGAGACACAAAACCACCTCTCCCTGAAGTCTGAAGAGAAAACAGAGGATTCATTCACTGCGCATGCTCGTCAACTGCTCACTGGGCCTTCCCAGTACCAAGGCCTTTACAGTAGAATCCGTCCAGTGTGGGAAGGATCACCTGTTCAACCACCAAAGCCTAAGAACTTGTTCCTAAAAAAATCTGCCGTGGTTATTTGCATCGCCGCTAGGAGTAAACTAAGATGAAGCTGTGATCAATTAAGTGGTATTCTGATAATAAGCTAGAGGACTTCTGTGTAGTACACTGACTGTTAGGGTCCTATGTCTAGGAAGTATGTAGATCAACTGGGCCTGCTCAATGGAAACTTTATTTCCCTGAACACCAGTGCTTCTGAAATTCATCCCATAGACTTAAAAGAAATCTATGCATGTTACCTACAGATAACTTACATACTAAGTGTTTTTATTTGGGTAATAGTATTCTCACCAAGCATGTTAGTATAAAAATAGCTTAATCCTAAAATTTTCAACAAAATACAACCTCAAGTGATCATAGAGAAATTCATTTTTTAATGACATGTATACTTAATTCTGGATTAGAATTCACATTAAGAAGAGTAGCCAAGTCTGTTCACAGAATAGAGAAATTCATTTTTAATGACATGTATACTTAATTCTGGATTAGAATCAACATTAGGGAAAGTAGCAAAGTTTAGTGGTACATGCCTATAACTCCAGCACCTAGGAAGCCGAATCAGAAGGATCACCAGTTTGAGACTATGCTTGCTGATAGGAAAATTATCCAAAATGCATGGCTTTATTCATTTCCAAAGACAAATGGCTAAATCTTCAGCCATCTAAAGCATATTTCTTTCTGAAAAAAAAAAAAATCACAATTTGCATTAGGGTTTCAAAAATATGTGCCCCCCCCCCAAATAAAACACTTTGGTTTGCAGTGTTGTGGTTTTTTGTTTGTTTGTTTGTTTTTGTTTGTTTTTTTTAATCTTCTGAGACACAAAGTCAGAAGATATTGTTAGTGTGATACTATCCTGATGTGTCCAGGCTGGAATGTAACTCAGCGGTAGAGCATATGGTTAGCAAGTGAAAGGCTCGTGTGTGTGTGTGTGTGTGTGTGTGTGTGTGTGTGTGTGTGTGTGTG
>JADRCH010000254.1:177497-209851 GCA_019843965.1 Rhynchomys soricoides
GTGTGTGTGTGTGTGTGTGTGTGTGTGTGTGTGTGTGTGTGTGTGTGAACAGAAACATAATTATACACAAACACAAAAGATAAGCTCAGAGATAGCTCAAAAGCCTTTTAAAAATCAATTCCTACTGTGTTTTTGCAGTTCTCTTTTATATATTAGGTATTGTGTTAAGTACTTTCTATTATCTAATCTCATGTTTTAACAGTGCTTTAAGGCAGGGACTGTTATTATTCTCATTTTACAAGCAAGCAGATACTGAGGGAGATTAAGTAACTTGAGTAAGGTCATACAGATGTCAGAACCAAATTCAGACCCAGATTTTTCTGGCTCCGGAGATGCCTCTCAGGATAAAAGAAATATTTCCCCAGGGAACTGCTTCATAGCCCTAACTGCTGAAGTCTGTCATCAATAAACTCTAGATTTATTGCTTGCCAGAAGTACTTCTGAAACTGTGCTTCCAGGCTTAGAGACAGCTATGCCTATGGAGTCCAAGTGCACACTCAATTTATTCCAGGTGAAGTGACAGAAGACCACTCCTGTGACAATGCTATTACACAAAAGGAATGACTCGCGAATGGTAAATTGTCAAGCTCCATACTGGCTTCCTGTGGCAACTATTTATAAAACCTTGGTCTTTTGGTTCTATTCCTACAGCCCTTTTAAGTGCAGCAAGACCAGCTATTCTGCTTAAGATAGCATTATCTTTGTGTATCCACAGAGCTGGAAGGCCTGGTCTTAGGAGTTAAATCAGTACAGTGCATGAACTTTTCCTTGAATTCAACATAAAATTAAAAACAATGAGTAAATCAAGGACAGTTTCCCTTTATCACAGCCTAAACAGTTACAAGTTGCCCTCCTAACTTCCACTGCACGTGAGCTATGTGGAGGCAAACCAGGAAGAGGCAGTGCTCTGTAATTAGCTTTAAGCAATGAACTTGTGGTAGAAAGTTGAGGCTTGAACAAATGTTGGCATGAACAGTATTGCTATTGACTGCAATATTGGGAATGAACACACGGTAGTAGTGAGGCTAGGGGCTTTGTTATCAACATCACAGTATTCTTTAGCATGTCCAAAATGTCAGTACCAGGTGAAGAAGACAACAGTGGGAAACAGAAGCAATCCCACGCAACAGTGCAGACATCAAGAATCACAAGACACTCTCACCCAGCGTATGGCATAGCCCATGAATTTGATATTAAGATGTTAATCTCTGCTACTCATGAGAGGGGAACGTTATCGGATGTTGCTTGGCTGCCTTCCTAGAGGAGACCAGAAAAGCATATCCTTAATACACTGTCACCCAAGGTCCCAGCCAGGAAGACAGAAAGGAAAAGTATAATAAAAACATTCATTGTTGTTTCTCAGGGTACTGACAACAGGGTGATTTGTTTCATATTATATTCTTATGAAATTACTAAATCTAACATGGGGATGTCTTCATTGGTAGTTGATATAACAAGTCACAGAACCTAGACATTCAAAGTCCATGAGATATAGTTCTTACCTCACATTATTTATAATCTAGTTACTATTTTTCTGTTGTGATTATTTAAGAGTAAAGTGATTGCTTCTTTAATTAGGATATATAAAATGAAGTGGCATTCTCTGTATTCTTCAATTAATCTCCTTCCCTTGTGGCAACTTCCCAAGCCAGTAGTAGTAACCGTATCAGACTTACCTTCAACTCAATTTCCAAGCCTTGTAAATAGTAACTCATTAAAATCTTCATAAAAATCTCAGAGCTTTTTCATGTTTCATGCTTTGAAGTAGGATGCTAGGTAAAGACTTATCACCAGAGACATAAAACTGCTATCATTGAAAAAAAAAAAGGATAAACTTTTAGAAATTGTTTACACAAAACCACACTGCTAAAAGAGTAAAGGAGTAAGGCTCTAGAGAAAAGCATTCTACTTACAAGATTCACATCCAGATCATTCATATAAGGAACTACTACACAGTAAAAGAAAAAGTCAGACAACCCCAAATGAAAATGAGAGGGCCTGCTTGAAGATCTCAGTCCAAATGGATGAATGCTCAGAGTTTTATTTCAATATGCATATGTATGCTTGCATGGATGAACATGTAATATCGTATATATTAGATGCATGTGTCATATGTGTTAGATATGTAGGCATATAGATCCTATCTAAAGTGGAACTGTTTATCAAAGATTGTTGTAATAATTGCAATAGACATTTAGCCCAATTTCATTCTTACATGCCTACAGTCTTCGCCTTTACTCAAAATTACAGTTATTACAACAGAAAGCAAGTCATGTGTGTCTTAGACTGACAAAGCAGTAGTAGTTTCCAGTGGGAATCAAAATAAAATCCTCTGAGGAGATAGATTTCTGTTGGCTAAAATACAGCAGGCGCACTGTCCTCACCTCTAAAGTGCCCCCTTAAACTGCTTGATTTTCTCTACTTCTTTCTCTTTAAATACTTGAGATAAAGTGACTCTGCAGTTTAGAATTTGCCTCTCTGCCAATAACGAGAGTGAAATGAGAAAGCCTGCTTCCTCTGCCTGCTTTAAGCCCCTCAAATCAGTATGAGAATCTGGCATACAGTAAGCAATTCTAGTAGATGAATATGTTGTCACCAAAACCAGAAAACAGGAAGAGTATATAGTATCTGCCTTTTAAAATAGAGTACAAAACTCAAGTACTAAGTCACAGTAGGAAACTAAGAAAATTAAATTACTTGATGTTACTCAGATGGACAGTCCAAGTCTTCTGTTCTTGCCCGCTCCTCGTCTCCTTTCGTGTCAACCCACATGTACACAAATGCAAGTATCACACAGTAGGAAGAGGTCCCTCATTAGTGAATTCTTCTCTTCTCCACACCTTTTGACTTTTTACTCCCATGATAATCATAAAATGTCTTTTATAATTTATCTGTGTACATATATATCATGCATACACATATAAAATGGTAGATGAATTGAAGATTATGTTCTGATAAAACACGTATTGTACCAATTATAGGTATCATGTAATCCCACCCACTCACAGTTAGAAGAAGATGGCAGATGATAGTGTCACCAAGTAAAGGGTGATTGTGCAGATTGGGTACTTTCATTTGAGCCTTGCTTTATGATTGCGTGTCTTTTTTTTTTCTCTCTCTCTATAATGAGACAGGGCCTCATTATGTAACCCTAGGCTGTCCTATGTAGATTGCAATGGCCTCAAACTCACAGATATCTGCCTGCCTCTACCTCCAGAGTTCTAGGATTAAAGGTGTGCACCACTACTCCTAGCCTTCATGTATCTTTTTCCTATACCATGATACTTGATTTATTATTTTCCTTTCTGGAATATATATACACATTTACCTACATAACTGAGATCCTTCAAAGTTAATTGCTTCAGCATAAGAATTTTTTTTTTTTCAAAAAAAAATGGGAATGTTTTTAGGTCTGACTTGTATTTCAAAAATCAGAATCTTCACATCCTAAAGATGACATTTTTGATAAGTGAGTCTGTTGAAAATTGGATTGTTTCAGTCAGAAGTCTTACCTCCCACACCCCATCAGACAAGGTGTTTACGGTTAGTTGCTTTTTCTCTGTAGATACCGATTACCTTTTCAAAGAGCTACCCAAAGGGATTTACCATTTGACAGTTTGTTTAAACTTGAGCTAAATGTACAAATATGGTGGAGGTGAGATCCAATTTGGCTGTCGACTTACTTGGCCCTTTAGTTGTAGTTTTTAAAAAAGTGTTTCAAGCCTTCAGATGTACTCAGATGTACTCAGTAGCTCACGGTTTTGTTTGGTTAGTTGATTGCTCTATTTTCAGTTTTCTTAATTTAAAGATCGTTTGGTTGTATTTTTAATTCCACAAATGGAAAATTTGGGGAAATGAGCTTAATTTCTGGAATTTCAGCTCTCACCTCTTCTCTTTCAGAAAGCAGTAAACATAACTCAGTATGAAGCCATAACTTGAAAAGTGCATTACATTAATAAAAGTGAGGCCCTTCATTTTCTGAATATAATAGGGCTAATGTCAGATGGGCATTTGTTTATTAAGCAAGCAAAGCTTATTATAAAGGCAGAAAATAATGTCTGGAGTAAGTGATAGAATTTCCTTCTGGGTGTAAAATAATCATCAATGCCTGAGAAAAGGCAATGTCTGAGTTCATTCTGGAACTCTGTTCACCAGGGTGATTGAGGTGACAACAATGTGTCCCTGTCCAAAAGTGAGAATTCTAGCTTCACCAAGGCTAGTTCTCATGATTAAACCTCTTCAGTTTGTAGTTTTCTGGAAAAGTGAAATAATATTTAAAAATATGTAACATGTATCTTACCAAGATTTTGATGAAATTCCACATCATAGTTCTAAAAATGTTTGGCCAACTATGACTCTAACACTATTTGTAGTTTTTACTGATGTGTGGGACTTTTATTGTGCTTCAATAATGTATTGAATCTCCTTCTCACCTCTTTATACTCCGAAAGCCACTTCTCTGAGGGCTGACCTAAGATCCTTGATAATAAGAAACTCCTCTAGACCAGGATAGTTCTCACTGCATGAGAATTTTCCAAGTAGTCTGCATCCTTAGTGTGCTTTATAAACCTTATTGGGACTTGCTGAGGTAGGGTAGCAGGGGTTGTCCCATCATATTGATGACTGAGGTGTGGTCATCTGCCTAAAAAACTACTACTGTACAACAATAGAAAGATGACAGACAGGCAAATTAAATGGCATAGAAATATTGACAGAGCCATAAGAGGCAACGAATCAGTCCTCTGGCCTGTGACATGGAAATAATATTCAACCTTATAAGACTGTGGTTATAATCATGTGAAACATCATGCTTATAATTAGCAAAAGCATTCCACACATAGTTAAATGGAGAGTAAACAAAATCTACAATGGTAGCAGACCGCAAAGGGGATATGAGGCTAGAGCATCAACTGAGAGCCACAGTTTGAGAGACTCGATTGGTAGCCTAATGGACTCAACTCTTCAGCTCACTGGAAGCAACTGTGCCAACATTCATAAACATTCTGGAAAGAAATTAGAGCATTTTACATTCCCTTTCGGAATTCATGGCGAGTAAGATGGGATTTCTATAGACAGTTGGGATTTGTGTGAAGGAGCTTTGCATTTGGTGACTAAAAGGAAAGATGGTAATTTTGAGGTTGTTTTCATTTTTCCTTCCACAGTAATTAGTGAACACCAGAGGCAGCAACTGGCATCTGTGAGCTACTCCTCTCGCTATGCTCTGGCCCTCTTTTATGAAGCAGGCATGAAGATTGATGTCCCCTGGGCTGTCCGGTACATCAGCAGTAATCCCTGCATATGCTTCATCTCCATTGATAATAAGAAGCGCAGTAGAGGTTAGTACTCCCGTGATTTCCCTTAAACATAGGAACAGTGGTGGGTGTAGGTTGAGGAAACTGGTGTTCAATTGAGTGTCCCCATGGTGAGCAGAACAAGTGTTTAACTCTCAGACACATGGGATAACACTTACTGTCTCATTGCTCAGTTATGAAATACACAGCGTAACCAGAAAGGTTTCTCAGAAAATCATTCATCACGTGGATTGCATTATTGAGTTCATAAAAAAAGTGTCTGATAGCTTAAGATTTCAAAATGGCCTATGTTCTATTGCCTTAATTTGGACTGATATATGCAAATGTTTTTCTCATTGTCTGTTTCTTGGTGAGATTCCTTTGGGTTATTTGTTTTTTGGGTTTGTTTTTTGTTTTTTTTAATTCAGTAATTGCTGAACTCCCCCAGCTAGATTAAAAAGTGAATTTTACCATGCTATTAAATCCATTACCTCTATATTATTTTGATGTCTCTGTACATTATATTTTTTAAATGAGGCACCATTTGTCTACATGAAATATTATTAAAGTATCTGGCAAATGTTTCATGAGAACATTCCTAGGGTTCAGTAAACTCTACACTTTACCTTTTGGTAAAAAAAAAAAAAATAGTTTTAAAACTTAAATTTGATTTATAAACCCATGTGCTTTAGAGGCAGAAGCCAGCAGATCTCTGAGAGTTTCAGGCCAGCCTGGCCTTCAGAAGAAAGGAACAGGAAGAGAAAGGGAGGAAGGGGGAAGGAGAGAGGGAGGGAGAGAAGAGCAAGAGAAAAAGAAAGAAAAAAAGAATGAAAGGAAAGGAAAGGAGAGAAGGAAGGAAAGATGGTGGGAGGGAGGGAAGAAAAAGAGAAAGGAAGGAAGGAAAAGAAAGAAGAGAAAGAAAGAAAAAAAAGAAAGAAAGAAAGAAAGAAAGAAAGAAAGAAAGAAAGAAAGGAGTGAAGGACGGAGGAAGATTGAGTCACAAGAAAAAGGTAACTGATTCATTTCAGAAAAGAAACATGAGTGTGTGTTCACAGCTGTGGGATTGTGGCGATGCCTAGGGTAATGCTTTTCATAAATAAACTGCAATGATCTAAGATGACAAATTCGCAGGAGGAATTGCAGTGGAGTTTGTTATGGTGCTTCAGTGCACAGTGATGCTTTCATCAGTCCATTAGTTAGAAGTCTTGCCTGATAAAATCACCGACTAATGTCTCTTGGCTTGCCAGAATTTTATGATAGGCCTAGGCTGTTTTTTCTATCAGAGCACACAATCTAAGAAAAATGTTTCTTTTATAACTTAAAACCCCCCAAGGGCTGTGCTGCTTATGTTAACATGATACCACATCTATATACGATCAGCAGCTCATGAAATGCCCTGTAACAGCTATGGGCATTAGCTGTTACATGTAACCGTCATAACTCCACAGCTACTGGCTTCTGAGGAAATGAAAGGAATCTCTGATCCTCTCAAGTTATATACGATGAATAAGAAATGATCTTTGGTATGTTATTTCATAAAATAGGACATCTACCAGGGTATATATTTAGCTATACATAACAGAAAAAAAATGACATGTTTAAACAACATGAGGTCATTTAATAATCCACTATGAAAAAATGATCTATTTCTTAGATGGATATGTGGAAACATAGGGTGCCTCTCAGTGGAAGAACGTTTGTCTGATACATGTAAAGCTCTAGGTCCAATCCCTAGCACAAAATAAAATGAAAAAAATTCATATTGCACTCGATGTTGATCAGTATTTTTATTAGTATGACAAATGCTCAAGAGTTCAACTCCCAAGGAGGCTGAATACCACAGCATGTCTTCTCATAGATATAGATGTAGCCACACAACCTAGTTGTCCCAGAACGCACTGTGTAGACCAGGCTAGCCTGGAACACCATAGATCTCTGCCTGTCTGCTTCCTGAGTGCTGGAATTACAGGCTCTGCCACCATAGTCAACCTATCTTCCAATTTTTATATCTATGTATTTATGTAGGACTGATTGTGGATATAGGACACGAAACGGGAAAGGGAACTATGAGAGAGAAAAAGAAACAAAACAAAACAGGATTTAAGAAGGAGCCATGGCAGGAGCCATACAGTATGGGAGACATGAAAGTGAGAATTACCAGGACAGAAAGGCACAGTGAAAAAGAGACCAGTCGGGACCAGAGGGCCAAGTGAAGCACAATGTGGATGAAAATGCTATCCAGATTCCTAATACTTCATCTTGAAGTATTTTTAAAGAGTGGATGGCAGAGCAAAATTATCCACATCAGAGAGAACAAGACGCTAAAATAAGGAATCAACTGGCTTTTTTATCCCTTCTCGTTTTCTGCTGAGTTTTCAGCCTATTAAGGGTCCTGCCACTCAGTAGTCCATCTCTGGAAGCATCCTCACAGACACATACACAGGAGATCTACAGGGTATATTGCTCCCAGGCAATTCTCAATCCAATGAAATTGACAAATGGCATTACCTGTCACAAAGCCCTCATCCCAATGAGATGATATTTGGAGATTTAGTTCAGGTCATAATGATTACATGGAATCCTAAGGGTGGCATCTTAGCTCAATAGGTCAACAGCCTGATACAAACAAAACAGAAAAGCTTCCCTTCTCTCTATTGCTACTTTCAAATAACAAGGGAAATGTATGGCAGGTACTGCATATCAGGAAGCAAGCCCTCACCAGGAGCCAGCTCAGCCAGTGCCTGGAGTATGGGGTTCTCAGGCTCAAAAACTGAAAAAAAAAAAAAAAAAAAAAAAACCCAGCCCTCCATTTATGAGAACTAAAGAATCTCCTTAAGGTCTCACTCCCATTTATCTATCTATCTATCTGTCTATCTATCTATCTATCTCTATCTATCTATCTATCTACCTACCTGTCTACCTATCTATCTATCTATCTATCTATCTATCTAGTTCCAGGGATTGAAGCACATTAAAGCCTAGCAACACACTTCAAAAGAACCACCACTGACTCTGCTCTTTCCAGATGATCTATCTAATAGTTCTTTAATCTGCTTATTCTCATATATGCATATCAGGATTAATTTTCATATATGCTACCTGGATTAATTCCAAACTAGCCACTAGTGAGGCAAGTGAGAGTATCATGAGTCTGAGGCAGGTGGGATTATCACAAACCTACTTCAAATATACTCCTGGAGCTGGGGTCACAGTCCTGTTAGCCATGAGAGGGAACACTGCCTGAATAAAGGAAAGCTTTGTTACAGAGCAAGGAAGAAGGCATGCTGTTGGCTATGTGGCCCTCCGTTCTTTTCACTATCTTCCAGCAGAGTTACATCTTATGTATGAGGTAAAATTCTAAATTTATCATAAAAAGAAAAGAATCACATATATTCAAAATTACCCTTTAAGACCCATAAAACTATCTGATACTTTTGAGAATGGCCAAAAAAAAAAAAAATCAGTACAAACATGTTTCACCTTTTGGATAGATTTCAGTTTCCCTGGGTAAGGTTAGAGTAAAGAGCTGGATTGCATGCCTAGGAGGACACAGTGATGCTTTCTACCAGCAAAGTCAGACAAGAAAGAGAAAAATAGTCCTATTCCTGAACAGACGAAATTTTCTCTACAAATGAGGTGGGAGAGCATACAACATTGAAAGCACCCATACAACACTGAAGTAACAATTTATAAAGCTGAATGGATCTGAAAAGGCAAAACATAATATCAAGAATCTCTCATGGTTGTCAATTTTTTAATAATAGATATTTAAACTTCTCTTAATATCAACAACCACACAATATTAAAGTTGAGGAGCCAGATGAGTCAAAAATCATGTTTTGTTACATGCCCATTGTCATGGTGTTTCAGCTTACCAAGAAATACCTACCTTCTTTGGTCAATTATAAGGAAATTAACCTATTGTGCATGCATTAACTTGTGTAAAGCCTGAAGTAATAACTTTTCTTAACATAAATTCTTACTGCCTTAACGTAAGCTGTTTAATTTTTTTCTATCAGAGTCCAGAGTACTAAGTTTATCAAGCTAACTTAACACAATATTAATGTATTTATAATGCTCTTCCCTGTATTTTAGCAATACTGACATCTAAATGGGCAAGTAAGAGACATGTTGTTGTTGTTTCTGCAGCTCCATCCCATATCTAGCCTTTGGGTTATTTTCTTGAATCAAAAACTAGTACCATAATACACACACAAATAATGGAGGGGGCTTTTTTTTTGTGTTTTGTTGAGTAGAAAATGTAAATGTACATAAGATTCACAAAATGTATCATGATTGAGACCACAAATGCAGTCTGTTAATAAGTTTCCTGGGACAGAAGATGCAATAACTCAAACCAGATGAAGATCAGGGCCTACTCATTTGTCACATGTCAGAAACAGGCAGTAAGTGCAGAAAGCCACAGCCAGAACCAACTTTCCCTTTAGGCAAAGGAAGGAAGCTCCAATGTGTACCAGACCCAACTTCAGGTGCCAATACTTTGAGTATGAATCAGTATTAGCTCATGTTCCCAATGTGTTGTGCAGGACACTGATTCTTCGGGGACTCTTTTTTCAATGAGCTCTGTTATCAAACCAGACAGATTTTATGCCTGATTTAGAGAGTTCAAAAATAGCTTATTAAAAGAAATTTCTACAGAAAAGACAGATCCATTTCTTCAAGAATTAATCTATTTGATCAAATGTCCTTGATCATGGATCATTTGAAGATAAACCGAACCTATGACAGTCCTTCAGTACACACTTGAGAAATCCTGACTTGATATTATCTTTTGTGCTTCCTGTGTGGCAGGAACATCAAACAAGATAGGTCTGTCCCTAAAAACATTCAATGTGATGGAATTAGACTCTAAGATAGTGTAGGTTTAAATAAAAAGTACTTTACCATAATTAATAGTTTGGATCTTGAATGTCCCTTAGAGGCTAAAGTGTTTAAGAGGCCTAATCTTCACATAGGAAGTGATGCAAACTTTTGCAAGTGAGACAGTTACTGATTACCTCTTTTTCTCTCTATTTTGTTTCCCAGTCATGAAGTCAGCAACTATGCTATGGTGTGCTCCCTTCCCCAAGCCCAGAAGCAATGAAGTCAAACAAGCATAGGCCAAACCCTCTAACCAATGTAAACCTCAGATTTTATCACATTATTACCTCTGATATTTATTGCTATAATGAAAAACTCGCTTGAGTAATTTTTGAAAAAATTTTAAGGTTAACTTAGGGAGATATGAACATAAAATTAAGACCTAGATTAAAATTCTGGTAAGAAGAAGTCTAACAATGTCTTCATCCATGAGCCCTGAACTTGTCAGTCTATTTTTAGGTAACAAACATTAATGACCTAAGCATGAAAAATGTTTCCTTTTTGATAGCCCAAATGGGTGTTGATTGGTAGGTAATTCTCTTCAAAGAGATTCTTCAAGGCAGTAAACATTTAAGAAGATGGACATGCTGATCATCTGGTTTCATCCTCACATGTTGTACATCTGTATCAGATTATCACTTTGTCCCATAAATAAATTCAATTAGTATATGTCAATTAAAAATTTAAAGATGTGATGGAAAGATGACTCAGTAGTTAAAAGAACTGTCTACTCTTCCAGAGGACCTGAGTTCAATTCCCAGCACCCATATAGCAGTTCACAACTGTTAACTCCAGTTTCAGGGGATCTAATTTCTTCTAGCCTCTGTGGGCACTGCATGCATGTAGTGCACAGACATACTGGCAGGAAAAGTACTCATACAGAGCACATAAAAAAATTTTAAATATTTGTATATGTTTAAAGAATACTAGAATGAAAATGGAATTGTTAATGGACCTGGAATCTTCTATCTTTTGACTTGTTATGCTCACAGTCATCCAACTAAGTTGATAGGGAAAATGGAGGGCTGGGCCTCCAAGTAGTGCACGTCAGCTAGGCTCACACCCCACCCACTAGTGCACAATTAAGTGGGGGATACTGATTTTGAAGGCAAATTGACCCTATATTTTACCTGTGCATGTAGGAAGAAGAAAGTGGTTTTGGTGAACATATTGCCAGTTCTTGCTATGATATGTAGTATATATTTAATCTATAGAAACCTGAGTAGACTTGTATAAATGGTAAATTAGTTGCAAATTCAAGTGCAAATCCTTTAATTTGTAGTTACCACAAACGGCAAAAACTAACTCCAAGGAAGACTACAGACTCAGTGGACAAAGATTCTGAAAATAATTAGCAATGTTGTTCAGGTAGAGAAGGCAGGAACATGCCACATCCGTATGTGTTTACCATCTGAGATATCTGAAGCCCCTCAACTTGAACTTGGTGGTAAACTAAGCCAGGAGTTGAGTTGCTCATATTCAACTTGCTGTATGACAATAAATTCCTTAACTTCTCTGTGTTCCCCTCAGTACTATGAGGAAATAATAATCCCAAAGACTTACTGAGGAATAAATAGTTTGAATATATTCTTCAAGTAAGAATCTTACATGCACTTAGCAAATAATAAGTCACTGTGTCTGGGACTCACTAGTTAAAGACTCTACTGTTCAACTTAGGTATTATATTCTCTAAAGCAAAGGATGTAAACATACAGGTCCAAGTTAAATGAATTTTGTCATCTGTTACCAGTACATTTAGGATTCTGGACAAATTAGGCAAATAAAATATATTGATGATCTTGAAAATAATTGATCAGATTTTTATCTTGCAGTCCTTTTCACATTTAGAAGACATTGATGATCAATGCGTGAACAATGGATAACAATCTAAAGCAATTAATGCAATTTACTGCTCTAGAATCATAATGACCAATGGACATAATTGAATAGTTTTCAACATCTGATCAAAGATACCCATTTAACTCATTTAAAAAGAAGATAAACAAATTTGAAAAACCTAACTTTATCACATGGAACTTATTGTTGCAAGAATGTTGTTGGAATAATTTAATAGCAAATAATAATATAGTATAAACTTCCTTTAATTACTAATTCCCCAAATATGTAGAAATGTCCCTCATGGACTGTTGATTGCATAAACTTTTTACATTGTGAAAGATAGCATAATACAAGAAGCAATAAATAAGTGTGATATAACCAAGACCTTAAATCCTGTCTCCTTGTGATCACCTAATGGATTTTCTTTATTATTCTACCTAAGTGGACCATCAGTGGATCTGACAACATAAAATTATCTGCTTTGAGATTTGAATAATGTGGAATGATTTGAACCTGCGGAAAATGAAGTCTAGAGAGGATATAGATAGATAGATAGATAGATAGATAGATAGATAGATTTATTCAAGAGAATAAGAAAAGGGAAATACAGGAAGGAAGAAATAGAAATAGTCATAATCATAAAAATCTGTCATGTTTCTAGCTCAGGTTTCTGCTTTAACATCTGAGTTCTCAGAGAAAATAACATCCTAGCTAAAATAGTGGGCACTCGCAACTTACAAAGGCTGTTTTATAGAAAGAGCAGCTTTTAGGTCAGTTATAAAAGGGATACTTCTCATATAAATCAGGTAAGACATTTTAATTACGAGAAGTCAAATTCTAATTGTGAATAGGTATTATGATAGTTATGCCATAATAGATATAGATACATAGATGATAGATATAAATAGATATTAATGATAATACCAAATCTTGAAGTTATGACTTACAAGAAAAGTTTTATATTTGAAGAATAGATATTGAATTGTCTTTTAGAGTAAAAAATATGTATACATATACTCATATATAACATGTAAACAATTATATAAAAATACATGTCACATATGCATATATATTTTTAAAGTAATAAGTCCAGGATGTAAAATACTCTCATTTTATGTATATTTCCCACATCTAAAGACAAAAGTGACCTTTCACTAGAGAATGAAATAATTCAGCCCTTTTTGTAAGGAGAACATTTGCATACAAAGTCAGACCAAACAACAGACCCCCTTTAGCCTGTGGCTTCCCTGTCAATCTGTCCACAACAGGAGAGTACATCTAAGATAACACTTGTCCACCCACTTGCCAAGCAATTTGTTTCAGTATGATAATTAGTGCCAGAGTTGGAAAGAAATAGAATATCAGCTAAATGTTTACATCAAAAACAGTCTAAAATATGAAGTATATTACTGGTATGCATATCCATGTGTTTGCACACACAGATGCACAAGCACAAACACAGAGAGACAGTGAGAGAGAGTGAGAGAGTGTGTGTTTCTTTCAGCTAGGCTAAAGTCCCAAATTTTTACTTGTATGTTTTCTATTTTCAAATTATTCAGTTGGAGAAATATGCACAAATGAGTTTTAAATGCTTTCTTTGTGCCAGTCACTGCACAAAGAATTGAAGATTCCAAAGTCCCCAATATAAATTCATGAAGTTTGATCAAATGAAAGATTCTGAAGGTACCATTAGTGTTTGGTTCATTGAGCCTTCTAAAAAGTGTAAATTCATGTAAGGATCTATACAATACAGAGTGTAAACACCATGGTCTTTTAGAAGAATACTTAGAAGCTTTTGCCATGACATAGAAAGTAATCCTTTTAGGTGAGGAAATAACAGATAAGCCTGAGGCATATATAGATTTTTTAAGTTGCTGATATGTAAGTTACCCTGCAACCTTCCTGTAACCTCCTACTGTCTCAGAATGGCCCTGCTCTGAGCAACTGTTTTATGTCCTTGCTTCTTCTTTGTTGGGTGGATGGCTGGTATCATAAATTAAAGCCCAGGCATTTTCTGCACTGTTTTTGTTGAAATTAGGTAGGAATGTTTAAGCCAGTTCCTTTGTAGAATTTCCTGTCAGCTGAATTAATATGGCAACCCTCACATCTGGACAAAAACCTTATTTTGAATTAAGATAAAATTTGTCCTCTGGATTCAAATGTAAAAAGCTCAAGTTGATGTTTCCCTAGTGCCCGTGACCATGTCGGCTGTTAGAAGAGACAAAAACTGAACGGAGGCTGTGTCTGTGAGACTGGGCTGTTTTGAAAGATCTTCAAGTCCGTATTGCAATCAGAAATGAGGCTGTCAGCACTCCGAGTTGTAAGCTAGGGCTCAAAATAATGTGTGCTGCTCAGCTTCCCAGACAAGTGCCTGGCCTTCTTCATTCTGGAGGCATCTCAAAACCTTTGCAAGTTGAGAATGGTATTGTGAAATTGTGTAAAATCCAGACAGCTTGTGAGCCTCCGGTCCTGGGAAACAGCAAAGGCTTGAGCTGGATGAAAGCTCGACAAGTCTTCATTGTGGTCCATTTTTATCTGTGGCCATGACATTATCCAGAAGAGATGGGATCATTCCTTTACCTAGAGGCTCTTCAGAAAACAATTTCACCACTTCCCTTGCTGTCAAGAATTTCATTTCAGATCAGTCTAAATGTCTCATGGGCCGCAGAATTGATGAGTCCTGACTGCAGAGCCTGCTGCTCTCACCAAAATTAGAGATTCTGTCTTTCAGTGCAAATAAATGTCATCACTCATCATACATGCTATATATCCACTGACCCTTTTATCTTGATCACTATTGAAAATAAGAGGTAGACATTATCATCATGGGTCATAGGGGTGAGCACCTAGTGCTTAACAAACATTTTATGAGACAGCTATATTACATACGTAAGTCTGAAGAGCCCTTCCCTAACCCTGATACAATATTGGAGAATTAGTAACTTAGCACTAGCTATCCACTTAGCTGGGTCGGAAAAGGAATGGTGAGGCAGCAATTGTTTATCCCTTAGGCAAGCTAGGGACCTGTTACTGTTAATGCTAAATTATAGAAAATGAATGAACTCTCCATTTACATGCTAGCTATGAAAGCCAGTGAAGAATGTATATGAATATCTCTGGCAGCTACTCCGAGTTGCCTCCATTTAGATGCCCAGTGGCTACACTATCAGGATGACTGCACTATGAGTTATCATCAGTGAGATCTGGAAGTTTTATTGAAAGTTTTGCTCAGAGAGTCATTTTGAGTAACCATTTTCCCAGGTCCTGGGGAATATATATCTGCTTTCAATGGTACCCTGTAATGTAGACTTTAATTTCCAAAGTTGTACTGCAAAGAATCCTGCTGTTCTCTTTGTGAAACGTATTTCTTTTTAATACTTACTTGAAAAACAACTGTGCTTCAGCTGAAATATTTAACTTAGAAAATGTGATCAACTCAGTACAGTTGACATTTCCCTGCTTTAGTTTAGCAGGTTTGTGTTTGAATATTAAAATGGTACCTTGGATAAAGTCTTAGTTACTGTTCCGCTGCTGTGAAGAGACACCACCACTGAGGCAAATCTTTAAAAAGAAAGCATTTCCTTGGGGGCTTGCTTAAACCTTCAGAGTATTAGTCCATGATCATCATGGTGGGAAATAGACAAGCATGGCACTGGAGCAGTAGCTGAGAGCTTTGCATACTGAACCTCAGGCAGTAGGCAGAGAGAGAGAGAGAGAGAGAGAGAGAGAGGCAAATAGACAGGCAGACAGACCTTACCTGGCAAATTCAAAGTCCTGCTCCATGACACAACTCCATGGCCACTGCCTAATGGCTCACCAACTGGGGACTAAACATTTAAATATATGAATCTATGGGTATCATTCTCATTAAAATATCACAGATAATAATCTTTCCTAAATGAGTTCCTGTTTAATCCAATGACGGTAGAGCTCTTTATGTAAATGCACAGGTCCCGACCAGTGTTACTCAGTGCAGCGCAATGGACTTTGGGGCATACACTCCTCTTTAATTTGTGCATCAACACTTAGAATTAGGTTGACCATGTGGTGCTGCTCCTCTCTCTGTAGAGTAAAATGTGTTGAAGGCCAGCATCTTCATGGGACTCAACAGCTTGGTGACTGTGTTTCTTAGTTGCTTTGAGTTTCAAAGTGCTGTAGGACATGTATGTTGTCTCTAAAATGTAGTAAGAGTTGAATAAAATAGGATGTACAAAACCCCTAGAAATGTGTGTATATGATATATATATAGATAGATAGATAGATAGATAGATAGATATATCTATCTATATATATAACAAAACCCCAGAAATGTTCCATAGTAAAAGCTATTTTTATAATTGTCACAAACAGCATGTTTTACTACTAATGTTTCATTTATATAAGTATATCCATTCTGAGAATGAGACAAAAATGCCAATAAGATAAGTGTTTTAAGTATTATCTTTGTTAAAGTGATAGCTCTTACACATGAGACTAAACAATCTCTCAAGTGTTAAACTCAGAGTGGAGGTTAGATGGGATTCTTCCTGCTTATGACATCTCAGATACCTTTTCAATAAGACTTTGGTTTTTAATACGATGTACTGATGATCAGAAAATAGGGTATTCTCTAAGGATATCTGGCTCCAATGATTAAGACTGTTTCAAATGCAAGTTTCAAAGTCTATCTACACAGTCTCACCACAGAAAATCACTTCACTATGACATCAAAAACTTTAAGTCAGGTAGCGTTTTTAACTGCTCAGAATCGCTGACCCACCCTTTTGTCATTTGTGACATTATTGATTCAGTTCAGCCTAAAAAGCCCTTCGAATTATTTCTAGTGATGTTCTTATTCTTAGGTGAGCTGAGAAAAGCTAAGATCACATGCAGACCTTGGTATTTTTAATGGTGATTGCCCCTATAGACTTCATGTATGTGCTCACCTATATAATGAGAAGAATTCACATGTATCATCCTAGACATTGAATTCCCTGCACAATATGAATGAATATTAAACATCAGAATCTGAAAAGAATCTGTTAAAATCCCATTAATATTTATAACTGATCTGTGGGACTAGGGGACATCTTTAGTATAAAATATTTCAAATTCACAATTGTAATAATGTAGCATCCTTGAAATTAAAATATAGTTTTTTCCACTCAACTGGGTTTCTGTTCTATGCATTACTAATGAATTCTTTCTTGCTGTTGTTATGTGCCCTACACTACTTAGTAGGTTCAAGAAAGTGACCTTGAAACCTGAGTTCAGCTGAGCCTAATTCTCTTTTTTCATTAAAACCAAAATCCCTGTTTGTTTCCTTTCCCTCCTATTTTCAGAGTAATGGCTTCTCAAAGAATTTCTTCTTTAAATAAAGAATCTTTCCCAAGTACCCAGATCTAATCTTTAATCATAAGTCAGAATACAACAGGAAAAATAGCTCCATTCATCTCATTAGGAAAGAATATGACTGCCCAATGTAGCCTGGTTGATTTCCTCTACAAAAGGGGGACAGGAATATTTTAACACTAACTTAAATTAGTTCATTATCTGATTGGTCTCAGAACTTAAAATTCAAAATTTTATAATATCAAAGCAAAATCTTCACGCTGATAAACCAAATGTACTAAAGCAAAGGTTTTGGTCAATTATAGCCAAAATATTTCATCTTTTTACAGAATCCTTTCCAACTGTTACAGATCTAAAGCTGAACCCAACCATGCAGCTACTATGCAGCAAAGCAAAGGTTTTGGTCAATTATAGCCAAAATATTTCATCTTTTTACAGAATCCTTTCCAACTGTTACAGATCTAAAGCTGAACCCAACCATGCAGCTACTATGGTGACAACATAGTATTCTTAGGGCAAACTTGTACACAGGCTCAAGGAGGAAATCTTGCCTAATTCAGGAAAACAGGCCAATGATAACATCACTTAAGACACAAAGTTCCACGTAAGGCACAGTGCTGACTAGGACAAAACAGCAATGTATAATAAAGGCTGACCTCACAGGAATGGTGAGTATTGAGGAAATGGAGATTTTAGTGGACTGACACCAGAGAAAACCTAGGGTTTTGAAAGAGAACTACAGCCAGTGAGAGCCTAAAATCCAAATGTAAGTTAGGTTAAGCCCTCTGCCCTAGGGATCTGAGTGAGGTCCAATTAAAAGACCATTGAATCCTTCTGTTTTTTTCCTTTTGGCAGCACAAGTAAAAGCTATAACAAGCTGAAAATCTCCCATTGTCCCAGGATAAATAGAAGTTTTCATAAAGCTTGGGGGGGTCTTAGCCAAAGGACAAAGCTTCCCTTAAACAGATCCAGAAATATATACAGTCTCAGTAAATGTAGCTTTTTTTTTTCTTCTTAAATGAGCAAAATCTGAGGAAGTTTTAAAAGAATTGATGCTAGGAAAATATTCCAGCCCTGGACGAGAGTATCAATCAGAAATACTTGTGAAAATTGCTTTCTTCACTTGTTTTCATTGATATCCAACTGTTCTTCCATGTTACCTACCCATTGCCTCGCTTCATAGCCCTGTGTGTGGACCTTGACAGACATCCAGTATTCTCTTGAGCAAAACTCAGGAAACATCTTTGTTTCTTCCTCTCCTTTATGTCAATGAACAATATGTAATTAAATAGTACTGACTGCTCCCAAAGTCGACTTTGAGCTCCTCTCTTCATTGTGCTTGACACTGTCAAGCCACTGTTTTCTCTCAAGTAGCCTCTAGATACTTACCTTCTCCAGTTCCTTATGGAGCCAGAAATGTCTTCTCAAAGCCCATATTTGTCCATGCCACTCACTCACTTCCTATTGAAAGCTCTCCAATACTTTGTTTTGCATAGAAGATTAAACCTCAGATCCTCAGTGTCCTATACTGGATTAAGTGATCTAGAACAAGAGTCATAAAATTTTTCATACAAAAGCCAGATGATAAATACTCTAGATTTTGTGAATCATACAACTATACCTACTCTAGATTTTATGAACCATACATCTACTCAGATCCACTGGTGTAGTTAAGGCTATGTATACTATGCAATGACATGGGTATAACCATGCCTCAATAAATTAGTACAAACACAAGTGTGCAAAGGATTTGGTATCAAGACCATAGTTTCTCTGCCTCAGCATGTGCCCTCACCAGTTTGTCACTCTTAGCCAGTATAGCTGCCCACTTTTTGACCAGTTGTGAATTTTCCCATTTCAATAATTTCCTCTGTAGACTGTCAAAGTTGAATCATTCCTTCTACAGAGGCCATTTCTTATTTGTTTCTGTTGTTGTTGTTGTTGATGTTGTTGTTGTTGTTGTTGTTGTTGTTGAAACAGAGCATCACTATATAGTCTTGGCTGGACTAGAACTCACTATATAGACTAGACTGGCTTGAACTTCCAGTAAACGTTCTGCCTTTGGCAGTACTAGTACTACCCAGTACTAGGATTAGGAGTACATCACCATTTCTGGACAGAGGCTATTTATATATCTCTATTTAATTCAGCTTCCCTCTGTACTCTTTAATAGCAGCCTGTATCTTAATTTTCAATAATTGTAAGTAATCTCAATTGCCAACTTGATGATATCTACCTGGGAGACGTATCTCTGAGCATGCCTGTAAATGATTATCCTTATTAGGTTACTTGAGATGAGATGACTGGCTCATTGTGGGTGTCACAATTCCCTAGGCTGGGATCCTTGCATATATAAAAAGAAAATGTGACCTGAGCACATGTGGATACAATGTGAGCAGCTACTTTCAAACTCATGCCATCTTCACTTCCCTGCTGTTGTCCCTAAAATGTGAGCCTAAATGAACCCTTTGTCCCTTACGGTTCCTTTGTTAGAATTTTTTTATAGCTACAGGGAAAGTACAGCAATAACTATACATGTGTCCATGAGATCTTTGCATAATATCTAATTTATCTTCAAATTTTGAAGGATCCATAGATGGATCTATCTGTTTACCCTTGTTTCTCCACCACTTTAGTTGGTGCTTAACATATAGAATTTCACAATAGTATGCTAGTCAATTAATAGTTAATTAATGAAATTGAATCAAATAATCAGAGAAGAAAATGAAAAATATAACTTGGTAATTGCTGATATGAAATATAAAAGGTTTTCTTTGAAGCCCATTCTTTCCCAAAGTACATCATTTTAAAAGTTATTCTTGAATACTAGTCAGGGCAATTAATAGGCATTTCTTAACAATATAAGAGTATACAAAAGCCATGGCTCATGTAGCATCCTGAGTCTTATGCAATCTGACGGTGGGTGGGCAAATATGCTACAGCTGATAGCTCTGTCATCTGAAATATAAGCCCATAAAATTGGGTTGAGTGGAATGAAGAAAGAAACACAGGAAATCCAACCACTTTCATTGGTCTGGGTCTCGATGTAAAGCACTTTTCTCATCCTCATGGGTCACTGATCAAAGATGGCTCCAACTTACTGCCAAATACAGGGAGTTTCTCACGGAGCATGGGATGGTCAGTGAAATATGATCGCTGCCAGAGAATACAAAAATTCAGTCCAAAGATATTTCCAAGTCTTAAACAAAATTGGCTATTAGAAGGTACTCTAAGCCCCATATATTGGCTAAGTATTATTATATATTAGATTATTAGTGTCTTACTGTCACAAATCTCTCAGATCCTTTTTTACAGAGATTTTTAATATAATAGAGCAAAATGATCATTTTCAAAATGATTCCATGTTATTACCATGATTTTATTATGTGGTCTATAATATTCTAATAATTTTAAAAGAAGTATATGTCACTTTTTAAAGTTAAAGATCAAAATCTATAAACCATTAGGGGACTGGTCTTTACAAGGATAGGAATATCTGTGTTCTTTTAGCTCCCAAATTATTTATGATTCTATAAGGAATTCACCAGCCATGCATATATTTATTGAGCCTTTATTGCACTGTTGCTGTAGGCCAGACATTATTCTGAGTGTCTAGATGGAAGAGGCACCCAATACCCACTCCACTAGAGCTTATATTTAACAAGGATTATTTGACCATATCCCTATAGAAAAAATTAAAAACTCAGATTCCTTGTAAACAAACTCTTTATAGTATTCCATCTGATATTTCTTTTATTTCAATGGAATTTTAAAGATATGTATTTTAAATTCAATGCACTGAAATGGGGATCGAAGCTAAGGAATAGCACCTAATGTTGACATCTGGACTCCACATGCATGCACACAAACACATGTGCCCAAACAGAAACTTACACATACAGAGAGAGGGGAAGAGAGAGGCAGAGAGGGAGAGGAAGAGGAAGAGGGAGAGAAAGAGAGAGAGGGAGATGGAGAGGGAGGGAGAGGGAGAGGGGGGAGAGGAAGACACACAAAGAGAGAGAGAGAGAGAGAGAGGTTGCTTGCTCTTTTGAAATCCAGGCTCTTTATCTTACTAGAATAGTCTCTAAACCAGTCAGTGTGTTAAACTCAGATGCTTTTTTATTTAATCCTTACAACAACCCTATAACTTATGATGATGATGATGATGATGATGATAATGTGTGAACTGAAGTTGAGAAATTAAGTAAAAACATGACATCAGCCTGAACTTTGTCTTCAGTGTATACTTTTCTGATAAAAATAAAAATTTGTCCCTTAGGGCCTAATAAAAACTCCCCATGGAGATTTAGTGCCCCAACCTCCTACCCTGTACCATACTGAGCCTGACTGAAATCTGGAAACTGGACACTTGTTTTTAATAATTATCTCTAATATGTATTTTCTATCATTTGTATACTGAAAATTGTGAATTTTAAAGATCATTCCCTAAAAGGTCAGTGTATGACACCAAGCATTCTTTCTAATTTCTCTCTCCACCCTCCTCATAGATTCGGATTCATTAAGTCCTCAGCACACCCAGCTGCTCCTCCCCTCCACTCCCATTGCAGCCCCAGCATACAAAGTGAAGGACTCTAGAGGCCTAGTTCTCCTCCTCCTGTGAAGTACACTGAGATCCATGCCACAGATCATGAAGATAACTGATTAGGAGCCACAAGAGGCCCAGCACTTGCTCACATGAGACCATTTAAACCTTAATATATGTGACCATAAATAATATTCTAGAGGTAACTTTGAATTTACCTGAAAAAAATTCTTAAAACTAAATGGTTCCAAATACTGTGTGTATTAATTGAGCTATTGCCTTTTACATATGGCTTTATACAGAACTGTGATACTTGTGAATTTTCTATCCATTTTTAGAACATAAATGAAGTGTGTGATATATCAACAACTATTCTACAGGCTGAAAATAAACCAAGGCTTTCTTAAACAATGTAGTGCTTTCTCTCACCATAACAGAAAATAGCTTAGTTGACCTCAGAAGTGGTCTGGAGGTTAAATCCCAGGGAAAGCTGAAGGATTGAGAAAGCTCAGATGAAAGTATTCCTCATGTTGTCCCCATGGACCAGACACTTCTACACTGGGGACTGCATAGAGCAGTCAGAGAAAGGATGAGTTTCCCTACTCAAACTGTCATCACAACTGGGACCTAATTACACATACACATGTGCCTTTGTGTGTGTGTGTGTGTGTGTGTGTGTGTGTGTGTAGGTATGTATGTATGTATGTATATGTCTGTGTTCCATTGACATAGGTCAATTTCATGTGATACTGAGTTACATAAAACACTTTCATAGAAGTCGAGACTATACTTTGTGCATATCCGCCTTTTCTTTGTCCCTTCCCCTTTTCTTAATATACACCCACAATAGTTCCCCTCATTCCCTAGACAGTTCAATTCTACTTTCATGTAATGCTACATAGATGGTTTTATGAATCTGTAAAATCCAAGGCCCACCAGTGAGAAAAAGCATATAATATCTGTCCTTCTGAGGCTGACTTAAGTTACTTAATATGATTGTCATTGGTTGCATCCATTCTCCTACAAATATTTCTTTATCAATAAAAAGAATCTACTTGTATACCAGCAGAGGAATGGATAAGGAATATGCAACCTCATTTCAGACTTCTAGAAAATTAACGCTGAAAGGGTCTTAAGAGAATGGACTGTTTTTTCAATCCCTTTACTTTATACATGAAGAAAATAAGGCCCAAAAGCAGAAGTCTCAGGCTTCCTAAAGAAAATGGTAAGATCTAAGTTTCTATAATATGCTAAAAACATAAAGTAAAATTCAGAGAAAGTGTGAATGTTACTGGATTACAGGGTCTCTTTTGCAGGTCTCATTAGTCTCATAGATAAAAGAAGCTCAATGGTAATTTTATTGGAATGTGAGAGAAAAAAACAATGGGGCAAACTAGGGACGTGAACAGCTTCTGGATGGAACGAAGTGGACAAGAGGAAGGGAGAAAGCCATGTTTCCAGAGTTTAGAGCTGAGAAAACAGACAGCTCAACAGTGAAAGTCTGTGCAATGCAGAGAGCAGTGGTCTCCAGACAGAAAGAATGCCTATCCAACTCTGTTAGCCAATGAGTTCTATTGAGGTTACTCTTAAGAAAATGGGTAAAGGTACTTAAAGGTCAAAAATGACTCAAAGACAAGCTATAGCACAGAAAGCCTACCCCAACATACAGCTCACAAAATCTGTAAGAAGTGGAGCATATAAAGTAAATAAGCAGGATGTAAACTAAATAAATAAAAAAACATTAAATTAAAAAAAAAAAAAAAAAAGCTGTAGCCCACAGCTTTCATTTAGCTCAACAGGTTGAAGAGTGTCTCTTCCAGCTGGTTTGAGAATGTCTCTCAGCAGTCCTTACTGCCTATATAAGCTTGGGGATTGAAGAATATAGTGTATCTGATCAGTTTCGGGGACTTCCTGAAACTTTTGAATTGTTTACTTTCTGATTTTTAAGAAGCTTCCCTAGAGAATGAAGTGAATATCCTACCCCCTTTTGAGCATCTTGGCTCTTAATGAGCTTCCCTCGAACACAGAATGTTTTATCTCAAAGTACTACCCAACAGTAGGGCTTGCAGACTCGAGTTATCTGGGAAAATCATCCCCAGTGTTCCAGCCCAGCCCCCATGTCCTTCCTCCTGCTCCTTACCTCTCTCCAGTGCTCACAGATGTGGTGGAAATAACATGTTTATGTTATGATTTCAAGGAGGCTGAATTACTGGAGAATGTTACCACTTACTTTCTTAGCTGCCTACATGCTCTGTGATTAGTTTTCCATTATTTACTGTAAAATTGTTTCCCAAATTTGTGTATATTTTCGTACATGGGCACTTCAGGAAAACATCTGAAACTGGAAGTCTGAGCTCTATTTCATTTCATCGTGTGGGGTTTTCCAACATGTTTATATTTAACTAGATGCCCATCAGAATGATTATCTTATACAGAGCTGTTTAGAGGATATCCATGTGCCTTGTTAAACATAATCTATCCAAACATATGTAGCTTTGGATAACAAGGATTACAAATATACATGTGCGTTAGTTTTAAAACTTCCTTTCCTAGGAGCCTTTATTTAAATTGGCAAATGCATACATCTAAAGATTTGTTAGTGTTTGCTGACATAGAATAAACAATTTAAAGATCCCTCAAAATTTTTACCAAAGAGAAACTAATATGTATGTTAGCTTTTTAAAAAGATATATACATATAACAACAGTTAAAGAAAAAAAGGCCATGAGTTTGAAAAAGAGCAAACTGGGGAGAGTTTGGAGGGAGGAAAGGGAAGGAGAAAATTTATATAATTTACATTACAATAAAAATAGCTAGTGTTTCCTGCTCTGTGATGGAAAAGCCCCATCACGTGGCCCATGTGATGGGCCCATGACTGTCCTGCTGCAAGTATTCAGTGCTATGTATTTTAAATGTGCTCAGCTCAGTCCAGTGTTGCTGATCCGTTTAGTCAGTAGGTGGGGAAAACTTGCTTTATCTATCCGTGCTCCTTAGAAGGTGAGGAATAAATTATCCCTTCATTCATTCATTGATTATCCAAACAGTCAACAGATATCAAGTACTTACTATTTGCCAGTCACTGTGAGAGACATTGGAAATGTAAAAGATAAATGTGAAACAAACAAACAAATTCTCAAACATAAAAGAAGAAAAGAGACCACTGAACGCCAGTCATCCCAGTTTTATGGAGAGCTTGCTTTAATTGCAGAAAAGTGGCCCCGGGAGAGATTTGGGTGTTCCTGAAGGACACTGGGCAAACTCCATCATGTAACCCCAGGTAAAGTTCTCCAGACAGTTGTAAACTGCATCACCACTGCACCTCATCTCCTTCCTGAGCTTAGTAAATGCTCTTTACTTTGCAAACTCATACATCCAATGGGTCACCTTTATATGAAGAAAGAATGGAAACTCTTGGGCTTACGTTTAGAGCAGCTGGAACCCATAGGCCAGGGTTTCAGCCTTCCTGCATATTCTGCATGTGGGGACTAGTGTTTTAAGTGTACAAATCACTGCAGGATGTGACATTTTAAAGGCAAGTATTTTGATATTTTTACTGTATAGGAAGGGATTTAAAGATGATTGTGAAAACCATATTTTACTATAAATAGTGAAAATTTCTACCTACTTAGTACTCAGATGAATTGATTGATTAAAGTGCTAAGATGTGGTTTTAACGAGTTGTAATCTATTCCTTTGAGAAAAGAAATATGAACACGTGAATATAAAACTAGAGAGAAAACGTTGCAAGGTGTTTTGAGACCTTGGACATCATTAGCCTTGGATATTGTTGGGCTTTGAGGAGATTTATATTGCACTAACTCCCAATTGCCCAGTGCCCAACTCAGTAAAATCCAGATGTCAACTATGATAATAATAAGAAATTTAAAACAAGTAGGTCTTGACCAATAAATTCGCATATCTCTTAAGAGTACAGAGAAGAAAATATGGACAAATATTGCTAGAATGCACCCCCCCCCTTACATCATCAATGTCCTATATGAAGTAAGGGATGATAGCACCTCAGTGATTCCAGTTCTCTGAAATGAAGCGGGTGCAGCTTGATAAAGAGGGTGGTGGTGTTTGTTGGTTTGGTTTGAGCATTTACTGGGTGCCAAACCCCAAACTCCTCACTTTACATGGCTTCAACCTTCACAGTAATCCTGGGCTTTGTCACTAAGAGGAAGAAAAGATAGATGACTAGGGAAAAAAGTATACAATTCAGTTTGCACTGAAAAACACTATTCACAAGTAACCAGATGAATTAAAGCTAACACAAATGTGCCAGGCATGTGAGCAGAAGGACCAGAACTGGGAAGAATGTGAAGACCCAGAGAGCTCCAGTGTGCTGTTAGAGGAAGTCAGTTGGTTGTGTCTAAAATGGCTTTAATGTTCTTTACTCTTAACTTTCTTTTATCTTTATTTATGGGTGTGGATGCTTTGCCTGTATGTATGTCTATTCACAGTGTGCCTGGTGTCTCAGAGGCCAGAAGATGGTATTGGATCCCCTAGAATTTGAGTTACTTGTTTGTTTGGGTTGTTAGTTACTGTGTGGATGCTTGGAATAGAACCTTAGTCCTCTGGAAAAGCAGCCAATGTTCTTAACCCCTGAGCCATCTCTCCAGCCCTAATCAACTCTTTGATTCAGCAACTCTACTTCTAGGAAATATGCCCTATAGGTAGCTAAAGAAAAGTGTAACAAAGAGATAGAAATTAAACTGTTTGGGCTCCTGTGACAAACAGTCTTAGACTTATATATAACTTATTATTAACAAATTGATTCCAGTTCTGGAGGCTGAAGAGTGTGAGATCCAGACACAAGACACTTGAATTTGTGGCAAGGACTCACAGGCTCTGCTCTAAGGCCTCCTCACCTCCTGAAAAGTCACACCCCTCAGAACTGTCAGAGTGGTAACTAGATTTCCACATATGAATATAAGGACAGACATTCAGTCTCTGGAAGAATAAACATGTTCATTGCAAAATTGTAACAGTAACAAGCTGTGAAAAAATCCAACTGTAAAAGATTAAATAATTAACTCTGGCAACCCCAATATTATTAAATTAGATAGATGCCAATGAACTGATAGAGAGCTCTGTAATATTTTTTTAAGTATACAAATCCAGTTCAAACTACACTGGCTAGAGTTGGCTTACATTTCCACTTTAATATTATGAGTGAGTATTTAGGCTAATGTGTAGGATATTCCTGAGAGTGACCTGAGGAACCATTGAACTCAGCTATCATTGAGAAATGGAGGTGCAGGGCCTGAAACAGAAAGTCACTCTTTCCCATTTGGCTGTGTGTATAGTGTTATCACTTAGACAAAGGCAGTTTAAAAACAAAGATGATCCTATCCTATCTTCCCTTACTAGCAAACATATTAGAAACATTTTGATTTTGCTTAAAAATGGCATTTGAAAAATACACCAACCTAAACAACTTTGCTGATGCTTTCTCTAATAAACATTAGTACATCATATTGAATACTCATTTGGGGAAAATTGCATCATGGCCCTCTGAGAGTCATTCAGCCAGTGAGTGATGAGACAGTATTTCTGATGCAATTTCAACTCATGTCCCTCAGCTCTGGATAGTGGAAGGAAGAACCCAAGGTGTCCATGCTAAATGACTCATATAATATTTCTTAAGATAGAAAGTTATAGTCCAGGATTTTCTACAAACCTTAGATGGTGTAGCATAGTTTCCTAATAAATGTTAGATACAATCCTCTGCAGCGAAGGGAGGAAAATGACAGTGAGCTTCAGCTATATTTCCTGTAATTTAAGACTGTCATTTCAAGCCTTATCATTTCCCCTTTTCTGATAGGCATTTTATCTTTAAAAGAGAAGTAAAGATTTGTCAGGTAATCTTCATGTCTGATTGCCTGCCAGGAAGAACACAATTTCCCTATTCATTTATCTTTAAGAATCTTTTCTGGGCTATTTCCTTTCTCCTAGCACTTCTTTAGAAGTTGTTGTTTGTCTCCCAGATGAAGCTCTCTGTTCCACTCTCTTCCTGTTTACATTGGACATTTAAACTGGGTACTGTTATCGATTAATGTGGATAGATTCCACCTCCAGAGAAGCAACACGGAAGAAAAAGATCAATATTTTTCTCCCAAAAGAAAGAGCATCAAAATGAAATAAGTAAACGTGAAACCTTTAAAGCCATCTTTTCTCTACACCAACCCTTCAGAGAAGCACTTGTTCCCTGAACTTTGCACTTCTGGTAAAACCATAAGCCTATGTTGGATTGCTATAAATACTTGCCGTAGAAATCCCTGCAGTAGACAAAGTTGGACATACTGAATTTGTCTGGGACATGACTTGCAGGAGAGTGAGCCAAATTTTAGTATTTGGTTGATACTTTTTAAAGCAAATAAACCCTGAAATTGTTCCCTCTGTTCCTGATTTTGGACCAACAGACACAGAACACTAGCATTTTATCAAAACATGAGCTGCTAAGACAGAATGCTATATGCACATTTGGACTGCTTGAAAAGTGGGGAAAGAAAGGGAGGCCCAAAAGCCCGTCAGCCTTCTGAGGTCTCTGTCCCTGCCCTAGTCTTCTCCCTCTTCCTTTGTCATGCCCTCAACAAGGAGGAAGTAGAGCATACATGGAGTCTACCGATGATTGGCTTCCTCTCTGTCTGAGTTGGTGCTGGGTCCCTGGGCAGAGTAGAAGAGAGCTACATTGTTAAGAAAAGCCCTTCTGGCAGATGAGGATAATTGACAGCTCCACTCAAGTGGAGAGAGGCAAAATTCCTAGCATGTGCCTCTTGGTTTGCCATGTAGTGCTTCAAACAAGTTCACACAAGTGTGTCCCAAGCCTCACTCACACCACCGATGTGATTCCATTTAGCAGATAACCTTTCTGCAATGACACTGTCCATGCTTTGTCTCTTCCTCACTGAAATAAGCCATCCTGAAATGCCTCACGCATGTACCTCCTGGCGCTAGACACTGCACTGAAGACGCATGTGCCTGTCTGCTGTGCCAGGGAAGAAGAACCATTTTCACCCGTTTCCTATTCCTCTTGCTCCACGGCTGTGTCCATCCCTAAGTTGCTCCTCTTGCTCCATCCCTAAGTTGCTTTAGTCCTCTGCTTTTCTCTCAGAGATGAAATTTACAGCTGGCTTTTGGGAACCAAACTACTGTCCCTTGCAACTGACAGAAATAAAAACTCCAGATGAAGAATCTCTGGTGCATTTGCATGTAGGTAAGAAATTTGACTTTCAGTGCAAAGTAATGAGAGAAAATCTGGAAACAGGAATCCTGTGTGACCTAAGGTTGAACATCCCACATAGGTTTCAAAATAGGAAATCAGAATTGACAAGAAGTAGAAAGAGGGTGGAGAGTTAATTCTCGATGCATCCGGGTTTCCAGATAATATTAAATTCACTCTTTCACATCCCTCGAGTTCCTGTGACTATGCTATAGACCTAATACAGGCTAGGAGTTTGTGAATGATAGCCACTCTCATTAACTGCCTACTACTATCAAATAATGCCAAGCTATTTTAATTACTGTGGCCTTATAGCACATTTAAATATCATGAAGGCTTCACTTGATTTTTTTTCACACACACAAAAAATTAAACTGTCATTGTTGAATTTTCTTTTTAAACCTAGTTGACAGATCTCACGTGATATTATAAAATTAATTTTTTTTTAAAGAACTGTAGCGTGGAAAAAAAAAAAAAAAAGGACCCACACTACAACTGGCAAGGCACCGGCAAACTTGCCAGCCTGTTGTCAACCCAGCAGACCCTCTGTCTCAGAGCTCCAAAATCTCTCCACCCAGCTCGCTAAGTTCCCATGGCAGGCTGCTACCACACCAGCCCCAAATTCCCATGGCTAGCTGGAGTGCCCCACCACTGTACCTTTTCTCTGGAACTCGTTGAGTCGCCAGGTGAAAGAAAACACCACACAATCTTAGTTTAGAATCAAAAGGCAACACAATCGCTGGGCACAGCAGCTAGAGTGCTAATGCTGTAAACTATTTTAAGTTCCAAATCCTCTGTTAGCAGATCCTGGTGGAGCCACCACCTGAACCCAGGGCCTCCGCTACCTACATTTTTGTCTCCCTTATCTCCTGCCCACCAGCCAAGTCTCCTCTCCTTTTCTGCCATTCCTTTCTCCAACCCGGAAGTCCTGCCTATTCGCTCAGTGACTTGAAATCTTTATTCATTAGGGGAAAGTTCATATGAAGTCATCTGAGTACTGATTCACTCCCAGGGAGTCCCTCTTGGGAAAGTGGAATTAGCTTCAAAATACAAACAGCACCAGGGCTATCCACAACAAAGAACTATCCTTGAATATAGAGAAATCAACCTAATATCACAATGCTTTAATTTGATCAGTTTTTAAGTCATTCACTGGATTTAGTCAGGTAGTTTTCCCTTATTTGTATGTTACTTTTCCATTTTTATCTCACTGCAATGACCAGACCAATGTTAAATATACTATTGGTGTTTCAAAGAACCTTTGTTACTATAAGAGTCTACATCATTCAAGCAATAAACAAGATATTCTATCTCATCTTGATATCTAATTCTTTTTACGTTATCTCTTAGTTCTCATAAATTTACATTAAGTGACAATGGATGTTTCTAATATAAATTGAGGTCATCACATTATACTTAATTGTACCTATAAGCATGATATACTATAGTAGATAAATCATTGGAAAATCTGTATGATTCTTGATGGAATTTTCTTAGTATTGGTGATCTCATTCATACTAGCCAAGTACTCTGCCATTGAACAATACACTCAGCATCTTTTTCTTAATGAGAGACTGTCTCATTTAGTCACCTGGGCTTGCTTTGAACACTCAGTCTTTCTGCTTCAGCTTCCAAAGTGTCTGGGACACCTTAGACCCAGTGATGATTTTTTAAAATAAGTATGATTGATGAACATGGTTAATTTTCTCTATAATCTTATGGAAGAATGGTCTGTATTTGTATCTGTAAATGTGCAGTGGTGTCTCTCTCTCTCTCTCTCTCTCTCTCTCTCTCTCTCTCTCTGTGTGTGTGTGTGTGTGTGTGTGTGTGTGTAAAATCAACATTACAGTAGTTTGATTATTTGAAAGAAAACAACCAGGTCCTGAAGTTGAGATCAAGGTTTTCTTTCAGTTAATGTATTGACTGAATTTTCAGTTTCCTATGTGTTTCTTGGTTGACACTCTGTTTCTTTTTGGTTAAATAGGCTTTGACATGTTTTATTTTGAAGAACAACTGCCTCCTTTATTTTATGATTCAAAAGCATCTAGCTTAAGTGTTCCATTTTTGTGTTTTTAAGTGTTTCTCTATGTCTGATATGACCTGTCTGTGAGAATAACACAGCTGGGATGTGTGCCTGTCTTCAAGTAGAATGGAAAAGCATGGGAAAAAGAAAGAAAGAACATATCTCCCCTGAGATGCCAAAACCACAGATCAACCCTGAGGCAGATCTGGTGCCAGAATTCATCCTGCCAGCATACTGCATAAATCTAGTTAAACTGGTCATAGGCAGTATTGCCTACATGTATCTAGCAGAAATAAAAGCAGATCTGTGAAAGACCATTTTCAGCTCAGGCTTAAAGAAATTGTGAGATAAAATACCTAGGAACCTCCCTCAAAGTGATGTGTATGTATGTAAATGTGTGTATATAATATGTAAATATAGAAATATATATGTATATATCCATTAAGAAATACACATACATACAAAGGGTTCTGAGGCTTCTGTGAAATCAAAACCTGAGAATGACTACTTCAATGGAGCCATCATTTAAGATACTTTAAAATAAGATACTTTGGAAAGAGAAGATACGCATAGTAAGAAGACTGGATATCCAAGAAGGAAACTCGGATGGATATGAGCAAACACTGTCAGTGTGAGAAAAAAAAAACTTGAAGAGTAGAATTAATCATGAACAACAGGAACACATAAATCAGAGCTGAGTTGAAGTATTTTAAGATTCTAGTGTTGCTCAGTAAAGGATAAAGATATTGACTTGATTTTAACATTAAAGAGAATATGAATATTTAAGTGTAAAAATATCTTTTGCAGTTGTAGGTAAGCATGTAAACTTCCAAAGTAGGGGGGAATAGAATAAATGGTAATAAAGAAGACACTTCAGTTTGGGAACAAGGAGGAGGAAGGAGAAGGGAGGAGAAGGAGAACAAGAAGAAGAACAAAAAGACTAAGAACAAGAAGAGGAGGAGGAGGAGGAAGAGGAAGAGGAAGAACAAGAAGAAGAAGAACAAGAAGAAGAAGAACAAGAAGAACAAGAACAAGAATAACAAGAATAAGAAGAACAAGAACGAGGAGAACAAGGAGGAGGAGGAGGAGAAGAAGAAGAAGAACAAGAAGAACAAGAAGAAGAAGAACAAGAACAAGAAGAACAAGAACAAGAACAAGAAGAACGAGAACAAGGAGAAGAAGAAGAAGAAGAAGAAGAAGAAGAAGAAGAAGAAGAAGAAG
>JADRCH010000254.1:209861-241123 GCA_019843965.1 Rhynchomys soricoides
AAGAAGAAGAAGAAGAAGAAGAAGAAGAAGAAGAAGAAGAAGAAGAACAAGAACAAGAAGAAGAACAAGAAGAAGAACAAGAAGAAGAACAAGAACAAGAAGAACAAGAACAAGAAGAACAAGAACAAGAACAACAAGAACAAGAACAACAAGAAGAAGAACAACAAGAAGAAGAACAAGAAGAACAAGAAGAACAAGTACAAGAACAACAAGAACAAGAACAACAAGAACAAGAACAACAAGAACAAAGAGAGGAGAGAGGGAGGGAGGGAGGAATAGAGAGGTGTTGCGAACAGCAGCTTGGTACCCAAACATGAGGTTCTGAAGTCACAGTCCGAGCACCCACATCAAATGCTGGGCACTTACTTGCAGTGCTGGGGACTTGGGGACCACGGGATCCTAGGAACTTGTTGACTAGCCAGTCTAGCCACCTGATGAGTTCCAGGTTCCTCAAAACTTAGTCTCAAAAGCTAAGATGGAGAGTGACTGAAAAAGACCCCTGACACCAACTTCTTGTCTCCACATGCACACACACACCACGCCAACACATACACTCTCACACCACACACAAAATGGAAAAAATTGTATAACAAAACAATAATCTTTTTAAAAATTTTTCAAAAATCAACCAACTTTGAAAAAATCAAATATAAAGAAAAAATAAAATTTCAACTCACAAACAATTCTCGATATTTAAAAGGTTCAAATATGTTATTTAAATGTTCAAATATCAGGAAACTAGTAATGAAACATCAGTAGAAAATAAAATTTATTTTTGAAGTGAGAAGAGAAATTGGCAAATGTATTGTCAGACATTTCTCTCATTGATTGGTCAAGCAGTCAATTGTCAGAACATAGCTGATAAGATTCTCAAAATTAATTATATTGTACTAATGTAAAATGTTAATTCATAGGAAATGGATTTGGGTAAAACACATGCTGCTTAAGCATGAAGACTGCTTTTGGATAACCAGGACCCACTTGAAAAGCTGGGACCTTCAGTCCCACCACTGACAAGATGAGAGGTGGAGACAGCCAGATCCCAGTAAACTTATAGCTGGCAAGCCAGGCCTATATGGCAAAGTTCCGTCTTCAATAAAAGGTGGGAGGCATATGACACACATACAAATAAAGGGTTTCATGAGAACAAAAGGAGATCCAATCATCTGATGGATGGAGGGGCTTCTAAAAATCAGGAGGAAGGGTATTGCTTGTAAGGTCAAATAGCTACTTACAGATCGCCTTAGATCACGGAACTCCAGTGAGCTGGTTGCAAGACTGTTGTTTCCTTTGAACATGCCAGTAGCTACTGTCCTTACAACTCTGATGGAAGTTTGCTGAACAGACCCAGACTTCTTTACCAGAGCGTTTACAACTTGAATTGTGCCATCGTGGGTCAAGGGCAGCAGCCTGCTGTCCTGGGAAAGCTAAGTTGTGCTGAGATGGTAACCTTGAAGTCCCCACAATACAAGTTGTATAAAGAGGGTTTTTTCCCTGCCTCCCTGCCTGCCTGGCAATGATCTCTGTCCTTTCCTGTATTTTTATGTAAATATCCAGAAACTCAAGTCTCTTAATCTTCATTCAATTACACACTAATGTTCTTAGGTACCATTAAAAGCACTCAAAGACTTAACCCAGAGACCATATTTGTTCAACCCCTCTGTTATGCTAGCCTACTACTAGAAATCTAAATGTGGTTTTTATCACTTTTGCAAAACAAATCTTTCTTCTATGCAAGACTGAGCAATTAGAATTATAAGCAGCACCTTGGTTTTTTATCAAAAATTTTTTCCTTTCTCAGTTCCCTACTATTATTCTTAGCATTACCTATTGGTAATGCTAAGAATTGGTAATGGAAAAGCTCTGATCTATCAAACTGGAAAAAAAAAGTAGAAGACACCTGAAGACCAACATCCGAGATTGCCTTTTGGCAACACATGTACATGTATGGGCACATGTGCACACACACACACACACACACACACACACACACACACAAAAGCTAGTTCAACATCTAAAAACTTAGATTCAAAAACAAGTATAGCATTTGAGAGAATAAACTGTACCTGCAGCCATTTAACAGATTTTTTCATGCATCATCTAGACCACATTTTCCCAATACAATTTAGTTCAAACTTTTCTTTATTAGCTCTTTAGGTAGTAGGTAAAACAAAGGTTTCAGCATGATAATGCCATGTATACACATATGTATTGCCGCATAGCTCTTGCTGGCCCTGACATTGCCTTCCCCTGTCCTTTCTCCTCCATTCCTGCTAGTTCCCTGACTTACCTCTAAATAAGGTCCCTCTTATGCTTTCTAGTAACATATACATACATGTGTGTGTACCCATGCCTACAGTCTGTATATGAACGAAAACATGAGTATTTTGTCTTTTCCTCCAATGCCATCTCTTGGCTCTCCTTTAGACCTAAATCCTAGTAACATATTTGTGGCTTTTTGTAAATTTCTGATTTCCAAATCTTAGTTGTATTTAAACTCTAGTTGACTCTGTGTGTGTGTGTGTGTGTATGTGTGTGTGTGTGCGCGCGCGCGCGCGCACGTGCATGGTAACACGTGCTTCATTTTAGCTTCTAAAGTGCCTTTTAGTTTGGGGGTTAAAGTCCTGTTCTTTTAAACTTCTTCTTTAGTCTAAATTTTAATATAAATTCTCAAAATTTGTTCAATCCCAAGAATAAAAGTGATCAGTTTGTTCTCTGTTCTCTCATCATTACACAAGAGCCATTTCAGTTTGAGTCTTAAGATTCCTTTTTGTATTGCTCTCCTAGGAGGAGACAGCTACTGTAAATGAGAAAAACTTGTCAAGCACCATTACTAGTCTTAGTGACTGAAAAGAGTACTACTTGATGCTCAGCACATAGCTAGCCTTTATGTCCCTTTAAAGCCTACCAGTGATGGCAAGCAGAGCTCTGTTCTCTTGCTTCACTGATGAGGTAACTTTCTGTCTCTAGAAAGATTTGGCACCTCACTAATGGAAGATACCTTTGCACCCCTTCAGTGTGAACAAGCTTCATGAACTTTTTAACTGATACATAACAAATGCATTAACTAACGTGTAAATAACGCCTGCTGTCTTAAGTACCTTTCCTGTTGCTATGATAAAATAGTAAATGACTTAAGGAAGGAAGGGGTTATCTTGACTCACAGTTCAGGGTACAGTCCATCATGGTTGAGGTGTTTGGGCAGCAGAAATTTAAGCCCCTGGTCATGTTGCATCTGCAGCAGGAAGCAAAGAACAGTGACTATGAGTAAGCAGCTAGCTTTCACCTTTTAAAGGACCATACTGCCGTGGTGGCATGATGCAAAAGATTTCTCATTGTAGGAGCATTCCCTGAAATAACGTGCATTTTTGCCAGATGAGCTTTCCCTCTGTGCAGTGCCAGTGAGGTATACACTCACAGAGTCAAGACTCAGCCTTCCCAAAGACGTCTTCTCTGCTGCTCAGTAAGGTGGTTTCAGTAACGGTGAGCTGAGCGAGCGGGGAAAATCTGGTTCACCATGGCACTTCCAGCACAGTGTTCCCATTCACATCCCAACATATGAGGTTATGTGGCAGTACTGACTGTTTTCCAAGGCTTGTTTTTGAAATTCATAAGCCATGGTTCCATGGGCTGAGTGAAATGAGAAAGGGAAGAACTTTTATTAAAAATAACTTATGGGGATAATTTGAGCAACACCTAGGAATGTTGTCCTTTTAGCAGATTTATTCTCTTCCTCCTGACTCTTTTACAAAGCATCTACTTTATATGTTGCTTGAGCTATGTTCTAAACATATTTGGGTCCAAGCTTATTATAAGTTTACAAAAAGTTAAAAAAAAAAATCTCTAAAATGTAGAGAGGCTAACTGGGCATATGCTTATTCAGACTTTTGTTTTTGTTTCTAAAAATCAATCAGTACACCTCAAATAGTATGACATTTTAAAATACAAAATTCGAGACAGTTTAGAATCAAGTTGCCAGCCCCTCAGTGCCTTACTACACACATTAACATATCCTTCTCAGCTTTCTCCTCAAGATTATTTAAACCAAACTCATGTTAATGTTCTTTCACAGATTTTATTTTCCAATGCCTTGGTTACCTAAACGCCTTTAACTTCATGCTTGATTGGTTACCATGTGTTCTTCTAAATAATGAAAGATTCAGCCAAGCACTCATTTTTCGTAATCATGAAAATTCAGCAAAAATAAATTCCGTGACAAATAAAAATAAAGTTGTAGATGGGACAGACTCTTGTCTTTGTTGTTGACTGAAAGATAAAGAACGGTGGGACTACCATTCTCTCACCACAGAGGAGGGAGAAGGAAGTGATCTCAAGTTTAAGGCCAGCTCGAGCTACATAACAAGACCTTGTCTCATGTACACACAAAGGATACAAGGAAAATATTAGGAGGAATATTCTGATTTCAAACAGATAATTTATTTTCAAAGAGGTGTTAAATATTATGTAGAATTGTTATAATTTGAGTAAAATGTTTTGCAACCTGCTAACATAAATATCTTTCTGAACCTCTATTTCATTCTCAGAACTTAATAAAATAGGATATTTGTAATATAAAATATAAAAGACTTACAATGTAATAATAAGAGAAAAAACTCACTAATAAATTTAGCTGGACCCAGGGTAAGAGGTATTCAGGGTACTTATTGTCCCTCCCAGTTCCTTATCAAGAACTGATGACTTGTTTTCTAAAGTACATCTTCAGCCTCCTTCCTCCCCAGGAGAGCTGGAGCTAATTCAGAAACAGCCTACACTACACAGCAGACACAGGTCTCTGTTTCGCCTCTGTTACTGCCTGATTGTTACGATCACTTTCTACTTTGGATTCCAACTCTGGGCTGTGCTCTTGGGTTTCCCGCTTTAAGATGTGTCTTCCTTTTCCTCTCACATAGCAGAGTCATCGGAATTTGGTCCATGCCTGGTGATCCAAACCACTGTCCCATTTGGAGTTAAACACATGGAGCACAGTGAGGAGGATGTACAGAAGTTAATCACCCAGCAACTGGAAACCATCCTGCCAGGTTTGCCTCAGCCAATTGCTACCAAATGCCACAAGTGGACATATTCACAGGTAATCAGAAAATGTAGTGGAGTCTTCTGAGTTGTCTAGTAGAGGAAATGAATGCCAGGTTCCTTGGAGTTCATATGGGCTTGTCACATGCATATGTAATTTCTATAGGCTTCATTGTCAAGCTATTGCTCAATGAGATGTGCATGTCATTTTTACCAGCTTTGTCCGTATCCCATCACACTCTGCAAGTCTAGGGTTTCTTATACCAGCAAGAGAAGTTGTACATCCAAATGCAGTTGTTTCTCTAGGGATTTTCTAAATTGACACTGAAGCTGTGTGGTAGCCACTTTAACTACCCTGAGCTTTGCTGTAGGTCACATTAACACTGCGTGTGTATCTAGTTACCACAATTTTCATTTTTATTGAGTTTCTACTTCAGTTTGAGTGGTGACAGCAGAGGTCTTTCATGAGTAACTCTAGAATATTGAACCGAGCTGCCTTCCAGGGTAAGATAACCCTGCTTATCATTCTTCTAGGTTAGCCTTAAGCTCTTAATACAGAGTAAATCTTGACTTAAACACACACACTTTTACTAGAGTTGGAATCCTGTTTGCAGAAACAGCACTGGATCTGTAAACTCGGTTGTGAAGTCATTTGGGGGTCAGTGAAGCAAAGGTCGGATAGAGTGAAGAAGGAAAGCCACACAGACGTGTGTTTTCTCCCTTTTCTGAGCCCACTGATTAACAGATTTGTTAGCAGTATTGGTTATCCAAGCTGTAAAGCCTTCAGAAAAAGTGGTATTATGGGAAATTGCAGCAGATTTTGTATGTTTTAAAGGGCCTTCCAAATCAGAGGAAATAGTAAATTACTCACTAAAATATTGCAGCAGGTCTGTGTTTACCTGTTTCTTCTCAAGTTAAATTATACAGGGAACCTCTGGAGGAAATATTTACTTAAGCATGTCATAGTCACTTTAGAAGACTTTGCTCTTTCCTTTTAAAAGCATTGAAAAATCTCAATGGCTAATGTCACTAAATGATATTTATCTCAATTTTAAGTTGACTTGAAAAAAAAAGCCAGAAAAAGAATCTTGTTATAATTTGAAGCTGGGTATGTTGTATATAAGTCATTTTGCCTATTATAAATACTCCTTTAAAAGAACAGTAGATTGTGACATTGGGTGTGTGTGTGTGCGTGCGTGCATGCGTGCGTGAGAGAGAGAGAAAGAGAGAGAACTTTTTTCATAAGTTACTAATAGACTAAAAAATAATTTTTAAATCTACTCATAATTTAAATCTACTCATTATATGTCTTACAATTTTATATAGTCTAAAGATAGCCTTGCCCTAATCCTAACAATAAAATGATCTATTCAAATATGGATGAAACAATATCACAAAGTTTCATCAAAAGATTATTTTGAGTACAATGTATATCCAAACTCTAACAATGGTTTTTATAGCAGTTTGGATGTGAAGACATTCCCCCGCATTTATAAATCTGTAGACATAGATGCTACACTGGCTGCAGAGCCTGAAAGGAGACAAACTATTGTCCAAGCTTCAAAGCATGCATTTGCCATTGTTCACACACTTCTCTAGCCTCTTGAACACCAGTCTACAAAGAGTAACACTGTCATTTGTGGTAAGCATCTCACCCATTGATACACATTAGAGAAGGGAATGACCAATGAAAAGTCAAGTGGTTTGAGATAAGGTACTTACTTTCAGCTCATCTCCTCCACAGTATATCGCCCATGCTTTCCAATGGTCCACCCTAACCTTTAGAATTTGGTGGAGAAGGGTGTGGCCTTGCCATCACGGCCTTGTTTCAATTCATCAATGTACATTTGCATGAATGTTGGATATAATACAGCATTAAACTGATAAGAAAACTGATAAGAAAAGTAATATAAATAAGAGACACAAACGAAAGAGAAACAGGGGGTTATATTTTCAGTGCTCCCCACCCCCCAATTCAGAGCAGAGACAGTGCTCTTAAGGAGGAAACCCCAGCTGAATCTCTGTCTAACCCAGGCCCCACCCCAGGTTCCTTTTGTCTCTCCTCCCTTCTCTTCCTTCTGGTCTCCACACATCATCTCATTTCTTTTCTGCTCTTTCTCTGAAAAACAAAAAGCCAGAGCTGTACACGCCTTTACATTATGAATGTTTCAATAGAAAGCAGAGCTAATATTCTGTCCCAAACAGTGCTATATAGTGTGGATTCTCTGTTCCAAACCCTGCAGGATCAAAACATTCCCTCCATTAGCTTCTTTTCTTCTTTTGCTTTTCTTTTGTGACACTTGAACTGAATCTTCACACTAAGTGCTAGAGACAGGTGGAGGGGCTGGCCTCGAAGCTGGGCAACTCCAAGACATGATCTATTTAACGCCGAAAGTAGACACACAACTGGAGTATGCAAATGCAAAATCCAGACAACATGGAATTCTAATGAGGGGCAGATCAGTAGTAACTTCACCAACGCCTAGTGGGGATATGAACTAGTAGAGGCATAAGTAGGCAGGTTAGTAGCCTTTTAGAAAACTTGACAGGAAGGATAAAAGAATGTCTTGGCTAGCAAAGATTTTTAAGGTAAAATATTTTGCCTCTATTATAGTAAATTACATTCTACATTTGTCCTAATTCATAGGCTATACAATATTAAAGATGAATATTAATATAAGCTGTAGGCTTGAGGTATTTTATTTTCCTCATGGCTATGAAAAAAAATAAGTGCAGTTTAAGTAAAGAACAGGAATCTGGAGAGTAGGACCATGGGTTTAAAGGATTATGGCCCATCATGACACAGTAGCTATGACTACAGGGGCCAAAACAATTAATCAAACTGTTGATCCTGCAGCCAGGAAGCATAAAAAGAGATGGACACTGGTTCTCAGAGCACTTTTTCTCTGCCCCCTTTTATACAGTTTAGAACATCAGCCCCTTTGAGGGTTCTTCCAACATTGAGGACGTGTCTCTTCTGCTCAATTAAATCTCTGTGCTAAAACCTTCAGGGCATCCTCAAAGATACATCTCTTCAGCAACCCTAAATCAAGACACTGAAAGATTTGCCATCATAGGGTGATAGGATGTGTCAATTTAAAGTCAGCAGTTTCATTAGTTCACAGATTTGAAAGCTGAAAGTCCAAACAACATGGCACTGGCCCCTGTGAAGGCCACATTGTCTAAGTCACCTCATGGTGCATGGCAGCATCTAGAGCAGAGCAAGCATAAGAGATTATGTGGTAAGCCATGAATCCAGAGTCAAAGTTGGAGGAGCTGCTATGACAACTGACTCACAAGAAGTAGCTCTGAGTCTGATAACTCCAACTATCCCCAACAACCCAACCAACTCCCACCAAGCTCCTTCAACACCCAGCTACTCTACACAGGGAACCTAACATCCAGCAACATGAACCCTGGGAAGGCACCACAAACCATGGCTATACCATCACATTTACCTTAAAAAGTGCTCATAAAGGCTTTGCAGATGCCACTGTCACTTTCTGCCACTTGCTGCAGCCATGGTCAACCCCACCATGTACTTCGACATCAAGGCCAATGATGAGCACTTGGGCCGCATCTCCTTCGAGCTGTTTGCAGACAAAGTTCCAAAAACAGCAGAAAACTGGAGCAAAAGGATTTAGCTTTAAAGGTTCTTCCTTTCACAGAATTATTCCAGAATTCATGTGCCAGGATGGTGACTTCACACGCTATAATGGCACTGGCGGCAGGTCCATCTAGGGACAGAAATTTAAGGGTGAGAACTTCATCCTGAAGGATACAGGTCCTGGCATCTTGTCCATGGCAAATGCTGGACCAAACACCAGTGGTTCCCAGTTTTTTATCTGCTCTGCCAAGACTGAATGGCTGGACAGCAAACATGTAGTCTCTGGGAAGGTGAAATAAGACATGAACATTATGGAAGCCGTGGAGCGTTTTGGGTCCAGGAATGGCAAGACCAGCAAGAAGATCACCATTTCCGACTGTGGACAGCTCTAATTTCCTTTGACTTGTGGGCATTTTACCCATCAAACCATTCCTTCTGTAGCTCAGGAAAGCACCCCCACCCCATCTGCTAGCAATACCCTGTAATTGCTGCTCCCACTGAAGTTCTTTGGGTTCCGTATTTTCCCCATTCTCCTTCAAGTCTAGCTGGATTGCAAAGTTAAGTTTATGATTATGAATAAAAGCTAAATAAGAACTGTTTTTAAAAAGTGCTTATAAAAATACTGTGCATGTAGATTTTTTACAGTCTGCTAAATCTTATAAACAATGTGCTTTAGAAGAATCTTAACCCACTATAGTGATAGGAGAACAAAAGCTCAGGGAAGAAAAATAAAGTAACTTACTTACCCTCCCCTGGATAACGATGGCATGGTGGGCTGTAGGGTCATGTGATGAGTGTTCTTCCCTCTGGGCAACTGATGATTCACGGGTTCAAGAGATTAGGGTGTGCACCTTTGGTAATGACCTTGATTCTGGGCATCGTACCCTCTCTCCTCTGATCCCCTTGACAGATCCCTCTAAGATCCCACATCAACATGTTAAAGCTCCAGCTACTATGGTAAAGAATTTGGGGGTTGTTTGTATGTGGGGAACAGTTTCTTATTCTCCCATTGATCCCCATGCCCTGTGACCTCCCCCACATATCCACAAAGGCAGCAGGAGGGTGAATATGTTCACTCGCCTATTCTCAAAGGAATGTCCACAACATCACCAATTTCTCTTCTGAAATCATAGAGACTAATACCTGCTGAGGGCTCTAAGATGCTAAATTGTCTTAAATGACATAGTGGTACATTTTTGTGGGTGCTGCAAATTAAGGGGGAAAATGTCTTCGAGAGACTTGGCAACTGTTTCTGCACTCTCATCTAAGGTTTGGGTAAAATTCTTCAACTACTGGGTATGGGTTTAACTTAAGAAAGCAGTGTCAGGTTTATTTATTTTTGTATGGTTCTCAGTTCTTCCGTTTTACACTGATTTCCCCTCCATAATTTAAGTGTTTATCCAGTTGTGTCTAGTCCCTACAGCATTTCATTAAAGATTCTGAAACAAGTTGGTTATTTTAATACTTTCAGCAGAAAACTATTCACTGAAGATGGCTTTGCACATAACCTGACACAGGAAACTCAGTGGTGCTGTTGACCCTGCTGCCTGCTGCCACAGCACCATGCTCCTGGGCTTTCCTTTGCTTCGTTGTCTGCCTCAGACACTCCTCAATCTATTGCTGGTAACAATTAGTACTGAGGTGCAACTATAATTTTCCCCATTCTTCTTGGTTTAAAAAAAAAATAAGTGGTCTCCAAGTAACTAACCTGACCCTGCTTAGCTTCCAAGCATTCAAGGTAGTATTCTCTATTTAATGAAACTGAAGCTTTTGGCCTTCTATATTTCATGTGTTTGATTCTTTCCTGAAATATGTTTTATTTTGTTTGTTTTGGTTTTTTAGTCTTCCCCACTTTCAAATAAAAAATGTGGGTTTTTCGGCCATTTTCCTTTGAGCACTCATGAGGTGCTTAGTTGTTGTTGTTGTTGTTGTTGGTGGTGGTGGTGGTGGTGGTGGTGGTGGTGGTGGTGGTGGTGGTGACAGGTTTCTCTGTGTTGCCCTGAAACACATTTTGTAAACCAAGCTGGCCTTAAACTCAGAGACCTGCCTGCCTCTGCCTCCCAAGTGCTAAGGTATTGGTGGCACATTAAAGGCATGTGCCGTGCTTCCTCTGCACAGAATAGAGAATGACCACCAGACTGGAGAGATGACAGACAGAATGAAGGAAGTAGCTTTTTCTAGCTATATATCTAACAGAAGGCCTAACAAATTAAACACTAGTCAATAAATGAGCATCTTAACTGAACAGACAATTCTCCACAAAAGAAATCCAGATGGCTGATAAGTATCTGAAAAAGTGTTCTTAACATCCATAAGCCATTTAGGAAATACAAATTAAAACTGCCTGGAGATTGCTTGGCCCAAGTCAGAATGGCGGTCCTTAAGGAAACAAACCCCAAATCCTGGTGGGGTGTGGAAAAAAATGAGACACTGCTCGGGGGAATGTAGACTGCTGCAGCCACCATGAAAGGCAGTGTGGAAGCACCTCAGGAGAGGGAAAGCAGAAGCCATTCCATACAACTATATACCTGAAGGACTCTAAGACACAATACTACAGAAGTGCTCCTACAGCCATGTTTACTGCTGAACTGTTCATAACTGCTAAAAACAGGTCTACCAACAGATGAATGAATAAAGAAAATTTGACACAGATATCCAATGTAATTTTGTTCAGTCCTAAAGAGAAATCATGGTATTCTCAGGAAAATGAAGGCAACTGGCTAACATCATATGAAAGGAATCTAAATGATGATTCTGTAAAGTGGCCAAGACAAAAAACATAACTAGATATCATATGCTACCAAGTGAAATCTCTGACAATAGGAAGGGGTTCCATCCTGTTGAGTTGTTAGCCAAAAGGATCCCACAGACTTCCCAAACATTACAAGCCAATACAATTGGTTATCTTTCACAAAAATGATAGTAAGGCTGTATTTCTGAATATACAACTTATCTGTGTCATTGAACATACACACTCAAAAAAAAATCAGGCTGATGCCCACCTGGAATCTTTACCCCTACCGATTAGCGGTCATGGTACTGGAAGGTAATCTGCATGCTGTCAGAAGACAAAGGTAATCATCGATGTCTCCCAGCTTTTGGCCTACAAAAGTGACCTGCCTGCAAGACACACTGGAGGAATAAAGGCACAAATGTTGCAGAAGTAAGCAACCACGTTTTAAAATTGAATTTGATGCCTGCTCCATGAGAGGAAACCCACACTATTACACAAGACCAAGAACCTGAGACTAAACAGGTCATAGGCCCTTAGTGAAAACTACTACTGTTACTCTTCTAAAGGAATATACCAGCAAAAGCAGCTCCTGTGGATATACTGCTGTATACGCAGATCAGTGCTCCACCCGACCCTCATCAGAGAAGTGCCTTCTTACAATCAGTGGGAATTACCAGAGAGCCACAATAAGACAATGTGTGCAGACTAGAGGACCTTGGAACACTAAGCCCTAAATGGATTGTCTGTGTCACACTTCCCTCCTCAAAGGTTGGGTATCCATATAGAAGGGGAGGCAGAAAGATTGTAAGTGCCAAAGCAGATAGATGGATAAGTCCATGAAAATATCTTCTAGCCTCTAACAGGCTGATGCACATATGAACTCTCAGAGACTATAACAGCATACACAAGACCTAAACAGATTCAAGCCAGACAAAGTGGCAGCATGGAGGAGGGGAAGTGGGCACAAAGTCCTGGGGTATATAAGAAAGCAGACTGAGTAAGCCACGGGAAGGAAGCCAGTAAGCAGCACCCCTCCATGCCTCTGCATCAGCTCCTGCCTCCAGATTCCTGCCCTCCTTGAGTTACAGTCCTGACTCTCTTCAATGATAGACTAAGATTTGGAAGTATAAACAAAATAAATCCTTTCCTCCCTAACTTGAGTTTTGGTCATGGTGTTTCATCTCAGCAACAGAAACCCCAATTAAGATACCACTTGTCCCTGCATTTCCTTTAGACAGGAGCAATTCTGGGTTAAAATTTTGAGAAGGGTGGGTGGCCCCACCCCTCAACCAGGGGCCATGCTTAACCTCTGGATATGGTCAGAAAGGCCATCCAGAGTCTGCCCCACATGGTGATTCATCCCATATGTAGCCACCAAACCCAGTCACTATTGCTGATGCCAAGAAGTGCTTGCTGACAGGAGTCTGATATGAATGTCTGCTGAGAGGCTCTTCCAGAGCCTTACTGATACAGATTCAGATGCTTGCAGCCAACCATTGGACTAAGCACGAGGATCCCAATGGAGGAGTTAGGGGAAGGACTAAAGGAGCTGAAGGGGTTTGTAACCCCTTAGGAAGAACAATAATATCAACCAATGAGACCCCACCCCAGAGCTTTCAGGGACTAAACCACCAACCAAAGAATACACATGGGGGGACCCATGGCTCCAGCTGCATATGTAGCAGAGGATGGCCTTGTCAGGCATCAATGGGAAGAGAGGTCCTTGGTCCTGTGAAGGGTTGATGATGCCCCAGTGTAGGGAGTGAGGTGAGAGTTGGTGGGGGGAGCACCCTCATAGAAGCAGGGGGAAGGGATGTGGGATAGGGGATTTTCAGAGGGGAAACCAGGAAGGGGGATAACATTTGAAATGTAGATAAATAAAGCAACCAATAAAATTTAAAAAAAAAAAAAAACAGTTGTCTAAGAGAGCTTGGATTTTTCTCTCTGTATCCTTGACTCAATCTTTCACAGCAATATCCCAAACATGTAGGCACGTCTCATCTTTTCTCTTCTCCCCACCCTTCCGTTCATAGTCCTCACTTTTGACACTGGACTTTTGTCTCCTCAGACAAGGAAGTGTTTACTTATTTCTGTAGAACACCCTTATTAGAGGGAGTACAAGAGAAGAGGAAATCTGGACTAATGCAGTGCTGGGATATTCCATACAGATTTTCATTTGGATGGCCAAGGCTGCGTGTACAGAAGTACATTTATCTTCTTATGAGGATAATTTTTGGTAGGTGATTGTACTGAATCTCAAGACTGAACTTGCAAAAAAGCAAGGGATGATTATTCTTTCTCTTTCATATGCATTTTCTATTGTTATCTTCAATTTTTTCTTTTTAGTAAGTTGAGAGGCAAGGTGGTACCATCTCATAAGGACTGTTTTTTCCTTCAGAGTAGTGAGTTACCTAGACAAGCTACATCTGCTTTTCAAATAGACTGGGCCTTTCTTTGTATCTGCTTTTCATGTCTATAACAAGATGCCATACAGAATCAACTTACAAGGAGAAAAGGTTAACTTTTATAGCTGTGGAGAGTCCAGTGCAAGATTGATTAGTTTTACAGTTTTAGGTTCAGGATGAGCATCATGTCATGGCAGGAGCATGTGTCAGAACATAACCACTCAATCCAAGGGAACACAAAGGAAGGAAGGAAGGAAGGAAGGAAGGAAGGAAGGAAGGAAGGAAGGAAAGAAGGAAGGGGGGCTGGGGACTCACAGTCCAATCCAATAGCACATCTCTGGTCACCTCATGACCTCACATCTTAAAGTGTCTGCCGCTTCCCATCAAGACCATTGTCAGACTGAATCCTTTACAATATGGGACTTTGGAGGACATTTAAGATCCAATCTATTACATGTTACAAGCATGTCACGTATCTACTCTACCATCTGCTGTAGCAAGTCTCATTGCATTTGACATTTTAGAAACAACAAATGTCATTTGATCTTTTTAGTGAAGTAGATTGTGAACTTGATAATTTTATTAATTTTTTTAAAGTAAAACCTATAGCTGTCTTAATGTAACTCATAAGCTAGTTCTGAAAGCAATTTAAGTCTGTTACCCCTGAAAGACACTGGCTAGTGCACATCACAGAGGTAAATATGTGGCTTTCTAGCATAAGTGCTTTAAATGATAAATGTCAATTTTATTTATCAAAGTATATTATATATTTCTCTCTATAATATAATCACATTCTCTTCATTTTCCTTTCACTTGTATTGTGACTTTTCTTCTAAACTTGTGCTTTTTGATTTCTACATTGGTAATAATGTGTTACAGTTATGGTCTTAAAACTCTGAAGTCAGGGTGACCTTGGTCAAAGAGATTGCAACTTTTAACATTGGAGTCCTCACAGGGGCAAAACAATAGGGAAACCTACCCTAAAGAGTTATGACAGAGTGAACACCAAGAACTCCATGAAACGCTGCACAGAGTAACTTCCCCATCACCACTGACCATGGTGGTGAGGACAGGCAGAGGCGCCACAGCAGGCTGTGGGAGTGTAGCCATGCCAGGGCTTGCTCATGACCTCTCAGCACATCCCACTCTTCCTTTCATTTATTTAATTCTCTTCTCTTTTGAGAATTTCTCTCTTCTCGTTTCATAAACATAAGTAGTTCCAAACCAGGATGTTTCAGAACTGATGTGGTGCCAGAGGCTTTGACATTTGGCCAGGGTCTATGAGGAACTGTTGGACAGCATCAGAATAGGACATGTGACAGCAGTAGAATGCTGTTTTATCACCCTGTCATTTTTTTAAGCTCAAAAACTTCCCTGATTTTTGCCATTCTCCTAAACTAGCCTGTACATTTTTTGATGTTTGATAATTTAACACATCTGTGCCCTGAACCAATGTTGGCTGGCATAAAATTATGGCCTCAAGCCACTCTTGCTTACACATCATCTGTTCATAGGCTTTTTGCATACTGGGAGAGGTAGACAATGAGCCAATCTAGCAAGTATAGGAGAGCTGGCAAGTGTCATGTTTAAACATTCCACTGAATCATCTTCCACATAGCTGGCCACTTACTTCAGTCCCGTGGAAGAAGCATGTTATAATACCATTCTGAGAAATCTCATCCTTGTTGTAGAAATGTACACAGTTTAATTTAACTTTATACAGTTAAATATCTCCTCTCTTCACAAAATTCCATAATATATGGACTATTAAATGTTTGAACACATGTAGATCTAATGAAGTCATTTTTTTTTCTCCAACACTGCTGGGACTCACCCTGCCATTAGCCATTATCACACTTACTCAAAATTACTAAATTATTTTAAATGGTAATACTTCATAGGAAATGTTTAACTGTCTAATGAGAGAAAAATGTCATATATTACATATATGCATATTCATCTGAACCCAGTATTAATACTGGATGGTAGGTGCTATTACACGGGTGTGGACACACTAGAAGTAGTTCCTATTCTAGCAGTATTTCTTAAAAATGATGTCTACGTGATCTCTACTAAATATCAGTGTTATGCTGTAAAACTAGCAAGTTCAGTTCATAACATCTACTACATTGGAAATTGGTAATATATATCCATGTTTTCATTCCATATGCATTTGTTGAGGGCTGTGTATCAGTCATTGTACAGGATAATGAGCCATCTCTCATGCTTCAGCAAGTTTCCAAATAGTCAATCAGTGGGGTAAAGTACGACACAAAAGATATGCAAAGCTATTTGGAAGTACAGGGACTTGGGGAAGAATCCATACGAAACAGCTTTCTTAAAACAGAATTTTCTCTTGAGTATTACAAAGTGTGGAGCTTAGACAGGAAAAGGCCATGAGAGTAGCACAGTGTTGCACAACTGCACAAGCTTTTCCAGAGTTAAAGGTGCACTTGAGGAACAGTAGTTTTGTTTCACAGAAAAGTAGGGTGTGGCTGGAATATGGGATGAAACTGTAGAGAAATGCTGAATCCAGCACTCTGGTTTGCCGTGCTGAGCCGTGTGGATGTTCAGCACAGGAACTGTTCTGTCCCTGTCCTCAGACAGGGCTACTGCTATGCCCTCTGACATACTGCCACAGTCGGAAGACCACAGCAGAGGCTCCATTTCAGCTCTTCAGTTCCTTATTCCACCCTTTCCTTGCCATCGTCTGCTGTCAGATTTCATTGTACCATGATAGTCTAATGCTTATTCTCTCTCTTTCCTCCTTCTCTCTCTCTTTCCTTCCTCCCTCCTCCATCCTCCCTCCCTCCCCTTACCCTCCATTCCCTTTTCCCTCCCTTCCCCATTGTTTAGTCCCTTACTTGGTGTAAGTCACAGAGATCTGTTTATAACTGACCCCCTCCTTTGTGGCTCTAAGAGGCTTTGATTCTCATCGGGTTGTGGTTGAGTAGGTGAGCTAAGGATTGCAGCACTCCGGGGCAACTAGGGTTCTAGGAAGCAAACTTGGAATTCAGACACACACTCCTTAAAAGCTAGTCCTTTTCTTTTCCTTTTGTTTTTTTATTGGATATTTTCTTTATTTACATTTCAAATGTTATCCCCTTTCCCATCCCCCCAAATGCCATCGAATCCCCTCCCCCTGCTTCATTGAGGGTGCTCCCCCACCCACCCACTCCTGCCTCCCTGCCTTTGCATTCCCCTACACTGGGGCATGGAGCCTTCACAGGACCAAGGGCCTGTCCTCCCACTGATGCCCAACAATGCCATCCTCTGCTCATGTTCAGGAATAGCTGACCAACATACAATGGACTCCACGGTTTTTTGTCTGATTTTATTTGGTTACAGTTTGTTGCTTTTTTGCTTTATTTGTTTATTTGGGTGTTGTTTTATTTTTTTTTCCTTGCTTTGGAGGGGTTTGTTGTTGTATTAGTTTTTGTTTGTTTTTTTTTGAGAAAGAATTTAAAGATGGGTGTGTATGGAAGGGAGAGGATCTGGAAGGACTTGGAGGGGGGAAATAGTCAAAATATAGTTAAACTTAAAATTATTTTAAACAAAAATATAACTTTAAATGTTAATAAAATGCTACAAAAATAAAGTGGGTTAATGTTTTCCAATGTAGTAAGTTTTATGTTGTTTATCACATACAAGGAAGAGTAAATAGAAAGTAAATACATGTGCAGTTCACACATGCACACATGTGCATACATGTGCACAATACTGACCATCATTGGCTATTAATTAAAACCTTAATTAAGAGACTATTACTCACCTAAAACAAATGCCTCATATAAAAACTCTGAAGCTGGCAAATTCTGAAACAGACGTGAAGGGACTCTAGTTCTTCTGGCATGCCACTATTGTAAAGGCAAGGTGTCATACCTTCCCTTAGAAACAAGTTGCACCTTCTTGCAAAGTTAAATAGGCACCATATATGCCAGTGAATCCAGAAATGAACATGCTCACACAAAACCCATCTTCAAATTAGCATTCCAGCTTTATTAATAATTTCCCCAAGCTAGAAATAGCCCAAATATTCATTACCTAAAAGTAGGTGAAATGTTATTCTTCATTCATAAATGAAAAAAATACTCAGTTATAAAAAGAAATATGTAACAATGTAAGTAAGTTACAGAAACAGTAATCTAAATGGACAAAGTCACATTCGAAGTCTGTTTATATGAGTCTGTAGTGAAGGAATGTATGTAATGACAGATGATCATGGGGACAGAATTACCTACAAAGGAGCATGAGGGATATAGTGCAAAGATTGAAATGTTCTCCATAGTATTCAGAATAGTGGTCATATGGCTGGACATCTCCAAAGTTACAGGGTAGTCTGCACGACAAGAGTGGTTTTACCGTATTTAACTTTGTCCTCAATTAAGCTATCTTTAAAACTACCTCTGCTTTTTGTAATCCACCATTGTCTCTCTTTAGAGCACAAACTCAACCCTTTTATTTTCATGCTATCAAAAGTAGAAAGAAGGTCATTTCAAGAACTCCAAATCCGTTTTTACCTTAATCTCACATCTCAGACAAAAGGCTTCTGGGCCCATTCAGCATGCGTGGGAACCAGAAAGATATGTCAAGGGACAGACTTCAGGGTCTGAATAGATGGAGAATGGGAGAAGGGATGCAGAAGGGTTGATTGGGTGGAGAATTAGGCATTGATCACACACAAGAGAAGAGAGATGAGTTGGGAATAGTCTTCATTTTATCCCTGGATTCACCACTTGAAAAGTTTTGCCTCTCTGCATCCTACAGGCTCAAGCAATCAGGTTTGCTAGGAGACTGCTTCAGAGAGTATATATTCAGATGAAAAACAAACTCTGTGAACTCACCCTAGAGAAGGGAAGTGGGTTTTGTATCTTCCCACCTTTCATAGTGCCCAACAGCACCTAGAAACAAGACAAATGTTTGAATAATTAATGAGTTAATATACTAAAAGTTGCTGAAGGGCTGAACAATTTTCCACTAAATTAAAAATTCTAAAGGGAAGTATGTTGTGACTATCGTGTCGTCTGTTCTGAGACAGTGCAGGAGGAACATTATTGTATGTTTCTTCTGAATACAGTTAACCCAAATGATCTGCTCCAATACTTTTAGAACTTTAAAAGAGACTCAGTGAAGACCTCAGCAATCAATCGCACAAGGTCAGCAAAGTATGTCTTTGCAGTTTGCAATAACTGAAGCTACTGCTACACGGATCATATCATTGATTTGTGGTGCATTCATTCTGCATCTGCCCAATGGTTTATTAAAATTGTATAGATAAATACCAATAAAGTGAACAGCCCCACTGAGAATTAACCAAACCACACCGTTTTCTCCCACACCGAGGATATATCATAGCCAGTAGTAATTTTACAGCAGCTCTCTGTCATACTAGATACAAAGCTTTGCAGCCAAGCATCCATAATACAAGTAAGATGTTCTCTAAAGTGTAACAAAGAAATAGACTTATGAAATCACCATTAAATCTAATAGAACATTAGAAAGATGAGAAGACCATAAAAAAGATGAGGTGAAGAACAGAACACAGATGACCCAATTAAAATTCACCTTCTCCACAGGAAGGTGCCTGTGTGTTGATAAAACTCTATGAATATTAAATTCTACCTCATGAGAGGAGATGGCACTGGGATTCTTAAAAGTCAGTAGTCAGATGTGGTGAATCATTCACAGAAATAGATTTTTAAATGGACAAAAATGTATAATGAATGCCCCAATTTGTCATTATTTCCAGTTCTGGGTTACTTTTCAATATTATTAAGTGTGTAATTGATGGATAATTTTATCACTCTTCTTAATGATCTAGTAATAAACAGAGATATAACAGCTATGCTCCATGTGTATATTGTTGCTGGTGTAAGACAAAAACATAAGCATAAGGAGAATTTTTTATATACTTTATTTATATTTCAAATGTTTCCCCCTTTCCAGATCTCCCCTTTGGAACCTCCCCATTTACTCCCCCCTCCCCCTGCCACTATGGGGGTATTCCTCCACCCACCCACCTACCCATTCTCGTCATCCCTCCTTGGCATTCTCCTATACTGGGGGATCTAACACCCTCAGGCCTAAGGGCCTCTGCTCCCCCTGATGTCAAACAAGACCCTCCTCTGCCACATATGTGGCCAGCACCATGGGTCCCTCCATGTGTATTCTTTGGTTGGTGATCCAGTCTCCAGGAGTATCAAGGGGTCAGGCCAGTTGCCACTATTGCTCCCTCCCTGGGGGTGCAAACTCCCTCAGCTCCTTCAGTCCCTTCTCCAAGTCCTCCATCTGGGACCTCACACTCAGCCCTACGGTTGCTGTGATGTGACTCTTGGGTATTTCGAACTTTTGGGCTAATAACCACTTAGCCCAAAAGTGGTTAATACCATGTTCATTCTTTTGTGACTGCGTTACCTCCCTCAGGATGATATTTTCAAGTTCCATCCATTTGCTTGCGAATTTCATGAAGTCATTGTTTTTAATAGCTGAGTAGTATTCCATTGTGTAAATGTACCACATTTTCTGTATTCATTCCTCTGTTGAGGGACATCTGGGTTGTTTCCAGTTTCTGGCTATTATAAATATGGCTGATATGATCATAGTGGAACACATGTCTTTATTACATGTTGGAGCATCTTCTTGGTATATGCCCAGGAGTGGTATAGCTGGGTCCTCAGGTAGTATTATGTTCATTTTTCTGAGGGTCTGCCAAACTGATTTCCAGAGAGGTTGTATCAGCTTGCATTCCCACCAGCAGTGGAGGAGTGTTCCTCTTTCTCCACATCCTCGCCAACATCTGCTGTCACCTGAGTTTTTGATCTTAGCCATTCTGACTGGTGTGAGGTGGAGTCTCAAGATTGTTTTGATTTGCATTTCCCTGATGAGTAAGGATGTTGAGCATTTCTTTAGGTGCTTCTCAGCCATTCGAGTTTCCTCAGTTGAGAATTCTCTGTTTAGCCATGCTCCCCATTTTTTGGTAGGGCTATTTGGGTCTCTGGAGTCTAGCTCCTTGAGTTCTTTGTATACAGTTCAAGTGGATCAAGGACCTCCACATAAGACCAGATACACTGAATCTAATAGAAAAGAAAGTGGGGAAAAGTCTCGAACACATGGGCACAGGGGTTAAGTTCCTGAACAGAACACCAATGGCTTGTGCTCTAAGATCAAGAATCAACAAATGGGACCTCATAAAATTACAAAGCTTCTGTAAGGCAAAGGACACTGTAAATAGGACAAAATGGCAACCTACAGATTGGGAAAAGATCTTTACCAATCCTGCATCCAATAGAGGGCTAATATCCAATATATACAAAGAACTCAAGAAGCTAGACTCCAGAGAACCAAATAAGGAGAATATTTAAGAAAGAATTTTTGAAGGTATAGGTTTTGATTGCCTAAGTCACCCAGAAAAAGTGGATCTCTTTACTCTGATCCCTCAAACTTTCCAAGAAGCTTTTATTGTGTGTGTACCCTCAACAACACTATGTAAAAATCTTTGACTTCACTGAGGCGTACCTACAGTGTGGTAATAATAGTGTAAACAATTAGGTTCCCCAGCTTTTGAAATTAAGGTAAATGTGTTTACATTCCAACAGACATGTTTACTTATACTGCTCATTAGCTTTGCAGTTCTGTGGCAAAATATCTGAGAAAATAAGCTTTGCACGAGAAATACCTATATTGTCTTATGATGTAAGAAACCTCAGTCCATGGTCATCTGAAAAAGGTTTTACTTCATGGTAGGAAGGCCATTGAGTTGGTTTGAATAAGAATGGCCCCCATAAACTCATGTGTTTGAATGCTTAGCCCTAAGAAATGGCACTGTTAGGAAGTGTGGCCTTGTTGAAGGAAGTGTGTCACTGTGGAGGTGAACTTTGAGATCATATATGCTCAAGCTACACCCAATGTGAACAGTCTTCAGCTGCCTTCGGATCAAACAGAACTCTCAGCTCCTTCTCCAACACCATGTCTGCCTGCACATTGCCATGCTTCCTGCCATGATGATAATGGACTAAACCTCTGAAGTTGTAAGCCAGCCCAGTTAAATGGTTTTCTTTACATAAGACATAAACTGCTCACCTCACAGCAACTGAGCAGCACAAGAAAGATCCAAGTTCAAACATGCCCAGTGAGCTAACTTCCTCCTACAGGCCCGTCTAGAAATAGTTGCCCCACCATAGACTGAGGAATAAGCCTTTCACACATTGGCCATTATGGCCACTCACTCTGATGTCATGGCCACATGCTAGAGAAGGCAAAGAACTGTGGAAACAATTCCAGCCAGCCAGCCTTCATGGCTTTGCAATATTGCCAGTGTGGGCAGTACCTCACACATACAGAATAGGGGAAATGCAAGGCAAGGCTATTAATAGTCAGTCACCTCAAGCAAGTGAATGTGCAGCTAGGAAACAACAGGAGTCCCTGGATTCAGATAAAATTTAAGAGTCACCATCAATAGGTCCACTAGAATGAATCAAGAGTATTTTTAAAAGATACCCTATTACTATTAAAATCACAAGTGAGAGCGTAGACATCTGTGCTATCAAGACGCATGCGTGCCCAAAGGAATCAAAGTGATGCACTGGAATGTACTATAAGAATGGTAAATTTAGCTCTTGCCTCTTGCTCCCCCTTACTCCCCCTCTCTCCCCATTCCCTTCCCCGCTCTCTCCACCTGGTCATGGCCGGCCTCTACTTCTCTGCTCTCTCTCCCTCTCTGCCTTTCTCTGCCTCTACTACCCTCTTAACTCTCTTCCCCATGCCCTGAATAAACTCTATTCTATACTAAAAAAAAAAAAAAAAAAAAAAAGAATGGTAAATTTAAATATAGATGTACTATAAGAATGGTAAAACTATCCAATCTTTTACAAGGTTAATTTTTATATGAATTAGCTCATCCTATATTACTTCCATTATCTATGAATGGTTCTTGCCAAGACTTCCAATGAATGCCTGAAATTGAAAAGAATAATTCTGCCTATGTATAGTCTGTTTTTTTTCTAACTATGTACTAATGTTAGTTTTTTTAATGACAGACACAATAGAATATTCAAAATAAATAATAGTGAGATAAGACAACTAAAGCATTGTAATAAAATTTGCATGAAGAACATGAGGCAGGTAGTGTCAATTCATATAAAAATTAGCCGTGTAAACATGGATACATTGGACTTAGAAGTGACTCACATTCTGAACAGATGAGAGGGTGCATGAGATGGTGTCGAGCTACTCAGAGCATCCTGTCACATTAGATGTATGAATTGTTTGCTTCTGGGATATTTTGTCTTCAGTTACCTATTGTAAATTAATTATGGAAGCAAAACCCTACGTGGTGGGAGGAAGTCATCTTTACCCAGTGATATCCTAGATATCCACCGGGTATATTGGAGTACATCCCCTGTGGGTGAAGAGGACTACTGGGTGTGGTCAGGAACATATTGGAAGAACCACACAGATTTCATATCTGCTGCTTATGTTTTGAAGTAATTGACACATGCTTTTTCACAATAAAAATAATAAAGGTTTGAAAAATGTGAAATATTATAGAGAAAAACCTGAAAATTCTACAGAAATGCCTTCCTTTGGTGCAAGTAATAATCTTTTCTTTTCATTTTTTATTGGTTATTTTATTTATTTATATTTCAAATGTTATCTCCCCAGTTTCACCTCCACAAACCCCCTCCTCCTGCCTCTATGAGGATGTTCCCCCACCCACCCACCCACTCCTGCTCCTCTCCCTAGCATTCCCCTATCCTGGGTCATCAAGCCTCCACAGGACCAAGGGGCTCCTGTCTCTGTGATGCCATATAAAGCAGTCCTCTGCTACATATCCAGCTGGAGCCATGGGTACCCCCTGTGTACTCTTTGGTTAGTGGTTTAGTCCTTGAGGACTCTGGGGGGTCTGGTTGGTTGATATTGTTCTTCCTGCGAGGTTGCAAACCCCTTCAGCTCCTTCAGTCCTTCCCCTAATTTCTCCATTGGGGTCCCCATGCTCAGTCCAATGTTTGGCTGTGTACATCCACCTCTGTATTGGTCCAGCTCTAGCATATCTTCTCAGGGGACAGCTATACTGAGCTCCTGTCAGTAAGCACTTCTTGGCATCAGCAATAGTGTCTGGGTTTGGTGTCAGCAAATGGGATGGATCCCTAGGTGGGGCAGTCTCTGAATGGCCTTTCTTTCTGTTTTCCGCTTCACTCTTTGTCCCTGCATTCCCTTTTGCCAGGAGGAATTCTGGATTATTATTTTTGAGGTGGGTGAGTGGTCTCATCCTTCAACTGCAGGCCATGCCTATCCACTGGATATGGTCTCTATAGGTTCTATCTCTCCTTTGTTGGGTATTTCTCTAACCCAACAAAGAACCTCTTGGGTCTTTGATGGGAACCTCTTGGGTCCCTGGCATCTGGGACTTTCTAGTGGCTATCCCCAGATCTTCTTCTCCCACTGCTACACACCTACTTTCAAATTCCTGACCCTCTGTACTTCTTCCCCCATATCTGAGCTCCTCCCCCTCCTCTCTGCCTCCCAGATCCCTCTCTCCCTCTACTTCCCAGAGATTATTCTCTTCCCCCTACTGAGTAGGACTAACTGTAGCATCCACACTTTGGTGTGATCTTCTTTCTTCTTGGGTTTCATATGGTCTGTGAGTTGTATCATGGGTATTCTGAGCTTCTTTAGTCAATAAAGGCAAGGCTCACAACAAAAAATAGAAGCAATAATTTTTTTAAATGAACTCAAGACCTGTGGCTATTTCCACCATAATAAGTTCTTCAACAAAGATGCAAACATGGATGATGAAACCACAAAGACACTTCCTCTGCACCAACATGGTGGTCTGATGCAAAAAAGTCTACATCCCTGATCATATTTTTTAAACTTCTATCAAAACCATTTCTTTTAGAAGCAGCTACATTCCAGGACCTGCATCACAAAGTCCAAGACTTTGACTGCAGAGAATGAATCACTGCAGCTAAAAGCAGAGGCTGCGACAGTGGAACTGCTAATGGCTTTCCAGTGATACTCAGTGTTCTGTTAGCACCATAGGTTAGGAGTCATCTTTTCCAACTCTATTTTGCCCACAATTTCTGATCTTCATAATATGTGCTTTTGCAGAACTATACTGCAGACAAAGCTTTATTTCTGTGTGCAGTCAGATCTCTGGTATGACATTCTATGGGAGGGTGGTAGTCTGTAGGGGAGTTTGGAAGATTTTAGAAGTAACTATAATTGAGCTTCTAACATGAGAAAGTGACTCTGCTACAATCTTTTTTCTTCACATTAAAAGCTCTCTAATTTGGAGAAAGGAAAATCGTGAAGCTATCCTAACTTTAGTGAGAAGAAAGAAGGGGGGAAGGAAGCAAGGGATTCATTCCTGCATTTCTGATTACATGTGTGCTCATTAGCCTTCTGATATATGGTTGATGTATTAGATTCCTAACCCCTGCCAGCTCCAATCAGCTGGTAGTGGTTGCCTAGAGCACTGAGGCAAAGGTGTTGCAGCCACTTCTGAGCTCAGTGGAAAGGAATGCCACAATTGATTCCTGATGTCTGTCAGAAGTTTCTGTACATGCCACCCACCCCTGATACACTGTGACAGTTGGAGAAACTTGTCTTTTAAGATGAATGGTCTGGAAGAAAACCAGACTTGGTTCTGGATTCAGGGCATTTACCTTTGTAGGGGGAGGGGTCAGGTCTCTGATCAGCAGCTATTCCTGTCAATTCTACATGATGCTGTTCATTTAGATAGGCTGAGAAAATGAAGAGCTTGAACCAATATGGCTGGATGCATTCAAGTCCGGACAGTGAGGTGCAGGACAGGCCCTGCCTCAGGGTCCTTCCTCTCCTTTCTTATTTTTGTATTTGTGGGCTTTTGCTAATCTTATACACTTCACTTTATCTCCTCTCCTGATCTATTTAAGATTTGTCTTATTTCACCCATTATAAGATACCATCAAGGAGCAAGGAGACAGTCAGGAGACAGTTTTCATACATATGAAGTTGGTTATTTTCTCATTAAAGTGGGCAATCCCTGAACCACAAATTATTTAATTATTTAAACAGTCTGGCTGCTGCCTGGGTACTTTTGTTTCACTGAAAAGAAACTCCATTTACACTCTTTTTCTATTATGTATGATCTGAACTTGCAAAGGAGACATCACTGGCTCAAAGGAAATCCCCAGTAGAACTCAATAATACACTCTAATGAGAAAACCATGTTTCCCATGCTCTAGACCAGTGCTTCTCAACCTTGCTTAAACCGTGACTCTTTAATACAGTTCCTCATGTTGTAGTGAACCCCCCAATCATAAAATTATTTTCATTGTTACTTCATAATTGTAATTTTGCTACTTTATGAATGATAATGTAAATATCTGAGTTTTCTGATGGTCTTAGGCCACCCTTGTGAAAGGGTCATTTGACTCACCCCTAACAGGGTCATGACATACAGGCTGAGAACCACTGCTTAGACAGTGAGGGAGGATGGATTGCTGGGGGAAGAACATGAACATCAGATGTCTACAGCTCTGTGTAGACAGTGGAGTCAAATCCTGACGATGACTAAGTCTTGGGAAAGGCTTATTCAAGTATATTCATTAACTTTTTATGTTTGCAAAAGATGTATTTACAATTATGATTAAAATAGTGTGTGTGTGTGTGTGTGTGTGTGTGTGTGTGTGTGTGTGTGTGTAGGGTTTCTATTGGCTTGGTAAAACACTATGACTAAAAGAAACTTTGAAAGGAAAGGATTTATTTCATTATTTCATCTTATACTTCCAGGAAATAGTCAATAGCTGAGGGAAGTCAGGGCAGGAACTCAAGCAGGGAAAGAACAGCAGAAGCCATGGAGGATTGTTGCTTTTTGGCTTGCTCAGCTTGTTTATTACATATCCCATGATCACCTGTCCAGTGATGGTATCATCCAAATGTGCTCTGCCCTCCCACATCAATCACATAGTAAGAAAATACCCCACAGACTTCCCCACAGGCTAATCTTATGGGACATTTTCTCAATTAAGTTTTTTTCCCCAGGTATGTCTAGTTTGTGTCAGATTTACAAAACCCAGTACACTATATATAATTTTTTAAAAAAAAAAATAGTTAAAATGTATGCATCCAGAAAATTCACATACAAGGGATAATCCACTGATCCATATCCACATAGATGTGAGCCTATGAAGAACAGACACTCATCACTCATAAAACCCCCACTTGTGTTGGTTTTAATACCTTCTAGTTACCATCTCTGTAATCAACCTACACCCTCTTAGACTTACAAATGATAAGCAGAAGGGAGCTTTAGGGAAAATGTTCTGCTCGGTTGAGAGCTGGTAATCTGTCATTGCCGTATAATTTAATTTACTGAATAGTAAATGCCTGGTGCCAGATCACACCGCTGAAAAAGTGGGCCACTGATTAGCCAGCCAGCAGTTTGGATGAAATCAGCCCCATTGCATTGAAGGTGGAATCAACCATTTTGCAATTACCCAGCAAGGAAAATATGACAGCATGGGTGTGTGTTGACAAGTGTCTTCAGCCCTGTGAAAGAAACAGAGAGTCTTGAAAGATAGGATCTTGCCATTGTGAAAACAACAATCTCTCACAATAATACAGCCTTTGGCTATGCTTCCAATCACAGCCAAGAACTACATCTCAATAGCTGTATTTAAAATATATGTCAGGGCTGAAACAGCCCTGTGGAAATTCAGGTTTCTCTGCTTCACATGTGTGGTACAGCTGTCCAGAAAGGACTTGTGCCTGCTTGAGATGGCTAATGTAACATACCTATAAGTGTAGATGGATCAGATGTATAACGTCAAAGCAGAAAAGGCAAGGTATTTTTTCTAATGATTTAAATTCACCTGCAGAATAAAATGAAAATTCTCAAGCCTTTCCCGTAATGGAGAGACATCATAACAGAAAGCTTACCCCAAGCTAATCTTAGATCCTGCCAGTGTTCTCTTTACCATATATTCTGTTTCCAAGCAAACTATGATTCCCTTACTTTCAGACTTGAAACGTTTTGGAAATGTTGCCACCTGAGTATCTAAGAACTTAGAAGCTTCCTCCCTTCCCTAATGTTTCACTGACAAATCAAATAATCCAATTTATTAAAATCCTACCTAAGCAGAAGTTGAAAGCTCTAGTTGAATACCCACATCTGTGCTTCTCTGTCCCAGCTATGTGCTACTTTGCTACCCAAAGGACTTTATCTCAAAGGGTTCAAGTTTATCTTCTGTGTGTATGTATGTTTCTATAAAGTAGACTCCAGAAAAGTATGAATATGAGGCTATCAGCATTGTGTTTGTGTATGGGTAACAAGAGGGTCTCAAGGTCTTGTTAAAGCAAAGTAGAAGGGCTAGGAAGAGCTTTGTGATAGAACACTTGCCCAGGATGCTGAAGCCTGTGGACTCAAACTCTAGTACTGAGAGGACAGAGGAGACAAAACATAGCACGTAAACAAGGATATCTCCACAAAGCTTTTCTGTGACCTGTGGGTCACAACCCTTTTGGAGGTTGAACTACCCTATCACAGGAGTCACCTCAGACCATCCACATATCAGATATTTATATTATTATTTATAACAGTAACAAAATTACAGTCGTGAAGTAGCAATGAAGATAACTCCATAGTTAGAGGTCACCACGACATGAGGAACTGTATTAAAGGGTCACAGCATTAGGAAGGGTGAGAACCACCCTTCTAAGAAATTCCAAGGGAACACTAGATAGCTAAATTGGTAAGTACTTTTGCTATACAAACATGAGGGTCCTAACTGACATCACCAGTACACAAATAAGAAGCCAGGAGCAGACCATCCCATAATGTTTGTGTTAAATGGGTGGAGATGGGGGATCTCAGAGTTCATGGGCCACCCACCCTAGTCAAATTTTTGAGTTTAGGGAAATGCCAAGGACCAGCCTCAGCTGGGAGAGGGGTTCTGAAGAAAGGGTGTTTGGGACAAGCAAAAAGAATGATTTGAAGTCAGTCATTGGGTACGCACTGACAGCCTTTTGTTCTGTTCAAGACAGCTCTCTAGATATCTCAGCTCTTGCAAACAGAAGCCCAGTCTTTTATTTACATATCAATTCAATTGTTTTTGAAGGTTCCCCTTTATCTCATGAAATAACATTTTATGACCCCTTTATTCCTTGAAAAAGACAGCAAGTACATTGTTTTTTAACACAGCAATAAATTCAGAGATCTGTCTGCCTTTGAAAGCATAGACAATAAGCTAGCTGGGTGGGATCCAGCTCTGAGATCACCACTCCCTAAATCTCTTTATCTCCTTCTTTAATATCTTTGTGACAAGTTGGCTCATGCTATAGCTGCCTCTGTTCTTTTAGGTCCGTGAAGCCCATCATGTAATTCATATTGCATCCTTATATTTTGCATAATTGAGAAATTATATGTTCTTGAACTCTTATGTTTTCAGACTTCTTTCTCACAGCCTTTGGGGCTGTCCTGAAGGTCATAGCATTTACCATTTTGCTAAGGACATTAGACACACCCCCGTGTCCTGGGCTCCTGCTGTCTCTGATTATCATGGAGTCATTAACCTTGGCAGAGAGGACAGTCCCTGGAAGGAACATAAAGTAAAATATATAAACAAGACTTACACCTAACAACCATCAACACTCTTGGAGGCCCACACCCTCCTGGCTCTGTCCCAGGAGTGGAAACTGTGTCACATCCCTTCCAAATGTTAGCTAAGCAGGATTCAGCAGGGAAAGACCCTGTCTAAAAAGACAAAGTTGAGAAGTTGTTAACCTCTTGCCTCCACATTTAAATACCCATGTGTACACATTAACACATCATATACACACAGAGAGAAGCACACATCCAAAATAAATTCTAAGGGTATGTACTACCTCATTCTAGAATCTAAAATCTCCACACCATAGTCCAAATAGTGTGAGTCATATGTGTTCATTCTTTTCCTGATGTTAGAGGAAACAAAAATTCTTCTAGCCTCTACTGCAGTATCCTCCATGATGCCAATGGATAGAGAGAGCCACCATGTGATGCTTTGTATGAAAAGGCTGTGCCATGAAGGCTGAATGAGTTCCCATGGTTGTAAGTGTGTCTATGCTGGTATTCTATGGAGATTGGCATGCCTCAGTAGCCAACCATCTCAGTGTCCAACATAACTAAATTTAGTTCCTGCTTATTCTCTCAGCTGTGAAGGCTTAATGGCTTCATCCAACTGATCCTGTGGATACTTTTTCCTGGACATAACCTCCACCTCCATCATTTCAAATATTATAGACCTTGTTATAAAAACAAAATAAATCTCTAACTTCAGTTTAGTCTTCTCCATTTAAGTAGTAAATTCTACATGTTCGATGGGTATTTTTACATTATAATTACTATATTTTTAATATTTGAAAGTCTGTATCCCTTCTATCTGTTCTCTCTGCCATGCCCCTTCCTCTGTACTACCCCAACCCAACATTTATGTGCACTTGTGCACACATGCTTGTGCACACACACACTGACCTATAGCATTTACATATGCTGTTCTTTCCCTTGGAATGACATTGACTGCCAAAGCCATGCATTCATCAGACTCAGTAGCACTATATTACTCCACCTATGCAATGCAGCCTACAAATGATGAACAACCCTTCAACACATAGAAGGTGCTCTGTAAACAGAAAGAGGTCACTCTCTGGTCTAAGACAGGGATGTGATGTTTTAAAATTCAACCTCCCAGTGCTGAGAGAAGACATCTGAGAACAGTGCTCAGAAAGTACATGAGAAAAAAAGGGGAAAAGGTAGGGGTGTCTTGCTCTGTGTAGCCTGCTTAACAGTATAACAGACTAGGGGCGGGGAGCATATGTGCAAAAGAAGCATGTTTCTCATAGTCCTGGAGAGTTGAATAGCCAAGGCCAAAGATATGGCAGGCTTAGTGCCTGGTGAGGTCCTGCTTCCTTCATAGTTGGTGGATTTTAGCTCCCATGTTAGAAGCTGTCAACAAGCTTGGCTGGGCCTGTATGAGGGCACTGATCTTACGCAGAGCCTTTCACATTCCAAAAGGTCCTTTCCTCAAATACCATCACCACTGTAGTTAAGAGTTGTCTAACTAGGGTTACTATTGCGCTATGAAACACTGTGGCCAGAAAGCAAGTTAGGAAAGAACAGGTTTATTTGGCTTATACTTCCATATCACCATTTATCATAGAAGGAAGTCAAGACAGAAACTTAAGCAGGGCAGAAACCTGGAGGCAGGAGCTGATGCAGAGGTCATGGAGGAGTGCTGTCTACTGACTTACTGTTCCTCATGGCTTTGCTCAGCCTGCTTTCTTATAGAAACCAGGACAGCAGCCCAGGGATTTCACAACCCATCATGGGCTTGGCTCTCCCCCATCCATCACAAAATAAGAAAATGCCCTTTAGACTTGCCTAAAGCTTGCTCTTACGAATGCTTTTTCTTTCTTTCTTTCTTTCTTTCTTTCTTTCTTTTTCTTCTTCTTCTTCTTCTTCTTC
>JADRCH010000254.1:241223-276846 GCA_019843965.1 Rhynchomys soricoides
CCTCCTCCTCCTCCTCCTCCTCCTCTTCTTCTTCTTCTTCTTCTTCTTCTTCTTCTTCTTCTCCTTCTTCTTTAACATAATATGGCTTTTTGGTGGTTGTGGTGGTATACTTTTTTATTTAATTTATATCTCTACCTTATCTTCCCCTCCCTCCTTTTCTCCCAGTCCCTTCCTCCCTCCTCCCCTCTGCCCATCCTCCAGTCCTCCCTTTCTTCTCAGAAAAGTGAGTCCTCTCATGGATTTCAACTCACTTGGCATGCCAAGTCCTAGTAGGACTAGGTGCATCTTCTCCTGTTGTGGTGAAGCAAGGCAGGCAAGAGAGTCAGATATAGCCCCTGCTCCTGCTGTTAGAAGGTCCCCATGAAGATCTAGCTGCACAACTTTTATATATGTGCTAAGGGCCTACGTCCATCCCATACATGCTCTCTGTTTGGCTGTTTAGTCTCTGTGGGCCCCAAGTTATTCCTTTTTTGTTTGTTTGTTTATTGTTACTTATTCACTTTACATCCCGCACACTGCCTGCTTCCCAGTCATGCCCTCCCATGATTCTTTCCCTATTCCCCACCCCCTTCTCTTAGCATGTGAGGGCCCCCTGGATATCCCCCACCCTGGCATTTCTAGTCTCTGTAGGGCTAGACCAATACTCTTCCACTTAGGCCTGACAAAGCAGTCCAGCTAGAAGAACATAACCCACAGATAGGCAACAGCTTTTAGGATAGCCCCACTCCAGTCATTCGGGACCCACATAAAGGACAAACTTCACATTTGCTACATATGAGCATGGAAGTCCAACTCATGTATGCTCTTTGGTTGGTGGTTCAGTCTGTGAGAGCCCAAAGGGTCCAGATTAGTTGACTCTGTTGATCTTTCTGTAGAGTTCCTATCCCCTTCAGAGCCCACAATTCTTCCCCCTATTCTTCCATAAGAGTCCCCAAGCTCCATTCACTGTTTGGCTGTGGGTGTCTACATCTGTCTGAGTCAGCTGCTGGGTGGAGCCTCTCAGAGGAAAGCCATGCTAGACACCTGTCTGCAAGCATAACAGAGAATCATTAATAGTGTCAGGGATTGGTGCTTGCCCATGGCATGGGTCTCACGTTGGGCCAGTCATTGGTTGGCCATTCCCTCTGTCTACCCTCTGTCCTCCACCCCTGCATTTCTTGTAGACAGGATAAATTTTGGTCGAAAGTTTTATGGGTGGATTGATTTCCCCATAGCTCCACTGGGATTCCTCCCAGGCTACAAGAGGTGGCCTCTTCAGGTTCCATATCCCCAATGCTGTGAGTCACGGCTAAGGTCACCCCTGTTGATTCTTGGGTGCCTCCCTTATCCGAGGTCTCTGTCATATGAGCCCAGGTTATTGTTAATTGAGGTTTTCTCCTCTCTGATAACCTTAGCTTGTGTCAAGTTGGCATAAAACTGTCCAGCATAGGAGTGCCCATATGAATTTGGAGATGATAGATAAGCATTCAAACCATAGCATCTATAAATCTAGAAAATTAGTGCATTTCCAGTTATTTGATAATTGAAATATATGCAAATATTTTGACAAGGGGGAACCTTTGGGATAGTCTGGGTTTTTCCACACATAAAATTTTAATTTCTCCAGGTAGCAAAAGCCTGGTGGGCATTACCATGGCTGAATGTCAACTCCAATCTTTTTTTTTTTCATTTTTGCTTTTTCAGGTTACAAGCCCAGTTGCCAACAGACCTGGCCAGATGACTCTTCATCTCAAGCCTTTCCTGGTGTGTGGAGGGGATGGATTTACTCACTCCAGTTTCGATGGCTGCATCACCTCGGCCCTGAGTGTCATGAAAGTTTTAAAGCGTTACATTTAGTGTCTGTGTTCTTGTTTTCCACATTTACTTAGGATTTTTGTTTTCACAATTCTCTGTTATTAATTGTTCTGTTTTCCTTTCTGTGAAGAGAAATTACTTTTGAAAATGTCTTCACTTACTATAATTTTAAATATGAAATGTTAAAACAATGTTATAATTTTGATAGCTACCACCATAGTATAATGATAATTTCTTAGACTGTACTTCTTCCTCACTTTTTCTGACTCTTCATTACTAATCCTTATTGGAGCAAAATGGTGCTTATAACTAACAAATAACCCAGCCCCAGAATTATACTAAACCAATCTCATTCGTGGGAAAGCTTTATTATCCTTTTGAAAACTTCAGTTCTGAATAAATAACAACCATACCAAATCTTGTTTTATAGCCTCACATGTATTATTGAGCTGCAAGATTTCTCCAAAACATAGAATAATTTTTTGTTTCTCATTTATTCTCTGAAGCTCTGTGTAGTAAGTCAGATAGACTACAGTTTGAAGAACTGCTTGACCCCCAAAGGGACCCCCTGTAAGTTGTCAGAAAATAACATGAATCATCTTCATTCTCCAAGTCACACAATGTGTTTTACCCTTAAAGCAAATTCCAGTCTTCATATGTGAGATAAAAGTTAAATAGAAACTGAGAGGGAGTCGATAAATTTTTAACACCAGGTCCCTGGTGGCTGGTGCTGTCTGTTATGGCACTTGGACTATGTCGTAGATAATGAATTTTCTGTTGTTCAACAAAAATTCTCTTAAACAGAAAATAGATGCATTTCACATCACTTGATATTTGTTAACTTAGCAGTTTAGCATGTCACCCATATACTTTAGTAGTTGGTCCCATCACTGATGGCTTGAGAGAAACTGAACCTCAGATTTCCAAGCAAACTATGTGTTGTTAGTTTGGAAAGCAAAATAATGCTATTTTGTCTCTTTTAAAAAGAAGATTATGTGGATGTAAGGTAAATGTTGCTAATACTGTTATAAGTCATGCTAGTTTAGTAAAGTGATAGTAGTAGGTTCTTCTCTAAAATCTATAATCTTATGAGCCCTGGGGAGTGAGCTAAGTTTCCAGTATTAGATAAGATTTTCATCTTGCTGAGAAGGTTTGAGTCCAATTAGAAAGCAGTTGGTTACTACCAAGATATGATTGCCACTATTGCAACTTCTGGGATATCTTGCCATGCTGATCATTGTTGTGCTCATAGGTATCACAAACAGATAGGACTTTTGATTCCTTCCCCCTCTTGTTAGCCAGCTTGCATAGCACCTTCCAGTACTGTGAAAACTAGTCTCAAAAAGGAGAGTGTTTCAGGCCAAACTTAGCCCTTCTCTTCTGTGTCCTGCTTCCAAAGTGCATAGTGTCTTCAACAATAGAGTCTTACCTTCAATCTCCAGAGGCAGCAAAGGGCAAAAGCAATAGGACATACTCTTTAGAGTTATCTCTTGGATTCCTATTGCCAACAATTCAAATGGGTTTTTTTTTTTCATTGCTAGTGGTGAGTTTTTATTAGTATATGGCCCTTGTAGTAGCATTGTCTGCCTAAAAAGCATAACTTCATCTAAATTATGTTTTTCCCTCATCAACGAAGTCTCTGTCAGATAGAGACCACTGAAAACCACAACTGGTCAAAATGCAAAGAACAACTGATTATGGGGTACTTGGTCCAGTGAGTACAACTACAATATAATGACTGTGCCTAAGCTCAAGGAACATCTTGGCGGAGGGGGGCAGAAAGATTGTAAGAGCCAAAGAACCAAGAAGTCTGCTGTGAAATTGTGTCTCCTAGAAATAACAGGGAAGATACACCCATGATATCTCAATAGTTTGACTGTCTAAACAAGACCTGAACAAGGACACCAATAGACATGTTAAGGGGAAATCCCATGAAGCCCCACCCCTGAAAACAGAACCATGGGCAACTAAGGAATTCCAAGAGAGGGAAAATTGATGTTTCCTATTTCTCGGGGAGAAGTCTCCTATTTGATTACCAATGCCAGGTGGTCAGCGCTGACATTAATACTAAACAAACTCAGAGAGCTTTTTTATGTATTTATACATCCATGTAACAATAATATTTGAAGAAAAAGAGACCATGAAATTGAGAGCGGAGACTGAATAAGGAGAGGTTGGAGGGAGGAGGGGGGATGGGGAAATGGTATAATTTTATTTTTGATGATGATGATGATGATGATGATGATGATTAAGATGATGAAATTTTAATTTTTAAATAAATTTTTAAAAAGATTTAAGGTGATACCCAAATACCACCAGGAGAGAACCAGTCTCCTGGGAATGTGGACAAGCCTGTGAGCACAGGTAAGACCACCACTTCTGCTCCAAGGGACCCACCCCAGAGCATCCAGGACACAAGAACTGAGGAACAGCCTGAGACAGGATCCTTCTGGTTTCTATCTGTGTCTGGAGCTAATCCTGTGCCATAGCATTTCAAAACCAAAAACATCTGGGAGAGAGCTGGTCTCCCAGGAGTGCTGACACACCTGTGAACACAGGTAAGACCACCCCTTCTGCTCAAATTCCTGGACCAAGAGGGACCCACCCAGAGCCATCAGGGCACAGGAACCAAGGAGCAGCCAAGGACAGGATCCTTTAAGTTTCCGACTGCATCCTGGAGCTGACCCTGTGCCACAGGTCTCCATACCCAAATTCCTCCTGGAGTAAACTTGTCTCCCAGTAGTACTGACACACAGGCTTGAATGAAGGACAAGCCACAGTCAGAGACAGCAAGACCAGCTAACACCAGAGATAACCAGATAGCAAGAGGCAAGGGCAAGAGCATAAGCAACAGAAACCAAGGCTAGTAGGCATCATCATAACCCAGTTCTCTCACCATAGTGAGCCCTTGGTACCCCAACACACCAGAAAAGCAAGACTCTGATTTAAAATCACATCTCATGATGATGATAGAGAACTTTAAGAAGGACATAAATAAATCCCTTAAAGAAATACAGGAAAACACAGGTAAACAGAAGAATTTAAAAAGGAAACACAAAAATCCCTTAGAATTATAGGAACACACAACCAAACAGGTGAAGGAATTGAACAAAACCATCCAGTATCTAAAAATAGAAATAGAAACAATAAAGAAACAACCTTGGAGATAGAAAACCTAGGAAAGAGATCAGGAGTCAGAGATGCAAGCATCACCAGCAGAATACAAGAGATAGAAGAGAGAATCTCAGGTGCAGAAGATACCATAGAAAGCATTGACACAACAGTCAAGGAAAATGCAAAATACAAAAAGCTCCTAACCCCAAACCTCCAGGGAATCCAGGACACAATGAGAAGACCAAACCTAAGGAGAATAGGTATAGAAGAGAGCGAAGATTCCCAACTTAAAGGGCCAGTAAATATCTTCAACAAAATTATAGAAGAAAAACTTTCCTAACCTAAGGAAAGAGATGCCCATAAACATACAAGTAGCCTACAGAACTCCAAGTAGATTGGACCAGAAAAGAAATTCCTCCTGTCACATAATAGTCAAAACACCAAATGCACAAAACAAAGAAAGAATATTAAAAGCAGTAAGGGAAAAAGGTCAAGTAACATATAAAGGCAGACCTATCAGAATTATACCAGACTTCTTACCAGAGACTATAAAAGCTAGAAGATCCTGGGCAGATGTTATACAGACCCTAAGAGACCATAAATGCCAGCCCAGGCTACTATAACCAGCAAAACTCTCAATTAACATAGATGGAGAAACCAAGATATTCCCTGAAAAAAAACAAATTTACACAATATCTTTCCACAAATCCAGCCCTACAAAGGATAATAGATGGAGAACACCAACACAGGAAGGAAACTACACCCTAGAAAAAGCAAGAAAGTAATCTTTCAACGAACCCAAAAGAAGATAGCCACACAGCAAAAATAACAGGAAACAACAATCACTATTCCTTAATATCTCTTAACATCAATGGACTCAATTCCCCCCAAAAAAAGACATAGACTAACAGACTGGATTTGTAAACAGGACCCAGCATTTTGCTGCAGCCAGGAAACACACCTCTGTGTTAAAAACAAAGACTACCTCAGAGTAAAGAGCTGGAAAACAATTTTCCACGCAAATAGTCCCAAGAAACAGGCTGGAGTAGCCATTCTAATATCGGATAAAATTGACTTTCAACCAAAAGTCATCAAAAAGGATAAGGTCACTTCATATTCATCAAAGGAAAAATCTACCAAGAAGAACTCTCAATTCTGAACATCTATGCTCCAAATGCAAAGGGACACATATTCATAAAAGAAACTTTACTAAAGCTCAAAGCACACATTGCACCTTACACAATAATAGTGGGAGACTTCAACACCCCACTATCATCAATGAACAGATCATGGAAACACAAACTAAACAGAGACACAGTGAAACTAACAGAAGTTATGAACCAAATGGATTTAACAGATATCTATAGAATATTTCATCCTAAATCAAAAGAATAGACCTTCTTTCAGCACCTCATGGTTCCTTCTCCAAAATTGACCATAAAATCAGTCACAAAACAGGCCTCAATAGATAAAATAAGATTGAAATAATCCCATGCCTTCTATCAGATCACCAAGGACTAAGGCTAGTCTTCAATAGCAACAAAAACAACAGAAAGCCCACATACACATGGAAGCTGAACAACACCCTACTCTATGATAACTTGGTCAAGGAAGAAATAAAGAAATTAAATTAAAAGAAAAAAAGATTTAAGGCTGAACTAAAATTTGCTATTAACCAATGATGGCCTTGAACTTATGATCTTCCTACATGTGCCTCTTAAATGCTGGAATTACAGATGTGTATACTACTGTCTTGATTACTTTCCTATTGCTGTATTGAAACAGCATGAACAAGACAACTTGCAGGAAAAAAAAAAAAAACAGTTTATTGAGGCTTACAGTTTCAGAGGATGAGTCCACAACCATTGTGTCAGGGAGCTTAGCAGCAGGCAGGCAGACATGACACTGGGGTGATATCTGAGAATTTACATCTTGAGGCACAACCAAGAGGTAGAGAGAGCTAACTGGAAATGACATGGGCTTTAGAAACCTCAAAACCTACCAGAGTTGGCACACCTCCTCCAATAAGGCCACACTCCCTAGTCCTTTGGAAGAGCTCCACCAACTAGGAAGCAAACACTCAAAGAGATGCACCACTCCACTCAAAGACACAGAGACCTTTCTGGTTCAAACCACCCAAACCACCATGCCCTGTTCATGTGATACTGGGTTCTGAGCCCAGGGCTTTTTGTATGCTCAGCAAGTACTCGACCTACTGAGCTACATCTCCAGCCCCTATTTCATTTTGAAAGCAAAGAAATAATTGTCTCAGCTCCTAAACTAGGAAACATTTATCCAAAGAGTTTGTTGCTTGGTAATGTTTAAATTATATTCACCTGCTTGTATGTAGATATGCCACATGCATACCTGCACAAGCGCTGACAGAGCTTTCTAGTTTATCAATACAAATTAGGATCTGTTCTGGCATGTGAGGATGGCTTGACTTTTATCGACAAATGGACAAAACTAAAAAACTAAAATGCCTGCCTACAGCTAATACGAAAGCATAGAAAGGAAAAATAAAATGTAGTTTCTAGTATAAAATAATGGTTGATTTACTGCATGATTCTGGCCCATTTGATGAATATTTGTCCTTGTTTTCTCTTCAAGTACCTAAAAATTCATTCAACTGTCTTTACTATTTTGTTTTAAACAGATATACATCTGAAGTCAGTGGGCAGAAAATGTCCTGAACCTTTATGAACAATGGAATACTTATGTCCTACCAGGGAGGGGAAAATTTGTAAAGAGGGAAATTGGTTAGTTATAGAATCATTCTTGCAAGACATTCCTAAAATATTTCATAGCCCTTCATTCTAAGCATATTATCCCACTACTTCTGTACATTTGTTAAGACGTTACAATATGAGCAGAGACTCCACCCTCCCCAATACCGAGATCATTGTCACCTCACTCTTTCAATCATGCTGACGATCCCTGCTGCATTTGAATTTTCACCTGCTTCTTTCCCTTTAGAAAAGAAATAGCTAAGGAAATCCATGTCCTAATAGCTATTGGAAGGATGCTATAAAAGACCTCAGGGCAAAGATGTTTACCATTACCCCCTCGGAAGATGGGAGTCAGCCAGGCTTAGAACAGTGCTGGGGTGTATTTCTACTTCACAAGACCACACATCACCACCATAGTTCCAAGTAAGGACTTTTATTAGTCAAGCCAGCCAAAGGAAGCTGCTGTGTTTTGAAAGGCGCATATTTAAGTGAGAAATGGCTTAAGCAGTGGGGTGATTTAATACTTGTTAGCTGATAAATATAGCCTTTGCCAGAATAAAACTTTATGATGCACGTTGAAAAGCTTAATTACTGAACTGTCTCTGTGCATCTTGCTCAGGCTGCAAGGGTGACAAATTACAGCCGCAGAATAGTGTTTGCTCCTTTGGCATTTCTGAAGGGGAAGGGAATGCCTAAAATCACCAAGAAAGCATTAATAATCCCAGACTAGATATTACTGAGGAGAAAAAAAAGACACGTCTTTGAGTCACCAAGCCTTCTGCACATAATGCCATCCTACCAACCCCCCAACCCACCTACCCACCACTTTGTTAAGTAAAAAAGCACAAGGTCAGTTTTACATTCTTCTGTCATTTCATCCTTATTGGAGAATGTGTGTATATATCCTTCAATGCTTCATCTTCCCAGTGCCTCTGTGAAATAATCAGGACAGAAGATTCTTGTCCACATTTAACAAATAAAGAAACCAAGGCCTAGAGTTCGGCCAACCAAGGTCATATAGTGACATGCCAGGACAATAACCCACACTTCCTGTGACCCATTTCTATTACTGGAACCACTCAGCTTCCAGATGAACCTGATAATTACAGCTGGCTGAAATAGTCGCCAAGGTACAGTCCACACCATGTGGTCTTCTTACTGTCGCTTCATTCCAGAAAGCTAACACTAATCCTCGCATGATATGTATGGGGGTCTGGTATGGAATAAAATCCTTCATAAGTACTGGCTAAGTGATTTGCTCTCCTCTGGTTTCCACTGGCTGGTTTATCACTTTCTGGTGAGAGGAGGGGGTGGGGCTCAGGAGGACACTTGCTGTGGGAATAGCTGCATCCTAATGACACTGAATTACTATCCAGCAATACGTATCTCACCTCATGTCCATCCTTCCTTCTGTCCATATGTCTCTTGTCTATTCATCCCCCTTGCTTCATTCTCTTCTCTTCTGCCTTCTTCCATTTCTTCCTTTCCAGTAGTTTCTCCTGCTCCTTCCTGATAATTAATTTCCATGTGTAAATCCAATATCATTGTGATCCACACTTGTGATCCGTTGCATTTTACCTTGTTTTAGCATGTCAGCATTTTTGTGGTGGTTGTTACTGTTGTTTCTAAAATTTTAAATATCTAATGTTATTATTCATCAGCTCTAGCTTCTGATTTCCAAAAGCCAAGCAAAATCTAATACAAAACTTTAAAAACTGCCTGTAGCTTTCGGTGATCTCAGGGCTAATAGCTTCAAAATATGTGTAATTTCTTTACACTGGTGGCTTACATTTCCTGGCATACATGTGCAAAGGTGTAGCCAGGTCTATAGTGGATGCTTGTGATATAATATCAGTCCCCACTCTAAGAGTTGATCTGGGGAAAAGCAAAACCCAGAGAGTAGGATTCAGGGCAAAGGCAAAGGTGCTGGCCTTTTCTGATGCTATCTGAAATACCTGAGGCTGGATTCAGAAAAGCAATTTCTTCCATCCACAGCTCTGGAAGCTTCTCAGCTTCCGTGAGTCTCATGGCATAAGGAATGATAATAATGTGAGGGGGAGATCACATAATAGATAGGAAGCCAGAGTGACCTGGTTTATCTCAGATCCACACATGGATCTATTCCTCCTTCCTATGCTACACAGAAAATCCTTTCAGGCAAGCCTATAACATGCCCTGGAGTAAAATCTATGTTTTAATGATTGAAAGGATTTTGTTCGTCACTGTATGACCTTGAGGCAATTACTAAATCTTACTAGACTCCTTTTACCTCTGAAGACTGAGTCAATGGTACAAATATGATGAAGGAAGGAAGGGAGAGGAAGAGTCAAGTAGGTCCTTGCTGTGTCCCAAAGGCTGTAAAGGTCAATTTTCCTCGGCTTTTTCATGAGATATAGAAAGGCAGATGTTTAGGAGTGTGTGCATGAACAGCAGATGTTATAATAACTTTTATGTTGCTATGATAAAGCACATGGATCAATTTATATAAGGAAAAGATTGTTTGGCCTCACAGTTACAGAGTTAGAGCCCATGATGGCAGAGCAGAGGCATGGTGGTTGGAGCTAGGAGCTTGAGGGCTTCCATTTTGAACCACAAGCAGAAAGTAGAGAAAGTGAACTGGGATTAACATGTGTCTTTTGAAACCTGGGGTGGTTTGGATGGATGGGTATCATAGGCTCAGTTGAGTGGCTGATTCCCTGATGGACTGTTTAGGAAGGATTAGGAGGTGTGTCACTAGGGATGGACTTGGAGATTTCAAAAGTTCACACTGTACTTAGTTTGCCCCTCTATCTGTCTGTCTGTCTCTGTCTATCTATCTATCTATCTATCTATCTATCTATCTACCTTGCAGATCAAGTGTAAGCTCTGAGCTATTGAGCTATTGTTTCACCACCATAACTGTCTGCCTGCTGTCATGCTCCCCACCATGATGATCCTGGCCTCAACTTCTAAAACTGTAAGCAAACCCCAATCAAGTGTTTTCTTATATAAGTTGCCTTGGTCATGGTGTCTCTTCACAGTAATAGAACAGTAACTAAGATAAAACCTCATAGCTGGTCCCAGTGACACATTTCCTCCACACCTTCTAAACCTATTTTATCCAAATAGCACCACTGAGTATCAAGTATTCAAATGCCCAAGACTATGGGTGACATCTCATATAAACCACCAGAGCAAGTAATGGTAGAACTTAGAAACTCTAAAGCAGTCTGGCAGGCTGCGTCAAAACCTTCATGAAGAGATGGCTCACTGGTTAACAGCACATACTGGTCTTCCAGAAGGCCAGAGTTTGATTCTCAGTGTGCACATTGGGTGGTTCACAATTATCTGTAACTCCATCTCCAAGGGATCCAAAGCCATCTTGTGGCCTCTGAGGGCTCTGCACTCATATGCACAAAGGCACGGGTACACACACACACACACACACACACACACACACACACATTTAATGATAAAATTAAATTAAAAAAAAAAAAAAGAAAAACTTTACTTCCCTAGCCAAGAAAGCTAAGGCTTCCTTCTCTGTTCCTTTTAGCATCTATAAATTGATAGCCTGATTGGCCAAAGAGTGGCTAACATGGTCCTTGGAAAAGAACCAGGAAGAGACAATACCAAAAGTGATGAAAAATCAGAGCCTTCTCTGCAACAGATTGTCTTTTTCTTTACTGAATGCAAAGCACTGCACACAAGAATTCCATTGAAGATTATCTACTTGATTTTAGAAATATCAAAAACTTGAAAGGGAATGCTTGGCTAAGTGTACAGATTCATGTATTCTCCCTAGACTTCATTTTTAAGAGCTTAGTTCATGGTGGTTTTGTGAAGCTGCTGCTTCCTAGAGGTGTGATCCTAAGGCCAATTTTTTATGTCTTATCATTTTATCTAATGCAATGCAGATACTAATTGTACCTACCTTAGAGATTGTTCTGGGGTTATGATATATTCTATAAGTACTTATCATTATGTTCTATCCATAGAAGACCCTCAGTAAATGTCGGTTGTTATTATTACTGTTATCATTAGTGAAATGTGACTTAGGAAAAGTTCCTCCTTTCAGGTCCATCCCTGGCTAGGACTCAGCTAGGAGCCAGCTGCATATCTGCAGAGCTCATTGGTTCCTGTACATAGACAGCATTGTAAGGCTCGCTTCCAAAGCAGCTTTTCTTTTAAAAAAAAAAAAAAATGTTTACTGAAAAGGAAGAAGACAGGAAGGGAAAAGAGAAAGGAAGGAGCGGGAGAGGAGCCAGAAAGAGAAAGGGAAGAAAGGAGGGGGAAGGCAGGAAGGAGGAAGGAAGGGAGGGAGGAGACCAGAAGGAATGGGGAAGGGAAAGGAATGGGAGAAGAACAAGGGAGAGAGACAAAGGAAAGGAGGAAGGAATGAAACAGGAAGAGAGGGAGATGGAAAAGAAAGGGGGAGGAGAGAGAGGAAGCAGGCAAGCTATGGTATGTTGTCATGCTGCTTCACAAATCTTGCAAGGCCTTGTTCTCCCAGCTGGCCTGGCCTCCCTACACTGGGACAGTTCTCATACACACTCACTGGTTCAGTATTTACTTGTCAACGAAGCTGCAAGACACACAAAAGCAGGGCTCAGATCGTAGAAGATGCTCAGTAAATATCTCTCTACCCAGTGAGTGAGTGAATTCACCATTTATTTTTCTAATGTCTAAAGGCACCAAAAGAAAGCATCATGGTGGCTGAATGAACCCACAGAACAAAAGCATACCTACCACGTCCTCAGTAAATGGCAGCACTGCAAGAGCTATGTGCTCCTAGTGGAGCCTCTGATCAATGACATTTGGTTTCAGAAAGTCCTTACAGTGAGTGAATGCCCATTCTTGTGAGAGAAGGCAAAGCACAAAGCTGTTCCACCCTTGAGAAAAGTAAACATATGTATGTCATACCATCTCATGCTGCTTACAAGTTGATGAAATTTTCTGCAGAAGAAGTAAGAAAATTGAGTATAAAATTGCACCTGGGTACAGAAACCTGCTGAGACTGCTTTATGATTTACTTGAAAATCTGGGGTCATATATACTGATGTTTATTTAAAATACAAATAATTGAGTTACCTGGAGAATTTCAGTTAAGGTAATTCTTAACTATCCTATACTGTGACAACTATTAGGGTAAGATCTTTATAGAATGATTGGTTCTCTTTTTTTCTGGTTTTTTTTTTCTTTTTTGGTTTTTTTGGGGTTTTTTTTTTTTTTTTTTTTTTTTTTTTTTTTTTTTTTTGCTGGTTATGAGTTTAGACAGCACAATGAAATCAAATGGGGTTTTTTTGTTGCTTTTGTTTTGGTTTCGTTTTTTTCAGTTTTGGTTTTGTTTTTTTGGTTTTTTTGGGTTTTTTTGTTTTTTTGCAAATACGAGGAATTGGCACTTTATTCAAATGGGGTACATTCTATAGAAATATAATTTTGCATTTTCCCTTCACGTTGGAATCTTCAGTGTCCAGAATAGTACCTGACACACATTGAATAAATAAGTCAAAGGTATCGAGACACCAGCAGTTAGGATATGACACTGTGCCTTGTAATTGAGACAGCAAAGAAATGAGAAACTAACTTTTAAAAGATTTGACCAGAGGTTCTGAAGAGATTGCCCCATCAACAAAGTACTTGCGATACAAGGACATGGACTTGAGTTCAATTCCCAGTACCCACATTAAAAAACAAACAAACAAACAAACAAACATGTACCCGCTAATTAGTTATCCAACATCAAGTGGTCAGCCCTAAAAATGTATATATACAGGCAACTCTAAATGGACTTAGCATGTTGTATTTGTGTGTGTGTGTGAGTGTGTGTGTGTGTGTGAAGAAAAGAGGCAGTGAATTTGAGATTGGAGAGGGAATTGGGAATGTGGGAGGAGTCAGAGGGACAAGACACAGAAAACACAATGGACAGATGTTGGAAAGAAAAGGTAAAATGATCCCTATGGTCCGTATATTTAGACTTAGAAGACTCAAGAAATTTCACTTTTAGACTAATGAGAAGTGAATAAAGAAGCTGAACTATAACTGTTCAGTAACATGGTTTTCTACATGTTATAATAAGCAATGCAAATACATCTTACAAATAATGTCAACAAAAACCATAAAATACAAAGGAATGAACCTAGGAATGGTGAGCTTTCTTTTAACCCAAAAACATAATTCTATGTCAATCTAAAAATTATTAACAGGTTAAAACAATAATAAGGTAATAAGCATGTAGTTTTGGTTCACTGTAAAGACAAGCTAGATACATCTGTCTACAGTTGGCTCAAGAGTTGACATAAATCCACAAAATCATTATCTCTAATGTAATACTCCCTGTGATGGAGGGACTGTACAAAACCAATGAGAAACAAAAGAACTGTGTAACAAGTTATTTGAAGGAACTTTGTGAATAATTTGTTTTTAAAAATTGTGATTTTTATCCTAATAACATATTACTTGTGCTTAAAAGAAAGGAAAGTACATTATAAATCAGCAAGAATAAGGCCCTCCTTCTACAGAAAAGTTAACCTCAACCTATTTCCTTTCCTCTTGGTATCTCATTTAGTAAGATTAGCTATAATGCTAAAACATTGCAGTAAATATACAGATACACAAATACATAGAAACATTTTTGGTCTCATGAGTCATGAAATTACATACATATGTATATATGACTCTGTGTGTGTGTGTGTGTGTGTGTGTGTGTGTGTGTGTGTGTTTAAACCCTGGTCTGAGTCATGAGTAAACCAAAACATGTATGCAAGAAACCACAATATTATGCAAATTTCAGCATATCAAATTGATAACTTTTTTTAATACATGAAATGCTACAAAGAATTGAAGAAAATACTAGTGGAAGAAGATGTATTCACAACATTTCTGTGTTGGCTTGTCAATGTATACTTTATTTTTTTCTGTTTGTTTGCGTTGTTTTTTATCTTTAATCTCTTTTTTACAGTTGAGTCGTTATCCCCCTCCCATTCTGCCCTCTAACAGTTCCTCATCCCATTCAATGTATACTTTAAAAGGATAACTTTTATTCAATACTGTTATATCTCAAGAAATCTCTCTTTTAAAAGTAAAGATAGATCAGCCACTGATAGAAACAGATGCAGAGACCTACAGTTAAACATTAGACAGAGCTTGGGGAATCCTGCTTAATTGGGGGAGGGGTGTGATTGTAGGAGACAGAAGTGTCAAAAACATCACAAGAAAACCCCCAGAATCAACCAATCTGGGCTCACAGAGGCTCACAGAGAGTGAAACAACAACCAGGAAACCTGCATGGATCTGACCTAGGCCCTCTGCACAGATGTTATGGCTGTGTAGCTTTGACTTCTTATGGGATCCCTAACAGTGGGAACAGGAGCTATCTCTGACTCTTTTGCCTGTTTTGGGACCCTTTTCCTCCGACTAGGTTGCCTCTTCCAGCCTTAATAGGAGGGGAGGTGCCTAGTCTTACTCCAGCTTGATATGCATGTTTGATATCCATGGGAGGCCTGCCCTTTTCTGAAAAAGAAATGGTGAAAGAGTGAGTGGGGATCTGGGGGAGAGGATGGAGAGGAAACTGTGGGTGGCACATAATATATGAGAGGAGAATAAATTAAATATTAAAAGACGAAAAAGGATAGAGACAATGATTTATCTACAACATAATTAAGAACTAGTCATAATAAAGAAAAACTGGAAATCGCCTAAATAACAGGAAATAGTTGAATAGATTCTGGTAGATCAAAACAATTAAATGTAATGCAATCATTTTAAAATACACTTTGAAAACACGTTTATTTCTTACAGTGTTAAGAGTAATTCATAATACACTATTATATGCTCTTCACTCTAAAAGCATAGGAGAGTGCATGCTCATAGGAGAGGTTGGAAGGAGAAATGGGCAGTGATTTAATTCGATTTCAATTAAAGTACATTTTAAAAACTATAAAGTGCACGTTATGTATGATTAAAACACTCTGGGAGGCAAGATGTAGACTAGAAGCAGAGAAACGTTTTTAAAGCTGATACTGGCTTTTGGTAAGATCAAGGGCATTGAGGTGGCATGGTCATAGACATGAAAGAAATTTCAAGCAAAACTTTTCAATGTTGCGTGAGATCACCAGCCAGTGAGGAATGGCCATTCCAACTGTGCTTCCATCCATGGCTGGGCCACAGCATCCAGAATGGAGGACAAGTAGATGCTCCTGGGTTAAGAGGCCCAGCCACCTTCACAGAAGCTCATGGCCAAAAGTTGGGGTTTCATACTTGCTCTCAAGGCGCACTCGCATGCACACACACACACACACACACAAATACACACACACACACACACACACACACACACACACACACACACACACCATGGAATTCAGAAGCCAGAGACAAAGTTTCTGCAGGTGAGACTTTCTCCATCAGACTTTTAAGGTTGCTGAGAGTGGGAAGGTCTGAGTGATCATGATACTCAAAGGTCTGGAGGTGATCTGGCTGTGTGATACAAAATCAAGGTCAGCAACATGGATGCCAGAGCTTGGATAAAGGAGGGGAACAGAATCACTGGAAAATAGGTCTGCCCACTATTTGTTAACTTGGGCTTTCAGGTCTAGGGGCTTCACAACATAGCCTGATTTAAAAAGAGGGGGAAAGGTACTCTTTTCTTTAAATTGCCACAGAATTGAGTGAGGAACTTCTATCCAGAGGTAACCCTCTGATGGTGCTAAAGTAAAACAATTAGACATATAGGAAGACAGATAAACAAATGAATAGATTGAAAGAGACCAAAGATGTGGAAGTGACTAAACAAGAAATTTGGATTGAAGTTAAACAGGGATATCTTGTGTAAAAGGTTCCTTCAAAAGCCACTGAGGATGGATGTCTCACTAATGGAATCCACCTCTGGCCCCAGATGGATCCTGATGTTCTGATCTCTTCAAAGATTAGAACATTTTGTGCAACTGGCTCCTCCCTTAAGAGGTAATTCAAGTAGGCCTGTCAATCGCCTAGCCAAGAGACTGCAGCTCAGGAAGGCTGATTCACCTAAAGCCAGGCTAAAGGTAGGAGAGCAATAATTATCCCCTTAACAATATAATGTAATTTTCTCTCCCAGAAACTCCACCCTCAGCATGGTCATGTGAGGAGCTCCTGGCATGCAACTTTGTTAAGCAGGGTCCCTTTTCTGTCCCAGCTCAGAAGAGTGTGTCTTCTCCTTTCCTATCTCTTAGTTACGGGCCTGTGCAAGTTTTTCTTTTACTGTGGCCTTTCTTTGCTCTTTCTCTGAAGCTAGGGCTGCTTGCTGTCATGCAGCTGCTTGGTGCCCTCCATTGAACATTCCAGCCTAACTCAAAGCCATGGCTTCCTCTCTCCTCTTCTCCCAGCTACTGCCAATATTTACAGCCCATGTCCTCTGTCGTTTTCTTCTCAGCTCCCACAAACATGTCTGTAAGCCTCCTTCTGAATCTGTTTTTAAATACTTTTATCAAAAAGACTGATAACCCAGAAAGGTGACCCCAAGTCACCTGATAACATATGGTGTTCAAAGTGAAGCCCAGTAGAATTTCTGGAAACATTTGGTGTTTTATTTTGTTTTGTTTTGTTTTCCTTTAAATTTAAAATTGTAACTCCCCCCAAAAAAGAAATTTAAGAGATGTACCAAAAGCAACTATAATATGCAGGTTACTTGAATTAAAATCAAACCCAGAAGAAAGTTCATGGAAGCCACATTAAAATAAAGGACCTAAGAAGCAGCTTATAAAATATGATTATAAAATGCACTGTGGATCTAGGCCTTCTTTAAGCACAGGCCCAACAGCTTTTCCTTGGCCAAATAGTAAGACATGAAGATACTGAGTCAAAGAGTAACCTTAGGAGGAACAGGCTTTGGGAATGTGACTCAGTGAATACCCCTGCTGTAATGGTACCTCCTTTCCTCCTGGGCTGAGCCTGGAGCATCACTCTGCATATCTCCACTACATGCTGTATCACATTCTTTGAAAGGCATTGCAGAGCACAGTGAACCATGTGTTAGAGCCCCTCAGCAGAGAGAGGGCAGTACACAGGAACTCCTAAGAACAAATAGTTCCATTTGCTAAGAGACCTTTTTTGCTTCTTTTTGTTTGTGGGATATTTTTTTCCTTTGGGTTTTGGTTTTTAAGACAAGTTCTCTTATAGCCCAAGCTGGCATGGAACTAGCCAGCTCGGACCTTGAGCTTTTGGTCCAGCCTTGGCTTTCAGAGTGCTGGGATTACACGCATGTGCCACTGTGCCCAGCTACTAAGATGCTTTCTTGAGGAAACAGATACTTAAATATAATTCAAACTTCTTTTCAGACCAAAATGCTGAATGTTCCTCCTCAGGCCAGATCAAAACCACATGTAACTCATGTATGACTCAGATGACAGATTCCAGTTGTCATAAGTCGAAATGAAGCAGGATAGGGTGAATAACCCCACATGAGACAAGCTGAATCCTCCTAGGCATTCAGGGATCCTAAGAGCCTACTGAACTGCACAGCACAGACATGATTTTGTGATTTACTTGTATGCTAGCACAGACATTTTCTATCACTAAGAAGAGAAATCAAAGGCTGGCTCAGCATCAGTAGTCCCGGGCCTTTGAGGGCTGTCCCAGATGTATCATACCTGGAGACTTAGAGAGGCACTCTTCAGTATAAAGACACTCAGCATTCATCTCTGTTTTGCAGCAACAAGAGTGGCTCTTGGAGAAATGAAAGTGGGATTACTTGAACTGAAAACCATCCTTACCAAATGATTCCATCCTTGACACAAGTCTTGGATGTGCAACCCATGAAGCCCACACAGGCATCTGCTCACCAGATGATATTCCCAGCTGGACTCAGAGGTTTCTACAGGGTTGGAAGCCAAGCCTCTTCCACTTCAATCAAAATCACTCAGTTGCTTAATTCTGTGCAATTGTGGTGAAGAAGTCGTCCATCAAAGATAGGCTCCAATCCCACATGCCAAAGAAAAGAAATTATTGTAACCACAGCCCCATAGTGAGCCCCATGACCTCTCAGTGACCCCATTACCTCATAGTGACTCCAAGAACTCTCGGTGACCCCTACAGCATCATAGTAACCAACCCTGATGACCTCATAGTGATCCTCATCACCTCACAATGAGTCCCACATCCTCATAGTGGCCCCCATCACCTCATAGTCACCCCTATGATCTCTTAGTGACCCTCATCACCTCATAGTGACCCCTATTACTTCAGATGACCCACAGACAACTTCATAGGGAGCCCTGTCACCTCACAGTGACCCAGACAACCTCCTAGTGATCCTGCACTGTTGTGGATAGTCCTGGGGCTGTTTGTATTTTGATGCTAATTCCACTCTCCTGGGAGGGGCTGCAGACAAGGAGTTAGTCACTCAGATGACTTCTCATGAACCAATTCCCTAATGAATAAAGGAGCCAATCACTGGGCAAGTAGGCAGGGCTTCCAGGTTGGACAGAGGAAGAGAAGAAGCAGGAGAGAAAGTTAGGCTCTTTTGGACAGGGACAGCATGAGGACAAGATGTAGCTACTAGTGTCTTTCAATAGCGGATCCATCAGGATTCTCCTCCAGAGAATTTAGATTTAATAAGGCTTACAAGATTAGGATTTTAGTTGTTGCACCCAGAGACTGAGTTACCATTGTTTCTGAACTAAGTTTGTGTTACATTTTCCTTCACGCAGCAGCTTGTCTGGGTTCCAGAGAGAAAGGTACAGCGGCAAAGTGTGGGTTTGCCTGATGTGCCCCACAAGGGCCATGGGGGTTTTGAACCTAGTGAGCTCTGAGTCAAGAGTCTCCAGAAAAAAAACAGGTTAGCCATTGCCTGCCAGCACATGACCAGCTAGGCCATCAGGGCAGAGAGTTGACAGCACTAGCACAGGAACGTTTAATATTTCCTGCAGTACTCCACAGCCTCATAGTGACTCCTCACGCCCAGCTCAGTCTTTGCTAGATCTCAACATGTCACAAAGACCACCAGAATACCTAGAACAACCCTTTGTCTATCAACAGCCCAGAGGCCACCTCAGGCAGAGTCTCACTCTACAGCAGACAAGGGAAGAGATTTCAAAGAAATGGCTTGTTCTGTCCTCCAAAGCAGAGATTTGTGCATTGTGTTTTTAAATGAGAAAATTCCTCCCAAATAAAACCATCCAGAAAAGTATTTCCCATTCACCTGGTAGTTGGGAATCACGATTTACTGTTCACTGTTAAAATGTTAGCATTTGGAAAATGTGGTTTCCTTCCAACAAGGAATGAATGAGTTAGAAATACACAGGCTTCCTCCTCCACTAAATTCCAGTTATAGGCTCAACTCAGCAAACATCGTGGCATGTTTGCCACATAGCCATGTTGAGCTGAGTTTCCCGAGGTTGCTGAACAGACAGAGCTTGAGTTTCTTTCACAGAACAGTGTTACAGCAATCAGAAGTCAGGCCTGCAAAATAGCTCAGCAGTAGGGTCACATGTTGCCTGATTCCTATCCTAGTAACACACATGGTAAAAGGAGAGAACTAACTCCCACAGATTGTTCTTTGACCTGCACACACACACACACACACACACACACACACACACACCTACTCACTCAAAAAAGAAAACTTAAAACAAACCAAACTAACAATTGTACCAACGCCCACCTTGATGAACCAGGGAGTTTTTATTGGTGTTCCTAACAGGAATATGGATGAGAGGTTACTTCCAGAGAATGTGATAACTCAGAAGCAGCTGTGTCATTGAAAGGCCAGGCCTACCACCCATAATGACTCATGGAAACTGCAACCCTGGAGGTCTCTACGGGCCTTGCAGACAATAGCTTGACAGTGCACAGAAAGCTCTCTGCACCTGTTCTGGTAAGAGTCTTCTTCCCCATCAGTTACATCTATGAAGGTGTGGAGAGGTCTTCAAAATTAGTGCACATTTCCCAGACATGTGACACTTACTTATTTCCTAAGTGCTATGCACCTCCCACTTCCTACTGTAAGGTAAGTTTCAAGTTGGATGAAACTTCAACACAAGGAAGCATCCTTTCTTTTGTCCTTTCTTCTTTTCACATAGGTAGTATCTTTCCCTCAAACTAAAATGACCTTTAAAAAATGTAAGATATGTTTGCAAGTAAATTTTTAAAACACCTACACTTCTTAGTGTTTCATTGGAAATATAAAGGATTTGAGTAGCTGACCAGGCATCAAACTTTGCTGTAGACAAAAACATCATTATTCAAGTAACTTTCTCTATCATGAATTTATCATGTATAACAGCAGTTCTTCACACTGAAGTAATATTCCAACTGGAACCTGTGTTTCTTAAACCACAAATAAAGGGACTTTTCAAGCCCTGCTTCCCAACTTTGTGACCCTAGTACAGATGGCCCTCAGACATTCATGACTTCTGTCCCGAGGCCCATTGTGGGGAAGCCATACAAATGATGTATCAAAATACCTTGTAAATCCAGAACTTCCTGTTGTAGTATGTACTCCTCTAGGTGGGAGGCAGACCAGGCCCCAGCTTGACAGTGGTTGTGAATGATGTCACTGTCACTTCATGTTTCTGCCAAGGCATCAAATAAGCAGTAAAATATATATAATGTAAGAGATTAGGAAGGAGGAATTAATAAAAAATGCTTTCATATACAATGCCTAATTTATATATAGACAATCTATCCTTAGGACTCCCATTGTAAATACCCTTGATTTTGAAGTGTCAGTTCATACGTACTCTTTGTAAATACCATACTAAGCTCTTATACATGAAAAAACCTTTAATTCAATCTTCTAGTTATTAAATACTTTTTAAAGGGACCAGATAAGTGAGAAACACTTTATTTTGTATTGCATCCTTCCCCTAAAAGGGTTACAGCTCCCTAACTTTCAACGATCTTGTTTCATGAACTCCAACACTTCATTGACTATGATAAATGTTTTCTCACTGTTATAATACCTACTGCCTTTCCTTTCAGAGATTTTGAGTTCCCTTCCTTTCGTTGCCCTTACTTCCTGTGGTTAAGGGTGGGATGAGGCATGATCTCTAAGCTAAAAATCGGTGCTTCAAAAATTGTTGGTCACGACAACTGGGTCATCAGTAAAATACTCGTGAAAGAAACTTGCACTGTCAGATACAGAGTTTAAACCTTGTGGGAGCTTCCCTCTAGACTAGAGCAAAAGACTCAAGGGTAGGATTTGCTAGAGCCTGGCCATCATGTGGAGCAAGCCTGGAATTGCTTGACACCTCACTAAAGGTCATAAATAAAGTCAACACAATGAGAATTAATGCCAAGAGATAGAGCCTTGCTGAGATCTGATCCCAAGGCTGAGTCCTAACCAAGCAGTTTTAGCAGAATAAATTAAAAAAGTTGTTTGGATTAAGTGAGCTTGATCCAGTTTGTAACTCTCATTCTAGTGAGAAAGATACGTAAGAGATATGACATAAGTAGTGAACCCCTATGCTCCCCAACTCTTCCCTTTGCACAATAAAGCTGTGTCTAGTTGGTTTCGATTCCCTTTTTAACTCAGTCAGTCAGCTGCATGTACGACAGTGGGGAGGGCGTTGGAAATGTGTCAAGAGCTTTCTTCTTACCACAATGGCTAGAAGGACCTCCCACCACTGACACTGACTGGGCACAGGACAAGAATTCTAGGCAGTCTGAAAATTGTGACTATTTTGCACAATAAAGAACAGTCTTGCCCAAAAGGCCAATAGTGGCACCATCGAGAAACCCTCAAGAGTGTGATGGTTGATACCGAAATCCAACCCAGAATTGGTGGCAGGTGGCAGGTAATATTTTGATAGAAGTATGAAAAGGAAGATCAAAAGTCTAGGAAAAGTATATATAATAGAAGATAGTTTGACCCTGATGCACCTCTGACCACCATTGACCATTCACAGAAAGTTTCTGCTTACTAGCAACCTTTATGTCACAGCCTATGATTCAGTTTCTTCCATGACATTTATCTAAAAGCAGCCCAGTATTGTCAGGCTTTGATTCCTTGGCTCCATCAGAAGATCCTGGAGTACATTCTGTTCCAACCACTTGCCTGGAGTCCCTCTTCCCCTCCTCTGCCTCCTTTCTGAGCACATCCACCACTGACTGTGTTTTAATCTTCTCAAATCTCAAAATAGAAAAGTCTGACTTTCTTGTTAGATTGCCTAACAATCTAACAAGAAAAGCCTAGTGGGCTTTATGTGCTCCTTGGATAAGTTTAAAGTATGTTTTGGCAGGACGTTCCTCTTGTAGTCTATCTACCCTTTTGTAGTGGCTCATATGTACTGTTTATTGAGTCTGTAGCAACATGTCTTCAGACATCTGCCAACCTTCAGAGTCCTGACCTAAAAGATTTGTGAGTCATCAAACAGAATGTCTGGTGTATCAGGTTGGAGCCTCTAAAAGCAGACACCAAGACCAAATCAGATGTAGATGAGAAAACATCCATGAAGAGTACAGGGATAGAACACAGGGAGTAGGAGTTAGCAGAGGTAGTTTCAGACAATGAAATGGAGCTGACCCCTGCAGCAGGAGAGGAAGAAGGAAGGAGGGCTAAAGAGGAAGAGCCAATACAGAACAGGAAATGGCTTCAGCTTGGCCCAGTGACGGACTCATAGCAAATATTGCCCCTTAGAGGAAGGAAATGGCTCACGCACAAGTGACCCTGGGTCTGGTTAATGCAGCAGCTTTCTACCCACAAACAACCTTCCTCAAGCTGCATCCTGCTCACTCTTGAAATGTAAAAGAAAACTGTCCTTGCCCTAAGGGGGAGGATTGACTAATTCCCTTGCTAGAACACTTAAACTCAGACACTCCTTTTACTAAAAATGGAAAGATAACTCAGTTATAATAACCAGTATTAAATGTGTCTTTCTGCATGGTCCGATTTTATATTTACAACAACCCTGTTGAGAAAGCATTGCTAGGCTGGGATGTGGGTTAGGAGACGACCACTTAGCATGCATGAACACCTGGGTCCAATCCCAGACTGTAGGGGTGAAAGGGCCTTTGTGCCATTCTATTCCTTGGATGTACAAAGCCACTGAAGAGAGCAGATGTAATTTACTTAAATTGACCAGGTTATTAAATAACTAAGTGGAGACTTAGCTCAACTCATTCTGAATCCAAAGTCTATAGTCTTAAACATATCCCCATAATTCCCAATTTCTCAATGGTATATTCAAGGCAGACCCAAATTTTGTGAAGCCTGAAGTCTCTGAAGTCAGAGGGACAAGGTGAAAGATCATGAGATGCATTTAGTAAGAAAATAGAAAATTATGATGATAGAACTCAACCCAAGGCCTCCGAGAGATTTATGTAAGGGCGATGGCTGGGGACCATGCTTCATCAGCCTCTGTACTTTCCCTTTTGATTGTCACATCGTGATTATTGCTAACTCTGTTGCTAAGGTGGGTAATGATTCCCCAAACTGAAAATGCTCATCCTGCAAAAAGCAAACTACAGATTTAATGCAATGCCCCATCAAAATTCCAATACAATTATTCACAGAAATCGAAAAAACAGCCTTAAACTTCATATGGAAACACACACACATTAGGACAGGATGGCTTAATCAACCCTGAACAATAAAATAATTACTGGAAATATCATCTTTCCTGATTTTAAACATCACTATAGTAATAAAAACAATATGACCTAAGATCACATACCTTTGAACACCTGATGTTTGCCAATAAAGTAAAAAATAAATACTGGAGAAAAGACAGCATTTTCGATAAATGATTCTGGTCAAACTAGATATCTACAGAGAAGAATAAAAATTAAACTGTCTCTCACCCAGCACAAAACTCAGCTCCAGATGTATAAAGGACCTGACTAAGACCTGATACCCTGAATCTAATAGAAAAGAAAGTAGAGATTACACTTGATCTTGTAATATTTTCAGTAAATTTATAATTTTTTGTTAAGCCACATTTCTATCTATCGTGGAATATATCAGCCCATGGGCTGTAGGCTAAACATGCCTGTATAAAATAGACTGTAATAACATTTGCTACACACAGTATTAATAAATATAAAATAACTCAAGTCTTCAGGACAAGCATTCCAATAATACACCCCCATGAACCCTGAATCACCAAAGCAAAAGTAGTGGTAGCTCTAGGCTTTATTAATCAGACAGCACCAGAAAACAGATGACTTCCAAAGGAGGTAAGGGGGGACTAAGGATTGAGAATCCCCACCACCACTTAAGAACCAATATGCTTACTGTAAGGAGAAGGGCCACTGGACCAGGGAATGCCCCAAGAAGAAGCCTATCTAAACCCTGTCCTTAGAAGTTAATAGGGGAGATAGGGTTCAAATTCCCTCTCTGAGCCCAGAGTAACCCTAAAAGTGGAGAGAAAACCCACCAGTTTCCTTGTAGACGGCAGAACTCAACACTCTGTCTTGCTGAAACCTGAAGGTGAAGTGGGGGCTCATCATTGTAGCAGTTTCTGGTTATGGTAAACAGATGAGCCTGTCTTTCTTTCCTATGTAATATTTGAACTTCCTCAAGGTAGATATAATGCTTAAAATTCCCAAAGTGGGAATACCTGTACACAGATGATGAAGCAGGTCCTATTGTGGCCTTCTGGCCAGCTTACAGGACTAGGATTGTTGCTATTAACCCCTTTCCTTACCTGGCAGCTATGACTGGGACATCGCACAACTGTGATCATTAAGTCAGGGTTGAATTTCATAGGGATATCTTCCAGCAATGGCCATATCCACGATTAAAATGATACTTAGGCTGTATGCTTTCTGTGCACTACCTGGTGTACTTCCCACAACAGTTGTAGAGAAAAGTGATACTCTACTTGCTTCACACAACCATGAAAGCTGAGGCTCAGAAACTTAGGTAACTAGACCAAAGACATCAGAGCACATGAGTAATGGACTCTGGGTTAAAGCTGACTGTAAATGTTGATCTTTCAACCACGTGAATTATACTTCATTTAATGGATCCATAGTTCACAGTCCTACACATTTATCTTCACTGTACAAAGTCCTCTGAAGATGCATAAAAGGCTCTATGGCCGGAATCACCATGAACTATAGTGAGTTAACAACATTAATAAACTACCCTTTTTCTCCTGTCAAGAAAAGTAACAACACTTTACATCCCAAACCTCTTCTCACCTTCTCAAAATATTATTGATATCTATTGCTGCACTTATTCTCATAGCAATACTTTGATTTGTTAGACGGGGAAACCTGTACTCCAGTGGTCAAAGGTCTTTCCTAATGGTCATGAGTTTCATGGAGTCCTTAGCTCACAGAATTACTTTTGTGATTATCATGTGGTTCAATTATTTTACCAAAATTTTTTAAGGTGAAAGAATAAGTATTTGTTGTCATAAAGCAAACAATACAGATCTGCATGAGAGTTTAATCATCTTTCCCCTTCTTCCATTCAAACTCTGGTGAAGCCACAGTGTATAACTTTCTGCTACAGATTGTATAGATCCATGGTTTGAAAGATAGTATCATAGATTAAATCATGGCATAAAAGGCACTTGCTTCAGTAAGTCAAGAAGTATGACATTTACAATTTGTAGCACAAGACGCTCTATGAGCTTCCCTCGGTGGTGTTTAGATTTTGCTTCTTCTTTCCCTGTTTACTCCACATTTGTCCCCAATCCCCAGCTTTGGCTGCACAGGCAGAAAGTAGACAAGGCTCCAGGGATTCCTTGGTATTGCCTGAATTTGTTGTCTTCTCAGCCTGTCACCCATTTGACATTGTATCTGCTCATCCTAATGAAGAAAGGGTCTGAGTCATACCTACTGATCCTGCCACTGTCACCAGTTACCCACTGACTTCCTCTGAGGGAGTTCTGTAGTCTCTGACGGTCATACTGTTAGATACTTGTATTCTGAGTGGCATGCTGCTGTGCATGGTGTTACCCCAGTGTAAATGCAATAGGGTTCCCCCATAAGTCTTACCATTTCCCCAACAATGACAGTCTCTCTTGGGCTCTGTCTTAAATTTTTTTGACCATTGTTCAAATTAGACTCATGTCAGTCTTGACATCATAGTGTGAGAGGCGTTCGTCTGAGGATGCCATTGGGATGAGCTCTGTTGAGTAATTAAAGAGCTTATTTTGAATGTGGGGGATGATAGAGCATGGAAAAAAACACAGAAAAAAAACCCTCAACAATACAAGCTCAGTAGGGAAATTTGAGACATCAAACATTTTTTTTTATACAAAATACCAAAGGTCACTAGTCTCCCACATCAAATACACAGACATTTTTTTAAACAAATCCATTTCAGTCTGAGTCTCAAAATATGTGTTTTGAAGGAAAAAAAAAAAAAAAACGATTCTAGGATAATTTTAATTTAGTTGTTTTCCAAAAAACGAAGAAAGCACTGTTGGAGATTTTAAGTGTGGGGAATTGTGAAGAGCATTTCAACCTTGCCCAAGAGGTTGCCAGTTAAATACTGATGCTGAAGTTTAAATTTTCAGAACTACATTCGTTTCTGATCATAAGATATTCTTAAAGGAGCAAAGTAGCCTCCAAGGTATGCTGGCTACCTACCTGTTTTCAAGGAGCCTACAGCCCCCATGTCACCAGATCAGGCTAAGCGTGGCATCCTACACTTTGTCCAATTTACAGCCTCTGCATTCATCTCAACATTGATTCAACAGGAGGTTGGAGTTTGGTTAACTCAGCATAGAAATGATCCTTCACCCATATCACCCCATCAAAGAAGGCTGATAGAGATGAGGGCTTTCAGGCTGTCCCTGAAGGCCTTAGCTTGTTCTCTTTCACATCTGCAGCAGTGTCCTCCTCGGGGAGTTGTCCAATTCAATGTGATTTTAAACATCTGTCAGCTAAATCAGAGCTCCAAATTTAGCACTCGGGAACATTATGTGGATTTGTGATGCTCGTTGGAGAACACTGCATCCATAAACTCTCAGCTCACAGGAGACAGCCGGGTGGTACTTTGGTTGGTAATTTCATCTATGACACGTTTAATTTGGCTGTACATTTATGGCAATTATGTAAAAGGGAAATTGTGGCCATTTCCTTACAAAATGCTTTCTGCTGAGAACTCTGCCTTTCTCATAGATCATTTGCCTGTGCGTTTTTGTTTGTTTTTAATCCCCAGAGGCTAGTTTTATCTGCATTTCCTGAAGTTCTATTCTCCATCCTGAGACATCTTTCTGATACAGCAAAAAAAAAAAAAAAAAAAAAAAAAAAAAAATGGTACTTCTATACCCATCCTGAGGAAACAGAAATTCTATAAATGCATGGTTCTTACTAGCCACCTTTGATCAGCATAATAACATGGCTCCTTTCTCTCCACTGAATGGATGCTTCTGACAAGATGTACTGCAGCTAAGGATGTTAGGTTCATTTAGGAGTGTGTAACTAATTCCATCAATTCCTGAAATCATGGCATCCTTAAAGGAAGACATGGGGAGAAATAGCCTTGAAAAATAGTATGGCTGCCAATAGGTGTTTTATCACAATAGATGAACATGTATTTATTTCAATTAGATTCACACAAACTTTCACAGCCTCCAAGACCCAGTGCCCCATTAAGCCTTCACTAAGTCCTCAGACTTAGGTACCCCATCCTTTGAGCTACAGAGATAGCGGTATGAGTCTCTACTCTTTTAATGTGTGATGCTATAAGGGAGGGTCATCAAATGCCTCTGGGATTTTGAAAGAGGCAACTGTGGTTCTTGATGGGTCCTGTGTAGCCAGGATTAAGACAGACCCAGAGTTAGGCCCTAGTGACATTATAGAGACAGTGAACCCATGCATGAGTGACAGGCACGAATTTGTACTGCTTAAGAATATACTGTCTCAAGGCAAGGGAAGGTGCCCCAAACACACTGCTGATGGCCAGAGGAGATGCCTCATGAAGTTACCTTGGCTAAAGCACACATGCCTCACACATGCACAGACTAGAACAGGACTCAACACTGGTTTTCTTTACTGTTAGAGAAAAGATGAGGACCCCTCAGAGGTGCTATAACCAATTAAGAGCTGAGACACAAAGAAGATGAGACTCCTCAGAGGTGCTATGACCAATTAAGAGCCGGGACACAAACAAGATGAGACTCCTCAGAGGTACTATGACCAATTAAGAGCTGGGACACAAAGAAGGTGCCACAGAGCCCTGAGCAGGCAAGCTTCATCTTTATAACATCGTCTTTCTTGACAGTCTTAGTGCTTACGGCATCCTCTTGGGGAGCATGCTGGTTCTACCTTCTCCACAGTCCACTTCTACAGCAACACACTTACATTGGGTGGATACCTTAGGGAATAGTTAAAAAAAAACCAGAGACTAAAGCATCAGGCAGATCAGGATTCAAACCCCAGACCACGGAGGCAAATTATTCTGGGAAAATTAGCAAGCATCTGAGCTAACTCACTGAGTATAAGGGATCTAAACCCAAGTAGAAATAAACTTCCTAGCACAAAATAAATGCTCAGCATGATCAGAATCATCATCATTACTGTAATTAGTTTGGGTCTTTTTTTTTTTTTTTGTAAATGATAAAAATGAAACAAAGCTAGCTTAAGCAAAATATTAATAATAAAACAATACTGGTATGGTTCACAGAAATCTTGAGTGGAAATGTGCATGGGCACAGGGCCTCAGGGAAAATCTGTCATCGCTTCTGAGCTACTTCACAAGTCTCTCTCAGCTGAATCTTTGCTCCCAAACAGCCATCTTCACGTTCAACTTTCCCAACAGAGACCAACAGGAATCCTTTTCCTGCCTGTTCTATCACAGACTCTAGTAAACTCACTCTGACTGTAAGCTGCTTATTCACAGGAGAGAGCCAGGCAGGGGTCAAGAGACACTGTGGTCCCCAGAAAATGGCAGATATAATCACTGGATTAATAGGAGGGGAATTGTGGCCAGATGTTACAAAGGGTACTTTCAAATTAGTGAGATGGAGGAAGTGCAGTATTTTTAAATGTGAGGTGTAAAAATGTCCTCTGTGAACAAAATTTCATATATAACATGGACATGAACTATACTCACTTATTAAGGTAAAGATTTATAGGGAACATGAAGACGTTGGTTTATGCTATGGTGGTGATTTTTTAATGTTCTCTGATTTAATAACAAAACTTGGTTGAATGTGGAAAACTCTTACAGGGATTAATAACTCATGAGTCTCTGCCACCTAACACCTTAGCAAGGATTAGCTTACAACTGGCTGAGAGCCAGGCCTCCAGGGGTACAGTCTCAGGCCAGAAGCAGAAGAGGCAGGAAAATGCCAAAAGTCCTGGGACCCAAGCTCCTCGTTCTCAGTGTGCAAGGGCCGAGGCTTGACCTAAAGCCGCCATCGGATTTTCACAGGACGTCTGTAAATTTCAGCCATAGACGGGACAGCTACTAGAAATCTCCCTGGATCCTAAAAAGGCATCAGATACACTGAGAAAAGTAACTAACTGTGTGGTTTTCAGAGCAAGACTGGTGCCAATTTCCAAAAGCCTTACAGACATCCCATAGACACGTTTCTATAGAAACAAATGATCCCACACCCACTCTTGTAGCCTCTGAGCCCATCTGGCATTCCGTCCCCAGTTCCCACCCCTGGGCCCAGGGAGGATAGCCCGGGAAAAGTCTTTCCATTTAGTCTTTGGCACCCTGCTTCTTCTACCCTGAGCGTCCATGTGCTGCTTCCTCTTATGTTCCCCTCGGGGATTGGGTAGGACAGATGGTCACTGTCACGTTAAAGCCAGAGACTTATGAAGCAACTTTGAGATCAGTGTCAGTACTTAACTCCTGCCCCAGAGACAGAGCCCTGAGACTCTTGCCTGAACAGGGATGGGACTCTGAAACACAGAGGGAAATCACGTTCACAGTCCCATCCTCGGGTGGTGGTTTTGAAATTGCTCAAGCTGGCTGCCCTGAGACATTGCCCAAATGTTCCCTTAAAACTGCTTTTATCTTTAGCAATGCTATATATGGCCAATGCTTCAGAAAAATTCACCGAAACCTAAGGGCTTTGTGTATTCAAGGCCCAGACATCAAAAGATTCCAAGTGCAGTTGTTGGGTCCTCTCCTTCTGCTCCTGTCATTGTTTCCTTAGCTGAAATCATTTAACATCACCAACTTACACAATTTGGCGGAGTTCATCTCTAAGCTGGCCCTCTATGTCCTATAGAGACCAGACATACATGTAACATACATGTGTGTTAGCATACATTCATTAACACATTTATAAAATACATTCATTAAGGCAGTTGATCAAAGCTTTCCATTGAAAGTTAGTGACTTTAGACACACTTTTATTATCTTACAGTTATGGGGGTCAGAAATCTTGCTGTCCAGGCATCAAGGTGTGAGTAGGGTTATGTACTTTTCCTGGAGGCTACAGACAAGAATCTATTATCTTCCTTTTCCAAGTTCTACAGGCTGCTTGCATTCCTTGCCTTGGGGCCCCTTCTGCCTGCAAAGCCAGCAGTTGCGGGTTGAGTCAGTCTTAGTTTCTTTTCCTGTTTCTGTGATAAAATATTCTGACAAAAGGAACTTAAGGAAGAGAGGTTTTACTGGGCTCACAGTCCCAGGTCACATCCCACCACTGCAGGAAAGTCCAGTGGCAGGAGCTTGAAGCAGCTGGTCACAGAAGCGAGCAGAGAATGCTCACATGCTGGTGCTCAGCTCACTTCTCTGTTCTTACACAGTATCTCTAGTCCAGAGAAGGGTCCAGCTCACAGTGGGAGGTCTTCTCAAATCAATTAACTTCATTGAGACGATCCTCAGACAATTCTAACTTGTGTCATGCTGATCATTAACGGTCACAACACCACCCCTTGTCAACTTGACACTCCCACAACATCACTTTTAAGCCAGAACCTTCCAGCCCTTGTCACCAATGTTTCATAGACGTCTCTTGGTGGAAATACTCTCCAGGTTTTAAACTCTTCGTAGTCTTTAACAATCCCAACACTTCAAAAGTTCTAAATCTCTCAACTGTTGTACCTCCAGGATATAATGGCTCAGAGTTAACACTCAAGACTTGGGAAGAATTAATCACACCAAAGCAAAACCAAAATGGAAAGGAAAACACCAAACCTTGCATCTGGAACGTACAATGAAATCAACTGGCCTCCGAAGGTCTTCCATAGCCCTGTCCCTCCATCTCACAGAGATTCTCTTCTGGGAGAATGGCAACATCCCATGCTTACAGTGTTCTTTGCACTATCCCATGCTCTGGTATCTTCAAAACCCTAGGGTCTCCACAAAGACAGAGGCTTCACCTTCCCAGCTTTACATGATAGCTTCTTGAGGCCACTCTTCAGGGACCCTGACATTGGCATACATCACCTGACCTCAGCTGCTTTCCACGAATCTCATGATGTTGCATTGCCTATGCCTTCAGAACTAAGAAGACATTGAGTTGACAATGATTCTAGGTTCCTCCTCCAGCTGTGGCCCCTTCCCCAGCTGTGACCCCTTGGACCACCTTCTTAGGCACTTCATTTTAGGAGCAATGAATCTGGAGCAGTGAATCCCTTCCATCCAGACTTCCTCTGGTTAAACAGACTTTGATCTTCATAAGATGGAACCTCTGAGCAGTGTTTTTCCCTTGGGACACCTTCCCTGTTGTCCCAGCAGGGCACAGGAGGCGTCCCCTCAATGCTGCTGATCTCTTTAGCAATCACAGCCACTTTCTCAGCAACAGGCTGCCTGTTTTCCTGTCCGTAGGGCCCTCAATGCCAAACAACTGCTTCCATTACCTCTTAATTCAGCTGCTCTTGGGTTCTTGGAAAACATGCAGACTACAGTCAGATTCTTGGCCAAATAGCACATGCACGGCCCTTACCACAATTCCTGACCCAGTTCCTCTTCACTTCTGGAACCTAAGAAATGAAGCCTTTACTTTTGCCTTTCTCTTAGCATTCCTGTCATCCAGGATGTCACAAGAATGGCCTGTTCTGCCCTGAGTCCAGCTTTCAAGGCTTTTGCTAGCCCAAAATACCAAACTCTTTCACATTCCAGATACAAAATAGTTCCAAAGGCCCAAGGCCCAAGGATAGTCCTGTGTATCGTAGCAACAGCTTCACCTCTCAGTACCAATTTCTATATGGATGTCATTTCCTGTTTGTTGGGATAAAAATGCTCTGACAAAAGAAACTTAGGGGAGAGAAGTTGATTTGGCTCACTGTTACAGGTTCCAGGGAAATCGCAGCAGCTGGAATGTGTGCACCCATCTCCCGCTCCTTTTTGATTGTGAAAACATGCACGTCCACTAGCTTCGTGCTTCCTTCACCTCAGCTTCCCTGTAATATCTTGTGCCCTCCGAACTGTGAACTAGAATAAACTTTTTTCTTTAATTTGCTTCTGTCGGAGTTATCACAGCAGCAAAAAAGAAATTAATACCAAAAAAGAGAAAAGAATACAATCTCCAATTGAATTTCTCCAGCACTGACTCCCTCTGCAACTTCAAAAGGATTCTTGTGATGATCCTAGGCCCTTCCACATAATTATGATAATCTTTTTATAATTGAAAATAGTTTTTTCATCTAAAATATTCTGATTATGGTTTCCCCTTCCCCAGTCCTCTCAGATTCTCTCCACTGCCACTGCCCCACCACCCAAATCATCACCCAGATAATCTTTTTAAAGTCATTTCAGCCACCAAAAACTGCAGTGGCTCCTTGCCAAGTAATGTGTTCTCAAGTTCTAGAAATTAGGTTGTCGATATCTCTCAGGGAGCACATTATTATACTCACCACAGATACTTATGTGCCAAGCTTTAATCTACTTACTCATTACATCCCTAGTAGTCCCAATTTATAGATTAGGATCTTGAGACTCAGAGACATCAGTAGAACACACAGAAAATTGCAAACCAAGGTTTACTGAGGTACAAGACCCAACCAATCTCAGACGTCACAGATGAAGGCAGACAATGTCATTTGTGTGCAGTTTTGTCTTTGCTCAGAATGAAACACCCTCTCCTTACTGATTCCCTGCATGACCTTGCCTCTGCCCTCTCTAACCTGATCTCCCTTGGCTTCCACACCATCATCTCTGAGTAGCTTGTACTCGCTAAGTACTTTCCAGCCTCAAAAGCTTTACACAAATTTCTCCTCTAATATGGCTTCCCTAGTGTTCTGCCAGATTAGCCCCCATGCTTCAGGTCCCAGCTTACATGTCACTCAAGACTTATACAGGCCTTACATAATACCCTCTCTCATATACTGTGGGGTTCCTTAATAGTGCTTATTATGACATCATGATTCAAATCAGAGATGGTTTGTCTATGTGCTTACTAGCATCCCCAATGCCATATTGAATCCATAGTGTGCCTGATAATAAGTATCAGTAGCTATTGATTAAATTAGTTAAATAATGGAATTGGGGCACATAATGCTTATGGCTTTGGGGGCATAAAAAGAATCGAAGATTCTATTTAGGGCTACTGGAAAATTGTGGTGCATTGTTGCCTTAAATGTCTATTAAAAATTTAAACTTCTATCTTCTCTTCACTACAATCCACCCATAGTGGGCAAGAGTGGTTAAAATCAGAAACACCGAACAGCCACATGAGCCAGAGGAGGAAAAGAATGAAGGCCTGCATTTTAGTGACCATGATTTCTTTTATGTCAGTTCATTTGTATGTTTTTAGTTGTTTGGCTGATTGGTTGGTTGGTTGGTTTTTTGGTTTTGTTTGTTATCGGTTTTATTTTTGTTTGTTGTTATTGTTATTTGTTTGTTTTCTGAAGCACAGGGTCATCTCAAACTCATGATACTGCTGCCTCAACCTCCCCAGTGTTGGATTACAGGCATGCATTAACATATCCAGCCTGGTAATTTGTGTCTTATTCTATACGGCTAACATTGTCGGGCCCAGCCTCTCACTCCTCTGCCCCCCACCCACCCATACACACACAAAGAACTGGAGAAGGCAGTTTAGACAGGGAGTCTTAATCTTCAGCATGTATCAGAGTCATTGGGGGGCCTTTTCTGTGCTTCATCTACAGACTGTCAGCAGTTCTGTGTGGATCAGTAAGACTAGAAAGGAGGAGGCTGATCTCACTGGTCTTTGGATCGAATTTTAAGCAGCACCATGAGTGGTTCTGAAACTTAGGTCCCTGTTGCCTGGAGCCCACAGTTACTGAAATAGGGGAGGTGCTGGAACTCCGTGTTTCCACCAATTCTCACTAAAGTTTCAACAACATCTGCTTTCAAATTTGGCTGCACATTGAAACTCCCTAGGGAGTTTTAAAAACTATTCATTGCAGTGTCTCTCCTCTAAGGATAGAAACTTGGTTGCTCTTGAGAAAAGTCTGAATAAGTTTAAAAGTCCGAGGTGATTTAAATGTTTTTGAAAGCTAGGAGGATATTGACCTAGATCAGGGATCAACAAAATGGTCTTGGGATGACCAACGGAGCCTCTTTAGACCACAGCTTGAAGGGGTTTGCCCTCAGTTCCTCATTCAGAAAGGCCATAATAAGGACTTAGAATCTGTATCTCTAGTAAGCTCTCTGTCGATCCTCTCTGAGAGTCCCTCAGCCAAGTCAGGCAAAAGAGAGCCAAATGGGACAATACCTCTCAATCAAAGTAGTTAGAAAAACCATTAAGGCTCCTACAATGTGTTCTGGTTGTGACAGATTTAGGGGTGAGGGGTTACAAGACTACATTTCTATAGTTGATACCTCCTACAGTTGCTACGCCAGAGACTATATTCAGCAGAAAGAACTGAATCGTTTAATTCTAGTTCTGGATAGAATGGACAACTTAGCCAAGGCAATCTCTACTCATCCTATACATTGGGTTATAGCTTCACAGCCTGCGGTGTTATTAAAATGTCCTTTTGCATGCTATTGCTCTGCGAGTGTGTGTGTGTGTGTGTGTGTGTGTGTGTGATTGGCTTATAGAGTAATGAAGCTGGCACAGAATAGGATGTAGCTGTTCCCATGACCTTATTCCCCATATATATTTTTTATTGTTGTTGTGAGCATAGCCTTTAATCTCTGTAGCCCTAATCTCTCTCTCTCTCTCTCTCTCTCTCTCTCTCTCTCTCTCTCTCTCTCT
>JADRCH010000254.1:276856-334850 GCA_019843965.1 Rhynchomys soricoides
TCTCTCTCTCTCTCTCTCTCTCTCTCTCTCTCTCTCTCTCTCTCTCTTTGTGTGTGTGTGTGTGTGTCCGTCTAGGAGCGTTCAATGTGGAAGTCAGAAGACAGCTTGAAGGAGTCAACTCTCTCCTCCCATCATGTAGTTTCCAGGAATTCAGACTGTCAGGCTCGGAGACAAACCCTTTTGCCCTCTAAACTTATCTCAGTGGCTCCCAAACGGTCCTCATGTCACCATGCTTTGTAATGAAACTATGAGGACAGTGACTTGAGTCAACTGCTTACCCCTTGTACCTAATTAGCATACAGTAAAAAAATTAGTCCAAACACATGTCATGGCATCTTGTGTGATGTTTATTGATCACAGCAGTAACCTGTACTCGCTAGGCTAGACTTCATGGCTGGTTACACATATAAAATGGTTGCCTGCTCACAACTTAAAACATCAGGGGAAACATTGGTATCAGAGACATGGTAAATTGTCTAATGCATTGATTTCCTGTAGTCCTGAGTGGGTAAAGCTGTGCTTGCTATTTGAATTAATCTGTCCATGTACCTACCCCTCCTTTATCAGAGAGACAGTGGGAAGAAAGGCGAAGGAGCATAAAGACAAAAATGTGATTTGTATAAACAAGATAAATCCATTACATTTTCCACATTACACACTGGACACGTTCAAAGTTCAAAGGAAAGGAAAGAAAACTAGATTCAGAGGGAATGCAGCAAATCCCACACCCACACGGCTGGCAGAGTGGTAGGACTCCTGGAGGAAACGCCGGGAGCAGTGAAGGGTGGATTTTCGCATGTCTTGCGCATGCTTATTTATGGTGCAGCACTTCACTGGGTGACACTTCACAGGCTGCACACTGGTGAGCTGAAGAGCTTTGAAGAAAAATAATGAGCTGAGAGGTTCATGACACGCTATTAAGAAGTTTGTGATTGGACTTGGGAAATCAGATGGATCTCCAAGGAAAAGGGACCGTTTCTGAGCCATTGCATTTAGAATATATCTGAGTCCTGGAGCAGCTATTTATGAGAAGGGAGAGTTGTTTTTGTCTCAAACCCAGGTTCTGACTTATGTGTAGTGAAGAAGCTGCTGTGCACAGCAGACCTGAAGTCCCTGGAATATCCATGACGTCACCTCTTTTCGACTGATCTCCCTTTGACTACACAGAGGCATGCTATTAGCTTTGTGCTGTCTGAGCTAAATTCTCCCACATGTAGCTAGCAATCCAGCCAAAACAAAGTCAGCAGGAAATTTCACACTGGATGCTCAAGGTGCTCCCGGCTCAGGGAGATGGAAAGATCAGGTTCGGATGCTTGATTTTGCTAAGGATCAGGACAGAAAGAAAAGGCATCCGAGGTGGGATGTGGGGTTGCCTAGAATATGCAGCTTCCTGTCTTCCAGGCAGTGAATGGTACATTGTCACCTGTATTCCCAGGGCTTCTGTGACATATGTGAATACAGAAAGCACTAAGCTCCATTTCTGGTGGTGAACCAAGGAGACCTTGCACCTAAATGACAGAGGAGCCATTTTAAGATATGATATCATAAAAGATAATAATATCTGAAAGGGGGAAATGCATGCACACAGGGTAACACATAAGTAGTCGAGCACAGGATGAATTTGTGGTTAAACCATTCATTCCATTGCAGATGTCAATTTAACTCTTTGGATCCCAGAGTTCCTCCTATACCCATGCAGCATGAAGAGACAATTACATAATCAGCACTGCAGGTTGAATTGGGAAAATCTGGAGACAGTGGTAGGTAGCTAGCCATGATCCTGAAGCTTAGACTGAGATCACCGGCCTCCAGTTCTTCTCCCTGCCAACCCCATAGTAACAGGAAGGCGTAACCCTTGCCCCCAGATCTATTGAACTGAGAAAACAATGGGGCTGAGCACTCACATTGTGAACGTCTTTTTGGAGAAAAGAAGGAGTGGGGCTTAAAATGCTCTGCAAAGGAAACAACTGTTGCTGCTTCTCCAGATTTTTTCAGAGAAGTCATGGGTGATGGTACATTTTCAAGCCCGCTCCAGCCAGAGCAAAATTTGTTCTTCGTTTTTGCTGCAGCTTCTCTCTCTCTCTCTCTCTCTCTCTCTCTCTCTCTCTCTCTCTCCACTGTGGGAAAATGAACTTACTTTCAGTTACGCCTGACATCTGACCACTGTACTGATCACGAGGACACTGTGGTAAACCACAGGCCCACTTAAAAATATCTCTCTTAGGCATGGTTCCTGTGCTTTACAGGGCACTGTCCCTGGCTTTTGGTTGTGGCCCTGGGTCTCAGCTCTGGCTTCCTTTGTAGGAGTTCCATTTTCTCTTTCTTCCTCTACCGGCAGTGAGTGGTCTCATCCCCATGTCTTCCAATTGAACCAGGTCACAAAATAAGGGAAGTGTAAAAATGGTGGCAATTTTCCCATACAGGCCTCAAAAAGAACCCTGCCTGTTCATGGCGCCCTTCTAAAAATGAAACAAAGAAGAAAAACGTAAAGATAGGCTCAGGAGATGGCTTGGTGGGTAGAAGCACTTACTTCATGTATGTGAGGATCTGAGTTCAGATCCCTAGCACACACATAAAAAGGTGAATGTGGCCAAGTGAGCCTCTACCTCCAGCACTGAGGCAGGGGAGATAGAAACAAGAGAGGAGATCACAGTGGCTTGTTGGTCAGCAACCTAGGCAAAAAACAAATCAACACTGGTTCAGTGAGAGATCCTACTTCAGACAGCAATAGAGGGAGATGCCTGTATACACAGATGCAAGCGTGTGTGTGCGTGCGTGCGTGTGCGTGCCTGTGTGTGTGTGTGTGTGTGTGTGTGTGTGTGTGTGTGTACACCCCCGTACACACAAGGTGGTAGGTAGTGGGTGGTAGTATCTTGATTAATATTGAGATGACCCCCAGAATTTACACATACTCCCTCTGTCTGAATCATCTTGTTTCTTGTAGCTGTTTTACACTTCCCAGATCTTGCCATCTGCCCACTCTACAGAAACACAGGAAAGTGTCTTAAAAACAATGGCTTTGGGGAGGGGGTGACTGGAGATCCAAAAACCTGTCTTTCTTTCACCCCATTGCTTACTGCTGCTTTCCTGGAGAGAAGGCAGTGTTGTTCATGCTGCACTGGATTTGTCTCCTAACAAACCTCCTTCTGCTCCCTCACATTAGGAGCCTGAGGAGAAAGAACTTTGCACACAGATGTGGCTGCCCACGTGCCTTAGTGGGAGGGGAGATGACACCCTGGGTAGTTTGTCCTGCTTGTATCTGATGTGTGTCACTGGAATATAGGTCAGCATTTTGATAGATAGGTTGAAGCGGGCCAGAAGCAAAAGTCCCCCCGGGGTCCATCCCACCCCACTCGACTGTCTTCTTGCCCAAAGCAAGTTAAGCCCCCAACGGCCCTGAGAGACATGCACAGCAGATGGAGCCAGTCTTTACATTCTGCGCACTAATTCTGTAGAACTCTAGAGCTAAGCTAAGGTTTTATCAGTCTGGGTTTGGGCCAAGCTTCCGGCTGAAGTTCAGCTGGCCTGGCCAAATGCAGATGCCAGCTGTCCTCAGTAACCTTGATTTTTCCCCCCAACACCTGATTTAGATAGCAGAGTAGCCAGGTGATATGCGTGTAGCTGTGATGCATAACTGAAGAAAAGAAATAATTTTTAATTACTGTGCAGTTCAGGTGGAAGCAGAAAATACAGGGAAGATTTTTTTCCCCCACAGTGAAATGAGACAAGAGAGTGCTACTGGTCTTGCCTAATGCCTAAAGATTATTACTTTAAAGGGATTTTGGCAAATGCTTTGGTTTGAACTCTGGCTTGACAACTTTTCTTTCCCCCACAGTTCATAGAAGGACAAAGATATTAAATAAAAGCAGATTTTTCTTATGATTTAAAACATCAATGTGCTGATCCCAGGTAACAAGCATAGCAGCATTGCTGAGCAGACAGGGTGACATTCAGGTCCAAGGTTTTAACTTTGAAGAAATGCAAAATATATTCACCAAAAATATTCCATTGATCATTCAACGTCACTGAAAGGAGTATGCTCAATCCATATCTCAACATTCTAAGAGTACAACGTGCAACTAATCGTCCTTTGTCTAAAACAATGAAAATACAAATGGATCAGGAGAGGGTCTTAAGCAGAGCTCAAAAGTTCAGCTAGCAAGCAGAGCTTCAAGAAAAATGAGATTTCCTTTAATTAGGTCGACACTGGATGCATTGGTGAGAATCCTGCAAATGTAAATTTATCATTTGCCAAATCAGTGTGTTTGTGTTTTCTCATCACGCACATCATATCTAAGTATTTGTTCTGTTTCTGACACTAACCCAGGCAGTTGTCCATACAACATGTAATTCAGTTCTTACAAGATCCTGGACAGTCAGCCATCCTCCTCATTATCTTGCTGTAGAGACTTACACAAATTAGAGGACTCCGTTAGAGATGAGATTTAAACCTTCCTTTTAAAAAAAAAAAAAATCTGTGGATTGTTTCACAACTACACACCGTCTCTTCTAAATGGCGGCTTGGTTCATGTGCTCATATGTAAGTTAATTGTTAAGTACTAAGTTCCCACTTGAGAAAACCTATAATCTGCGACAGAGGTTTCTTTACATTGTTTACCTACAATACTCAGATAAATGAAGGTTTAAAATGTATTTGTGTTGATCATAACACATTGTTATTGCTTCCAGTTTAAGTAATTTGTGAGTTTATAAGAAAACCCTTACTTTTGATCTGTTGTGTAAAGTTCACTGAAATGTCTAGACATAGAAAAAGATGCAGGTTGTTTGAGACAGGTCCATTATGGCCCCTGCTGGCTTCAAACTCATTAGCTAGCATAGTTTAGTCTACAATTCATAATACTCCTGCCTCGGCGAGGATTATCATGTGCTGGGATTGAAGATGTGTTCCATTATGTCCAGCCTGGATCGCATAAGAAGAGATATTTGTTTCACAAATTGTAAAGTTATTAATATTAGCATATAAGTGATTCAGTACTCATCCAAGTTCATGTTGTCAAGACAGGCAGAAGGGAATGAACAGCATCTTACCTAGGGTTGGTTGCCAACACTTCTTAAAGTAGAAGAGGCCAGGTGTCACCTTTACTCTACTATTTGTATTGCCTTCTCAAAAAGGAGAACTTACAGGAGACAGAAGAAATTAGTTTGAAGTCCCAGAGATACAGAAATTAACAATGGATTGCACTGTTCCGCAAGGACCAGGGGCAGATACAACCAACTAATTATGAACAATGGAAAAGGTAAGAGTGCATAGGCAAAAACACACGCAGAGAAGGAAGTCATCACTGTAGAGAGAGCTAAGAGGAAAGGGTCAGGAAAACCCTCACAGCAAAGGAAAACTTGAGCTGTAATTTCAAGACTGAGTAGAAAACAGAAGGAAAAAAGAGACATCTACACAAAGGCACAGAGTACACAGCTGCCTGACATTTGAGGACTGGGAGGAATGTGATGCTGTTGGGAGCAGAGCAGGAAGGACAGCCAGAGGGAGGCACTGATGGTAAAGGCATGGGGGCTTGGATGCCACATGAGACCATCAGTGGGTTTGTAAAGTGGATTTGAGTTTCTGAAGATTGCAGCCATGGTTGTGTCAAGAATCGATGGCTAATCATCTAATCCAGGAAACAAAAAGCTAATTGTTCATACACACCCCAAAAATGTAATCAAATAGACAAATTCTTGGAGTGATTGATTTGTTAAGAGGTAGAAATAAACGGCATTAAATATGAAGGACATTGAAGCAGAAAAAGTAAATATTTAAAAACCATAACAGAGTCATGGCAACAACTTTAGGGCAATATAGCTGAAATCTTAGATACACTGTATCATTGGTTGTTCTGTGGGTTTTGGTTTTTGAGACAGGGCCTCCCTATGTAGCCAAGGTTGCTCTCAATTTTGCATTCTACTGCCTTAGCTTCCCACGCTCTGAAATCACAGTGTGCTCCACTGGTGTCCAGCCACACTGTCCAGATTTTAGAAAGCCGAAACTATGGAAATTAATTAAAAATAACTTGATTCTGTAGGAACACATAACCTGTAAGAGGGCAGGGTGATCAATCAAACGTCAGAATAGGCTTAAAGGGAATATTAGATACAGAGATTTCGCACATAATTTTCTTTCTGAAAATTAAAGGAGGAAATAATAGCCTTTGCCATTACAGGGAATAGAGGAATCTTTTCCAGATATATTAAAAGCCATCACGGTATGATATCAAAGTCTGGTAAGGACAGAATGAGAATCAACCTCATATATGACAGACATGCAGAAGTCCCAATATTAGCGAGCAATCCAAGGTGCATATGAAAATATCATACAATAACTTTCACGTGGCATCTGAGGGTTGCCTAGTACCAAAACATCTCTATGAGCTGCTAACCACACTGACATTTTGCATAGAGAATATAAACGGTCATGAAAACTCTACCCCAATTTATGATGAGAAAAACAAAACAAAACAACCTTACCAGCTGGTATGACTCACGCTTCTATGATTTATTAATTATTAAATTTTAATTTAGGTTTTAAAAATCTAAGATTTCTGTGTAAAGGAAGAGTAGGTTTAAAGAGGAATAAGAGCGAGACAGAGAGCTTTGGAAAAGGGGTCACCGTGGCTATCCCAGGTGCAACAAAAAAGTGTCAGCACCTCAAAAAAGGCAGAACTGAGAGCCGACTGTAGCACTGATGGAGGAGGAGGATTGGAGAGAGGCGGTTGATTGATTGGTGGAGAGGGGCAGTTGATTGGATGGATGGATGGATGGATGGATGGATGGATGGATGCCGAGGGCTGGTAGAGACAGGCAGTTGATTGGATGGAGAAGGAGGGTCAATGGAGACATGCAGTTGATTGGATGAGGGAGGAGGAGGATCATGATGAAGAGAAAGGAGTCTATTAGGACTTGGGACTCACGGCTTTCTGGACAAGGTGGCTGAATGGCTGCTAGCTAATTCAAAAACAAACAAACAAAAAAACAAAATAGAAAACACAGTTTAAAGACATGTCTGAACTCAGCAAGGCACTTACAGGGGAGCACAATTACCATTGAAGAAAATTGAGCATCAGTAACCTATAAAATAAATCGGGGGGGGGGGGAGAGGGGGAGAGATAGAAAGAGAGAGAGAGAGAGAGAGAGAGAGAGCGCTTTGCCTTCCCTAGGGTTCAGCTAATGTCAAGAAAAAGAGTAAGCAGAAAGGGGCAGGTAGCAAAATGGGCAGAGTCACCACTCAATATATGCTTGCTGAATTAGCCCAGAGCTACTAGCAACTTATTGAAGAAATCAGTAAGGAGATAAGAACTCAAGATGCCCATTACACAGGTACGAGGGGAAAGTATCTTAAAGTAGTATACACAGAAAAGCTATACTTAGTTGTGCCCATTAGCAATATAATTGGTGATAAAAATATTTTAATATTAAAAGCAGAAAACAAGGGAAAGATATCTTTATCTTCTTAAACCCTTAATGCATTTCTCATGTGGTTTCGGACAGCTGTTGTTAAGATTTTTTGCCTTGAAACTTAAGCTTTGAGTTAGGACTCATGGTACTCCCCTGTAACGCCAGCTCCTTGAAGCAGGAGGAACACAAGGCCAATTTGAGTAATTTAGTGGTACCCTGTCTCAAACTATTTTTTCTTGAAAGGGCTAGGAGGTGTCATTTAGCGTTGAGCCACAAGGACTAGCATGCATACTACTTCAATGCGTGTTCAGTACTTGGTCAAGCTTCCCAGTAACTCATCCTGATTGTATAGCAGTTAGTACAGTGGTTGGTACTCAGTAAATCACCATGATTACATAGTGGTTAATACTCTCATCGTCATTGTGAATTGGTTAGTACTTTGCATTGTGGGTGTAGCAATATTGTCTCAAATACTTAGCACACAATATTATATAAATGAATAAATAACATTCACCAATGGCAGCATCAGTTGCTGGTATGCTTCTGTTAGTAACAAGACCAGCCTTCCACGGTCTGAAAATTATGATGTCACTTGGTTTTAAGGAATTGTGGAGTGAGTATTGGAAAAAATCTAAATGGCCCAGCTAGAGTTAGGGCAACTGTTTCATAACTCCCTGGTGCTTACACTCGGAACTTTGGGGACATCAGATTTCAGATGATATTAACCAGAGGCCAAACTCAGATCAGAGGGAATATGCTAGAACCCCTTGCCAGGAGCAATCTTTGCCGAACCAATTCGAGTAGCAAAGCCACACCAGGACAAAGGAACTTTTGAAAGGCACTTGAAAAAGAGTTCAGTTACTCTGCGGTTAACCCATCAAAGGCATCCTCCTGTAACCCAGAGGACACCAGGCCTCGACATGTGCTGGCCATTTGGAGAGCAGATTCATACAGAGCAGATCAAACGTTTCAGGAGAGCCTCTTGCCTTGAAAATATGGAGCCTTATGAAAATCATTAAGCCATTCATTGATATTTATTTGCTTATGCTGAACTTGGAGCACCACAACCAGGGCGATGAGGATCAGAGCTGATGACCCAGTTTCAGAAGCCCTAGTTCAGGGAAGGATAAGGAACCGAGCCTTCTAAGATAGCATCCCACCACACATGAAGTCTGCCTTGACCTGTGTATTAGGTTAACAGTCAGCTAAGGCTTCTTAGAAACCTAGAGCTCCTCAGGCAGTTGGAGAATTTCCATAGAACCAAGAAAACCCTTGCAATCTCAGAGCCTTAACCAGAAAAGAAAGTATTTCCAAATGTCTTCCTTTCTCCCTTTGTGGCACTTCGTACATCTAGATTTGAGCTTTGTAACACTGGGTAGCTCTGAAGCACACCCAATAATCCTTAAGGGACCAAAACTCTTTATTGATGGCTCTGATTCCACGACTTGGAAGTAAACATAGAGTGAGTTCATTTTGCACGTTGGGTGTTAGCAATTAAACCCATGGTTCTCACCACCCCCTAATGCTGCAACCCTTTAATACAGTTCTTCATGTTGTGGTGACCCCCAACCATAAAGCTGCTATGTCATAACTGTGATCTTGCTACTGTTATGAATTGTAATATAAACATCTGATATTCAGGATATCTGATATGCGACCCCTCTGAAAGGGTTGTTTGACTCCCCAAAGGGTTCACACTCCACAGGTTGAGAACCAATGTTCTAAACCAAACTTATCCAACTGACTGATAGGGGAACTCTACTGGCCTTCAAATTTAAGGAAGCAGCCTTGAAAAATGCATTTGCCTCCCTGGCCTCAACTTCCCTGTCCTCAGATGTGAAATTTCTGTACAGAAGGTTCAACAGAATGCCAACGCCCCCAGATGCAGAACAATGCCCTTCTCCGTACTGTGGGAGGTATCCAAGCACTAACTGAAGCTCTGGCCAGTCAGGAGACTGTCTCTCAAGGAATGGGCTTGGCTTCTCCCAAAGCATTAACAGAAACAGCAAATCTGTCCTCATATTTTCAACACATATGTTCTGAAATTCATTAACTTCCAATATTAAAAAAATATAATAAAAAACCTTTTAAATCCAGCATGGTTTGTGTACAGTGCAGATAGTCAAGAAATACTTGTAGACTGTTGAATTCATTAGCTGATAAATATGAAAAATACAGTCTGGTTTGTTTGTATAGAGGGACAGCTGACTTGCTAGGAAGCTGTCCCTGCCTCCTGTCATACAAACTTGAGAAAAAATTATTCACTCCACACCTATATTCTTTTCTTTAAAGATTTATTTATATATTTTATGCATGTGAGTACACTGTCACTCTCTGCAGACACACCAGAAGAGGGCATGGGATCCCATTACAGATGGTTGTGAGCCACCATGTGGTTGCTGAGAATTGAACTCAGGACCTCTGGAAGAGCAGTCAGATGCTTATACCAAGCCATCTCTTTAGCCCTCCACACCTATATTCTAAGAACGATCTTCCCCGAAAAGTTTTCCCAAAATTCTCCTCTGTCATTTCAGGGGAGCAAGTATCATTTGGGCCAAAATTGTTCATTAGCTTTTTTGTTTGTTTGTTTTTTAATGATTGTGTGTATGTATGTGTGATATGTGTATGTTCAAGTATATGTAGACCTACTTGTATGGAAATGTGTGTGTGTACCTGTTGGGGATGGACAACCTTGGGGTTACTTTGGCATCCATTTTTATGTGGTTTCTGGGAATGAACTCGGGTCCCCATACTTATAAGACAAGCACTTTACTGACTGAGCTATCTTTCCTGCCAGCCCTTCCATTAATCTTTAACTACCTGGTCCTCGAAGAGAAAAACTATTTTGTGCTTTAACTTACATTTAAGGGAAAGCAGTGACTCCTTGTTCCAACACACATTCTTGCATGAAGCGGGTACTAAGTGACTGGTGGCTGCTTGATTTATTCATTGGCAAATACTAAAAGTGCAGGCTGGCTTTTACCACATGTCTGTTACATTTGCAATACAAAAAAGCATCACTCTACATTCTTTTCACAGGCATGAATTCTTTGAAACGATCATTATTTTAGAATTGGTTGAAATTAGCTTGGACCTCAGTATTTAAGTGCGAATAGCATGTACTGTGTAGTGAAATAACATGCTATTGCTGCACATACTGCAATGTTACTCTGCCATTTCTGTTGCTTGACACATGTTGGTTAATTCCCAGAAGGCCTCAGGACAGCCATTTCTTTAGTAGATTTGGCACCTTGGGTGTGGTTGTTTCTATAGTCTAATCACTGGTTTGGGTATAGTCATTTCTGTTGTGGATGCCAAGACTTGGGTATGGACATTTCTGTGGTGGATGCCCAGCCTTGGATATGGTCATTTCTGTGCTAAGTGCCCAGCCATGGGTATGGTCATTTCTGTGGTAGATGATCAGCCTTGGGTATGGCTATTTCTGTAATCTAAAAGTACTAATATTTGTTGTAAGTCCTTGAAGAGAAGAATATACTCACAAAACTAATATTGTTTATTATTATTATTAATATCATTTCTAAATATTGTTATAATGATTCTATTTTATTAGTAGAATAATATCATTGATTTCATACTATATTTAACTTATACAACACACTTTATTGTAGGTCTGGACACATAGGGGAAAAAGTATATATGGAATTTAGTCTTATCTATGGTTTTAGACAGCCAATTGTGGAGACAGAGGGAGAGAGAAAAAAAACAAAAATTTTAAAAATCTGTTAAAATATCTAAATACATGATTTAACAACTTGTGACCTATCAACGTAGGCAAGTGACATGTGTCAATAAAGCCCATGCAAAAGAAAAAAAGCAAGCATAACCTGAGTACCTTTTTTAAGCCCTTGCAACTGTCAATGACTACTTTTCGTAGTTCCATCTCACTCCCTTCTAAAGGCTAAAGCTTAAAGATAAGATAGCTCTGTACTCAAAGGTACTTCAGTGGAGTGGCTCCTGCAGGAACAACTGACTTCCCTTGGGCAGTAGCCTCAGGCTGCCATGTATGGACTCACTGAGGTATTGAACCATTCCAGCAGGCCCTGTCTGCTGTACTCACAGTGAGGCCAGCCCCAGGTAGCTGCTGAGCAAGGGAGTTACAGCAGCCTTGTGAATTAATAGCAAGATGCCATTTTGCAGGGAATGAGGAAACTGAAGTGGGAAGAGATGAGGGGGTCCATCTGAGAGCGTGCTCAGCCCCTGATGTGCACACCACTCCTGACTAACATTCGTGTGTTCTGTGACCTGCTTCCTGTGTGTCCGAAGCGCAACCCTTTATTTTCACCGGTTGGTTAAAACATTTTCCATCCCTTGAGAATTAGCTGAAAAGAAAATGGAGCCATCCAGGCTCATATATCCCTGTAACCTTTTTGCTGAAGCAGGAAACAGTTGCTTAGGCCCCCAGAAGGCAGGCCATCCCCTCTCCCTTTATCAAGACTTCCTCAGCTTAGGAAGCCCTTTCTGTGAGAATTGTGCCAGGCTGCCAGAGCCCCCGACCTTTTTCTTAAAGGAGCCAGAGCCTTTTCTCCTTCAGAACCTAAAGAACCTAAAGTCCATGTCAGCTGTTATCAAACAATGGTACACTATAGAGCATCAGAGCATTGGGGAAATTGTGCCATATATTAAGGACTTAACACAATATGGTTATTTAATATCAATCAACACTTAAATGTTCTACTTAAAGACCAAAACTTCCTAAAGAGGTGGTAGACATTGCCCAGGCTCCACCACAAAAAAAAAAACAAAAAACAAAAAACAAACAAACAAAAAAACCCAAGAACATAAATTTAAAAAAGAAAAGAAAATCTTGCTATTTGTTATGCATAAATTTTCAGTAGAGTAGATATGCTACTTGACTATACATTAGTCAGTGGTTAAAACAGGAGCTCCAAAGGACACATAGCTCTCAGATCCAAACCCTGATTTATAGTGCAATCTATAAGTGTTAGCATTTTGTCTAGGCGCCGCCCCACAGTTACCAGGCAACAGCCAGGTGTACCTGACTCACTATAAAAGGGGCTGCTTGCCTTCTCTCTCTCTTGCTCTCTTGCATTCTTGCTTTTGCTCTAGCCTCTCATCCATTTCCCCCTCTCTCCCCATTCCCCTCCCCCTCACTCCAAGTGGTCCTAGCCAGCCTCTACTCCTCTATACTCTCTTGCTGTCTCTCTCTCTGTCTCTGTCTCTCTGTCTCTGTCTCTGTGTGTGTGTCTCTCTCTCTCTATCTCTATCTCTCTCTCTGCTTTTCTCTGCCTCTACTACCCTCTCAACTCCCTTGTCCATGCCCTGAGCTAGTTCCTTAGGGGGAAGGGATGCCTCAGCATGGAAACTCAAAGGCACCCCCTTTTCCCACACCTGACTACACCTCTACCAAACATATTCCTTCTCTCCTTATCATTTTATAAAACACAACAATAATGATAGGCTTTCATTGTTTATAAAGTTGCAAAAATGCAAATTTAACCATACACATAGAGAAAAGGAGAAAGTAGTCAAGCAGTTCATATTGGCCCATCTCACCGAAGCATGTACATTAGAATTCTGTAGACAAACAGAAGCAATAGAATGAATAAATGTTGTGAGGGAGGATTGACCGGGTGGTGAGATGGCTCAGTGGGCAAAGGTGCTACCAAACCTTACCATCTGACTTTAATCCCTGGCACCCAGATGGAGAGAAAGGACTTTGCTCTCCCTCTACACGGGGCTGGAGTGTATGCATGCCTAAAATACCATGAGATTTACTAGGTTGGCTTACAAGAGTCAGACTAGATAGTCCAACAGTGGCCATACGCACGATGGAGAGGCCGAGTAACTGCAGCTACTCAGTCATTCACTCTATGTCCCTCAACAGTTCCAAGCTGGTGTTGAAGGTCTAGAGTGTCCTTGTATGATCATGGTCTTCACCCACACCAGAAGACTAAAGGGGATGTGATAGTTATGATGTGGGTTCTGATATGAACAAAGAATGGAGTGAGTTGTGACAATAAGGACCCAGTAGCCAGCAAGAAGCAAAAGGAGGCAAACAGCACTGCCTGTTCCTCAGACATCTTCATTTCCAGACCCAGAGCTGGGCAAGATCTCCCTTCAGTCAGTCTTCCATGGAAATGCTCTCACAGACCTGACCACAATCGTATTTCAGAGACTGCTTCTACTCCAATCAAGTTAACAATCAAATTAACCATTATACTGGTTAATGGTAAGAAATGGTAAGAAAAACAGTACCTCACAGAGAGTAACGAGAGAATGCTATAGTGTGCTGGTGTTCCAACATACAAGTTGAACAGATCCTGTGTCTGGAGGGATAGGGGAATGGGGTTATATCACTTGTCCTGGCTACATTTCTGATGCTGAGATAATAATATAATTCAGAAAATTCATACTCACTCATATTGAGAAGATCACATAGCCTTGTGTCTAGTACATGGCTTTGGTGTTTTGCATCACTCTCCCTATTAGGCATTGGTATCACCCAGGACAGAATTGGTCATGTGTATATGCGCACCAATCGTGGAATTCACTTTGGATCTACTTAAAGGTTGAATTGGTTTTATGTGACCTACAAAGGCATAACTGTCAAATAATACCTTTGTTCTATGGCCATCCTAGGGAAATGTCACTCACATTGCATGGTGAATCTTGAATGTCTCTATAATGGCTAAGCTCGATTGTTCACTTGATTAAATCTAGAATCAACTAAGAGACACCTCTGTGAGAGGGTCGTATATCTAGAAGGATTAACTAAAGGGGGAGATCCTCTCATAGAGTGATTAGTACCTTCCAGCAGTGGCCCAGGTATAAAGAGGTCTGAGGAGAGAGAAGTGCCTGTGGCCTGCCTTCCTTTCTTGCTGGTAAATGTGTCTACACTAAAAAGTCTGTTGCAATGAATGGAATCCTGACCTTCCCTAGCTACTAGGCCTTCACCAGCTCTGGGGCTCCAGAACACAATAGGCCCCTATACTCACCACTGTGCACACCCACTGACATACACTTGACACTTGCAAATATGGGAGATACGTAGTAGTGGCTTCGTTTTGCAGAGGATTCTCTGGCAGCTGGCCTGTTGCTGTTTATATAGGCACTACCTAGAACAATCCATCTATCTCTTCAGTAAATAGCTGGATTTATTGTGCCAGGGACCAGGAGAAGACACAGGGGCAAGTAGTTGAGTCTCTGTGCCAGAAATACACTCTCAGACATACAGATAAGAGGGAAGCCAAAGGGCTGTAATAGGGAACCGAAGCCTCCTCCTTCCTCCTTCCCAGTTCCACTTCCTCTCCTTCCCCTGCACCCAACACCCAACATGGAGCTACAGAGATTGGAATTCAGTCCTAACCCCCAGGGAGCAGCCTGCATTACAGGGAGGTCAGGGTCTATCCTGGCTGCCTCCCACTTCCTCTTGAAAGATGCCCTGGCTGAAAGATGCTTTTTATTGAATACAAATTGTCCTGATGAGTTTCCGGGAATTTCAGTGGAAAGTTGATTCACCTCAAAGCCTCAAGACATTTCCCAAATCCTGAGGGGATTATTATTATCACTGCTATTACTATTTACAAAGCCCACAACCTTTAAAAATATTTCTTAAAGGAACAATGTAGAGCAAACAGCTTGCAGACCATGCCCAAGATTCTGCCCTTCATTAGTTAATGGTATAGCTGGTGATTCTGAAGGAAGGGAATTAATTGGCTTCTCAGAGACCAGGCAGGGTTGTCAGATTTGGCAAATAAAAATACATGATGCCAACTAGAATCTTAGTTTCAGGTAAGTAATGAGAACACAGAGTGTAAATGTGCCCCACGTGTGCAGATATACTTACGCTAAAGCATTAATGGTTTGCCTCACACCCAAGTTTGCCTGATCTTTTATTTCACCACATAGCTCTGGACCAGAGGGAAGGCAGATCAGTAAATAGATTTCCACCAACAGATGCTCCCTTGTGTTGTGGATAGCCCTGGGGCTGATTGTAATCTACTATTTCTGCCCTCCTGTGAGGAGCTTCAGACAGGGAGTATGTTACACCTGTGGCTTGTAAACCCATCCCCTAATGAATAAAAGAGCCAATCACTGGGCTAGTAGGGAGACTTCTGGGATGGAGAGGAGAAGAGAGAAGGAGGAGGAGAAAGAGAGAGGTGCCTTTTGGAATGGGGACAGCATGTAGTAGGTAAGATGTAGCTAGTAGAGTCTCGTGGTATCATGTCAGATCCTCAAGGATTCTCCTCCAGAGGAATCAGACTTTGATAAGGTTTACAAGATTAAGTTTCAGTTGATGCGCCCAGAGATGGAATTATCATTGATTTTGAACTAAATTTGTGTTGCATTTTTCTTCACAAGGCAGTTCGTCTGTGTTCAAGAAAGGTACAGCAGCAAAGCGTGAATTTGCCTGATGTGCACCACAGAGGCCATGGGGGTATTAAAGCATGGGGCTGGCATGGTAGTGACCTACCAGTGGGAACCAGCGAGCTGGGTAGAGAGGTCATGGAGCTCTGAGTCAGAGCTCCAGGAGATGAAAGCAGGTTGGCCATTGCCTGCCAATGCATGGCCGGCCGGCCAGCCTGCCGGGGACGAGAGAACCAGGGTGTAGTGCGGGAACGTGTGCCATACGTTCCATCTTTTTAAATACTTCCCGAAACACCCTTGGAAGCCCTGAATGAGTGGTTTTAGAAGACTTTTCACTCAACCCAGGGTTTCCCCTGGAGTGAGAGCTCAATGTTGTAGGAAGTCTACTGGGAGACTGAGCACTGATGAATGGTCTGCTCCTTTCCTCCCCTTGGCTGCCTGGGGCAAAGTGTGCGCCTCCAGCAGCTGCAGAGGAAAGAAGCCTGCCCTGTCGTTGTGCCTCACCCCTTTCTTTAACACACTAAATGTCTCTCTGATTCCCTAGAGGCTGGTTTTTGCTAACTACCTGTAGACTGCCACCTAGGGCGGCCTGCCACCTGCAGAGGTGGAGGGGATGGGACTGAGTGGTACAGTGAGGGAGTAGAGGGGACACAGGATTGGATTTTCAGGCTCTACCACCTCCCATTCAGGAAGCATTAGGCAAAATTGAGTACTAGGCCTCTGTCTTTGCATCACTAAAATGAGGATGCTTGTGAGCTGCAGAGAGTATCTGGAGAATGGAGGCGATTTAGTATTTGTCATACTTCCTGACACATAGTTGTCACCCTGTGCTCTAGTAACCACTGTTATTATTGCTATCTCTTAGTACTTCACACATCACATGTCACACCTGGAGTTGAGTCTGTGCCTGTAACTTGGAATTGTGTCTTAGTCAACTGTTCGATTGCTCTGAAGAGATGCCATGACCATGTAAAAGAATGCATTTATCTGGGGCTTGCTTACAATTCCAAGGGTTTAGTTCATGCACACAAGCATATATGGTGCTAGAGAAGAAGTTGAAAGTTTTACAACTGGATCTGCAGGCAGCAGGAAGAGATAGATACTGAGCCCAGCTTGGGCTATTGAAATCTCAAAGCCTACTCCTAGTGCCATACTTTCTCCTACAAATGCCAACAGACCCCCAACAAAGCCGCACCTACTCCAAAATAAGGCCGTACCTCCTAATCCCTCTAACGTTGCACCATTCCCTGATGACCAAGCATTTAAATAGATGAGCCTGTGGGGGCCATTCTTATTCCAAGCACCACATGTAGGAACATGGGTTCTATGAGAGATTCAAGTCCATGCCCAGCAGGGAGGGGTCCCTTAATTGGAAAATGGCTTCATCCTCTCCTCAAGGGCTCTGTCCCTTGTTCATTTCGGCTCTGGTGCAGAGAACTGATTCTACAGACAATGATCAGATCACTAAACGCAGTTGGATTAGGTCGCCACGAAACTCAAAGACTACATTAAAAAAGAGTATGAGAGAGAGAAAGAGGGGGGAAGAAGAAGGAGGAGGAAGAGAAGGAGGAAAAAGAAGAAGAGGAGGAAGAGGAAGAAGAGGAGGAGGAGGAGGAGGAGCAGGAGGAGGAGGAGGAGGAGGAGGAGGAGGAGGAGGAGGAGGAGGGGAGGAGAGAGGAGAGAGATAGCCTAAAGGAGAAAGGGAGGAAGGAGTTTTGGGTTTCTGTCTATAATTGCCTGCTTGTTAACATGGGTGTGGTAGCCATCTGTGTGGACCTGCTATCTATCCACCAGCCAGTCTAGTTTTATCTCTGTTTGTTTGTATGATAAAACATACCCACAAAAGGCAATTTGAGGGAGGAAAGAGTTTGTTTCAGCTTACAGGATCCAGGATACAGGAAGTCAGACTAAGAATTTAAAGCAGAAATCTTAAGCAGAAACTATAGAGGAATGCTGCTTACTGGCTCATACTTTGCCAGTTTTCTTAAACAACTCAGGACTGCCTATCTCGAGAATGGTACCCACAATGGATTGGCTCACCTCCAATTAACAATCAAGATAATCCCCAAAAGACAAAACCACTGGCCTATCTAATGTGGGAAATCTCTCAGTTGGGATTCCCTTTTCAGGTGACCCTAGGCTGTGTCGAATTAATACTGTAAGCTGACTAGGACAGACTCCTCCTAGTAGGACAGACTCCTCCTAGTAGTTACTCTGATCCCCTCAGATTTGGTAGACACTCCTGTGATCCAGGCCTAAGGCAATCAGATCCCTGGAGTCCCCAAGACAAAATGGGTATAGAAGTGGACAGGTGGCACAGTAGAGATAAACCCCAGAAGAGCTAGTCTCACTCAAGAGATTAAAGAAACTATGAACTTAACTCTTCTGACCTGAGCAAGGAAGGGGGAGTCTTGGAACCACTACAGGCTACTTATAAACAGAAACATGAATTTATCCAAGAACAGAAGCAGAGGAAAAGGATACCAAGCACATGGCAGAAACCTGAGGTCCTGTGGAGTCTCTTGACTCTGTTATGTCCCAACGATGCCAGGTGGCAGATCATATGCATCCCATCCTTTGCTTCACTGCTTGCATGGGCTCTCCTGCTATTTGCTGCTCACTGAGACACGTCTCAATGGCTGTCAATCATTTGGTGTCTGGCCGGTGACTTGATCTTCGAATCTGCCATTTGTAGCTCCTGTTACTCTAAGCTGGTCTCAGCTTGCTCATTTACCAGTGGTTAGAGGGTAAAGGGTCATGTTAGGGAAATAGAGAATACTTCATTGAAGATTACAGAGGAGTACCTGCCACTCTGTGAAGCATTTCCTTTCATGAGATCACTCCAAACACCTATTGTACAGATAAGGGAACTGAGGCTCCATCAGTGAAGGCTTCCATAACAATATACTATAGGCAGGATTCTATAAACAGCAAAACTTTGTTTTCCCAGTCTCTGAAGGTAGAAATCAGAATTACGTTGTCAACGGGGTGAGGAGGTGAAGTGGGTTGGGTAGATCTTCTGTATCCAATTTGCCTGGCTTGCAGATGGTGCCTTCACATGGTCTTTCCTCTTCACACACTTGAGTCTGAATACTTTCTTGGAGGAGATAAGATGCTGACCTCATTTAAACTCAATTTCCTATATGGTTTTACCTCCAAATAGAGTTACATTGCTAGATACTAACTGATTCTAGGACTTCTGCATATGCATTTTGAGGGGACACACAGTTCAGCCTTTCGCAGATGAATCCAGTTTCAGCATCTTAACCTGTGGATTACGATTCACATATGGAGTCCAATAACTCAATGTGGTGGTAGCAATAAACATGGCAACAGTAAAAAACTTTCTGAACCCATGACAACTCAACTTGCAGAATCAGATACTAATGAATCTGAGGGTCTCTGGCATAGGTTACCCATGCTACATCATGGGACTTTACAGCAGCCTCGATCTGAACACTTTTCACTGTGCGTGCTGACACACCACACAGCAACAATGAATGGTCCCTGACATCTCTCAGCTCATACTTAAGACTGTCACACATTTATGAATTGCAGTGTTTTGTACTGTGCATACAAACCTGTTTGCTCTTACAGCAACATGATGGTTTAATTACAGAAAGGAAAAGACTTAATCTCATTTTTTATTTGTTCTCAGTATTATTTAAAATAAAGAATACTTTAAGCATTTAACATTCAACATCCTTCCTCAACATGTAAGTTCCAAATTACTATATCTATTAGAATACTTGGTTTTTAAAAATGCAATGTGAGCTGCTAGGTTGAGTTTTGCATTCGCTCAGGGGCGCACACACACACACACACACACACACACACACACACCATTAGATGAATTTTGGCTTGGAATTAGGGTAGAATTTCCAAGAATATCTAACATGTCCCTAAACATACTTCTGCTGTTTTGTACTTAGTGTTTATGCAAAGTGACATTCTCAGTGCTGATGATTATAAAATCAAAATATCAATCAACTCCGAAAAACACTGTAGATGCTCTGTATCCTGCAGTATCAAATATTAAACCAAGATTTAATCTTTTATGTAAAAATAAATTTATCTTGTTAGTATGCAAATTTACTTTCATCTTTAATAAATAATAAAATTAGATGTGTCCAAGGAATTATTTTAAAATAAATGCCTTTATGAATTATCTATAAATGCTTGATTTGTGCATCTGTTTTATATATCTATATACTCAGTGCTATAAAAGTTTCTCAAGTGGAAAGAGATTATGTATAGAAAAAGCTTATGATTATCTATATTAAGTAAATTCCCCCGCTGATTCAGGTGGGCACACAAAGACCCTAGAATACATGCTCAGGTCTGTCTGTCTTCTGAGTGCAATTTTCTTTCTAATTCTTGCTTTTAATTTTCCCACCCCACCAGACACTCAGGAACTATTCTGCCAATGAGTACCACAGAATATGCTCTGGTGGGTGGTACCAGGGATGTAAGATAGGGAAGATGCATGTTTACCCCAAGTACGTGACCCAGAATGGACAAGAGAGGAAGAGAATGATTATAAGACCTTACAGCCATTCATGAGAAGTCTCAGGAGACAGTTAGCAAGACAGTAGTGCATAGTTCAAAACCAAAGGTTATGGACAAAAATTGGGTCAGGGAGGAAGGATCAATAATGGCTTCAGGAAGCAGGTAGGAATCAGACTGTCAGGAGGAGAAACACTGGCTTTGCCTCTTAGTAGCTGTGTCACCCTGGCAACACACTTGGCCTCAGTCTCCTCATCAGAAACACTGGCTGAGCATCTCTAATCTTAAAATCCAAAATCTGGAAACGCTTTGGGTACTGGCATGATGCCACAGTGGAAAATTTAACACCTGATTTTATTTTGATGGATTGCCATCAGAACAGTCACACAAAATAATATTTCGTTAAGCTCCCTTCGGACGATATGTTTTAATTTGTTATGGTTTGGATCTGAAATCTCTCCCCAAAGCCCCTAAGTTGAAACTTAGGCCCCAAGGCAGTTTTCAAAGGTCAAGCCTTTCTGGGTGATGATCTGGAGGACTCTACCTTCACCAGTGAATTAACCTGTTGATGGAGTCAGAACTGAAGGGCTATTGTGAGGTGGTAGAGATCGCTGGAAATGAGTCCTTGAAGGTAGGTATGCCCCCATCGCTCCTTCCTTCTCCATAGCTCCCTCGCTCCCACTCTCTTCCCTCTATCCCTCTTTCACCCTTTCTCTCTTCCTCCCTCCCTCTCTCCTGCTTTCTCTCTCCCTCCCTCCTTCTCTCTCTCTCCCTCCTCCCCCCCTCTCATCACTCCCCACCTCCTTCCACAGCTACTGAGAAGCCAGCAGGTTTGCTCTACCACTAACTCTTTGGCACAATGCTATTCTTCACCACAGGCCCAGAAACAATAGAACCAAGAAAAATCTTTGGAACTAGGAGCCAAAATAAATCTTTCCTCCCTCAGTGGGATTGTCTCAAGTATTTCATCACAAGGACAGAAAGCTGACAAGAGTTGTATACATTTTTTGTTTACAATTAGGTCTCATTCCCCAAATATCTCATACATACATAGGTACGAAATTTACAGTTCAGATATTAGCATATATGTACAAATACTGTCAACTTTTAAAAATGAAGTCCAAATCATTTCCAGTTCCAACCATTTTGGATAGATGATTTTCAGCCTTTACTAATAATATTAAGATATCATTTTTTTCTGATGAGGAACCTTTGAAATAACCCCAGCAGGTATCGGAGTAGTGCTGCCACATGGCTGTAGCTGAGTGGAGGTCAGCCTTTTCTCTAAGAATGGGCAGGGTTCTCGTAACTAGAGAGGTGAACTCAGGGCTGAGAAATGCATTTGTGAACAGAACTGATGCACACTTCTTGCCACTAGACATAATGAATTTATGGTTTTAGTCCACTTAAGCTGGAGTACTCTTCACTTTTGTCCAGAGTGTTCTCGTGCAGTTCCATTAACTGAAATTGCTAGGTCAAAAGAAGGTCTGTTTCTCAGAGAGCATGAATTCATATTCATTTTAAAAACCCAAGTATAAACTCAGTAAAAGAAAGTTTAATCCTAGATCTAGGGAAAGTGATGGATGGGTGGATTGGCTGAGCATTCGGATGCTGCATGCTCAGCACGGAAGACTGGAGCTGAAGGGAAAGAGCACAAGGAAAAGTAAGAGAACAGCATGGACCACCTGGCCATCTGTATTAGCAGGAAGAAGGGCAAGAGACGTTAGTGAGGGTTGCTGGGAAGGAGGCAGGCTTCCAACACTTGGCTGCCATGTCAGTTGCTTTGGCCAGCTTCTTCCTGTAACAGATGCCTAAGATGCTCCACTGTTGAGCAGAACAGTTTACTTTGGGTCATTGTTTAGGAAGTTTCAGGCTGGGATCAGTTGACTCTGTCTGCTGCCATCCTGTAGCATGGCTGCTACATCAAGGTGGGATAAAACCATCAACCCATGGCCAGAGAGAGAAAAAACAAAAAGGGAAGAAAATCCCTTTTGAAGGCACACCCCTAATGGCCGGAAGCCTTCCACCTGCACCTCTCAGAGGTTTAACCACCTTCTCATGGCATAAAGGCTGGATACCAAGCCATTAATGGATGGGCCTTGAAGTGACACCTACCCAACACAGTACAGACCTAGAAAGCAATTCAGAGAGATTAATGATAACATCTGGGTCAGCTTTTACAAAGGAACCAAGACTGAAGGGCAGAAATAACAGAACTAGATAACCAACCACCAGGACACTGTGATACAAGACAAAAATGAAACCAAAGGCACTTTCAGGTGTGACAAGGGCTCTGTTCTAAAAATAGGCGAGCTGACAGGAAGGTGGGTGACGAGGAGAATGGCTCAAAGGCGGGCAGTTGAATTAAGCAAGGCTCTATCACCAATGCTGATTATTCATCCTCCAGTTAAGAGACAGATGCCATTTCTCAGGGCCCTTGCATTTGAGGAAGGGCCATGCTGCTGTTCCGTTATAAATTTAAAGTTTTCTGGACCAAAGTGGTGGAAAGCCTGTGCTTGGATCTTCAATCTCTTCTTTCTTTCCATTTCTCCTTTCTCTACTCTTCTCCTCCATTGTCCATCCCCCCTTTTCTCCCCCACTTCTTTTCTCCTCCTCCTCTTCCTCCCTCTCTCCCTCCCCCTTCCCTTCCTTCTTCTCCTCCCCCTCCTCGTCTTTTTCCTAACCCCCAGTTATTTAGGAGGAGAGCCTCCCCTTGGATGAGAAAAACGAAAGATTGAAACATATGCACAGAACAGATAAGATCTTTCAAGGAGGATCACCAGGTCTATGGTCCAGTGAACATATCATGAGATGTAAAAAATCATGTTATTGCAGCATAACTTAGACCTACCCCTGCTAACAAACATCAAAGCTTGGAATGTGGCAAAAGAGAGTAGCAGAGTTGAGGAAAAAAGATTTTTCCATTCTATATTTAATTTTACAAAATGGAAAGACCCAATGTGGAAGAAAGTCTCTAAGATAATAAAACAATAGTGTGTGTGTGTGTGTGTGTGTGTGTGTGTGTGTGTGCGCGCGCGCGTACATGCATGTGGTAGCCAGAGGTCAATCTCAAGTGTCATTCCTCAAGTGTCATCCACTTGGTTCTTGTGTCAACGTCCCTCACTGGGATCTGAGGCTCCCATTAGACTAGGGCAGCTGCTCAACAAGCCCTGGGGAGCAGTCTGCCTCTGCCTCCCCAGCACTGGCCTCTCAAGTGCTCACCACCACACCTAGCTTTTTATGTGGATGCTGGGGTTTGAACTCCGGCCCTCATGCTTGCACACCAAGAATGTTACCAACTGAGTTGTCTCCCTAACCCTGATAAAGCAACATCCCACAGAAAGTAGAATATATGGCAAGGCAAAAAGTCTCTGCTTTTCTTCTTCTAAGGGAGAAATAAAAATCAAGGAAGAATGCTCAAAAGTTTAAGAGGGAGGTTGGGGAAGTGTATGGTCATCAGGGCAGGCGCTTCATTCCTAAGCAAGGGAAGGATAGAACTTGGGAGTTCTTCATGTGAGACAATTTCAAGGTATGTTGAGCATCCATGCCTGAATTCAGTACATTTGCAATGATCACCTTTGTAGGTTGTCTTGCTGGCATTAGCCATCTAGGATGACTGGCAAAGACTGATCTAAACTGCATTTGACTTCTCTCATTATTTAAGAAGTAGACCCTTGCCCAGAAATGGTTAAATTGAGTCCTTTCCTCTGACCTAGCCCTCCTCTTCCCCCCACGGTTTGCCCATGTCCTGTAACTAAATTAGTTATTCTATTTACAGGCCAGTGCTGATCCCCTGACAGGACATGATGTGCTGTGCTCTCTTTGCAGTGCACTCCTGGTGAACTTTAAGCCACACATCTGTTGCAGAGAAAGAGCTTGTATTCCCTAGTGGCCAACATTAGCTGAGAGTTCGGGGTCCATCTCCACTGGGGCATATTTTTATTAGTCTGTGACAGAATCCAAGGAATAAATTTAATTATTTGTCCTGCTACAGTCACTACAATGCCTCCCAAAAAGTTATTCCTTTCACCCTCTTGATGCCAGTCTAAGACTCTTCCTACAAATGAATATGTGGGTTAAAATCCATGTATGCTCTTTTACCCCCAAGCTATTGCAGCATATGGAGTAAGGATTTATTCTCAAAACCTCTCCAAGCCTCTTTTGGTTAAAACCTGGAGTTGGCATTTTCTGTAAAGAGCCAAAAGAGTAACTGCTACGCTTTAGGAATGTACATCCCATTTCGACTAGTCAACAGCTAGAAGACAGAGATAATATCTGAAAGAATGGGCATAGTCGTGTACCGTTAAAGTTTTATACAAACATAGACTGTGGTTTTTGTTTAGTTTATGTTCTATCCTTTGCTAACTATGACTTAAGTATTGTAGACCACCAGAAAGACTTCAGATGTACTGACAGATTGAAAAAAAATAATAAAAATTTATTAAACGATATATTTTTGTATATTTGTCTTTTAGAAGGTAAAATGTAACTAAAACATTGGGGTTCCATCTTGGTTTTGGTTTAGTTTTATCCTTTGGACAATAGTCTAGTATTTCCCCTTCCTGAAATGCTGTGTTTTAAGTTAGATGCTGCTACTCTACCATACACAAAAGAAAAAAAAATGTTAAGAAGAACAATGGACTTTAATTCAGAGACAAGAGTGTTAAATGGCTAAAACTGGGAGGGTAAAAGTATCACTTATCTGCAAACACAGCCTCTTCTTTAGAAACTGATTTACCCAGACAGCAAATTGATCATAAGATATCTCGAGTAAAAACAAATTTGTTGACCTTCATTTCAGAGATCAAAGGTTAAATTCATACCCTGTAGGATGGTTCTGCAAAATTGTTCCCAAGCTGCCTGGTGACATATTTTTGAAAAATATTTCCCTCCAACTTTATCAAATGTTCTTTGTGTTCTGAAAACATAATTTGAAGTCCCAGCTGAATCGGAGACTTCCTGAGTCTTAGATAACCGAAATCCTCCAAATGTATCCAGAGACGCACGATTAGTTGGGATAGGCATCAATTACAAGGGTTAATATCTCAAAGTCTACTTACTTATTGAAGATTGAAACTAACATTTTATAACCACATTTTTTTTTTCATGAACCAGAAGTAGATAATGAGCTAAAATTGTCTATCTGGATGTCCTTGGCATTGAGTTGCACAAATATCTTAGATAGTAATGTCTGGCAATGAGTGAATGTTCCCAATTTTTATACCCCTAAGCAAGTCTCAAAGTGAAACTTCATAGTTTAAAAGTTGGGAAAATTAAGCTGAAGAGACAGTGTAGCAGTTAAGAGCACTTACTGTTCTTGCAGAGAACCTAGATTTGGTTCCTAGAATCCAGAGGTACAACTACCTACAATCCAGATCCAGGGGATACAATGCCTCTTCTAACCTCTGCAGCTTCCTGTACTCACATGTACACAGATATACTCACACACACCCGCTTGTGCACACCCACACACACCAACTGAAATAAATATTTTTTAAAGCTAGAAAAACTGCACACAACTTGGTTCAACAAAGTTTCTGTGTGTGTACACACACACACGTGCAAGCATGTGTATGGAGATCAGGAGTCGACATCTAAGTTGCCTTGCCCAGGATCCACCTATCTCTGCCATTGCCTCCCTCCCCAGCCCCCAGTCCTGTGCTGGATTACAGATCTTCACCACGACCCTTGGCTTTTAGATGGGAGCTAAGGATCCAAACTATGGCCCTCATGATGCTCAGCAAACACTTTACCCACTGAGCCATTCCCAAGCTCCCACATTTTTTAAATCAGGCAAAGTTTCTCTCTGTGTACTTGTGAGATTGTACAAAACCTTCCAAAATCAAAGGTTCACAAAGCATATTTAATGACGAAGTTTCACGAAGTCTTACTGAAGTGAAAAGACCAGGACAACAGTGTAAGGGTTTCATTTTAAAGGACCACCCTTTAGTCGATATAACTTCTCAGTGTTTGTGTTAAATCATTACATTTAATTTTATTTAGGCAAATAGTTACTTTGTAAAATTGTACAATATAAAAACCCTAGGTTAGTTGTTTTAATCTATAACTCTACTGTTGCATAAATAAGAAATTGAATAAAGAACAATATTGCTGAAACTGCAGTTTCTTCTCTTCAGCAGCTAAATAGGATGCAACAGTACAGGATTCTTCCCTACCGATTTCTGAGCGTGTATCATTGTAGGCTTCCAAGGATCTATCATGTGAAAACAAAGCTCAGGTTTTGTCTTTTGTTAGCATGACTGTATACGTAAGACATGGCTCGTAGAAATGACAGGAGGTACATGCCACCATTCCTCACGGGTGGGCATAGAAACTACAATGGTGACAGTAACACAAATATTCCTATATTCATCACTCCATTGACATCTTGGTCACATGGTTCTTGGTGGGGGCTTGGGGGCGCACACATGCACAGATGCAGGCTCAGAGTTGACTTCAGGAATCTTTCTCAGTTGTTCTTTATCTATTGAGACAGGGTCTCTCACAGAACCCAAAGGTCACAAATTCCAGCTTGTCTGACTAGCCAAGCTTCCTCCAAGGATCTGCTGTTTCATTATTCCTAATGCTAACATTGCAGGCAGGTTGTCCTACCCAGCCGGTACATGGGTTCTGGGAGTAGGAACATCAGCATTCACATTTTCTCAGCAAGCTCTTTTATCCACTGAGCATTTCCTCCAGCCCACATAGTGCCTGTCTTAACACGAAGCAAATCAATGGCAATTTAGCCATGGTGTTTCCAAAAGGATACCTTCTGCATGATCTCAGTGTCCTTTATCCTCACCAAGAGTAGGGCCTCTAAATCTGTAAATGACGATAATGATATGCTTGATCTCATGGGAGTCATTGGGAGATGAAATGAGATAATGGTTGTAACATACCAGTTTAGGGTTTTGGCATAAAAGAAATGCTCGACCAATGTTTTCAGTTATTATTTTAATGATATGTTAAAAAGAGATAAAAATGGATGCTTTTATTCATGGAATTGCTTTCCTAAATTGTGAGGCTAAAATAGACAATAAAATTAGCTCAGTTTTCTAGCAACTAATGCCAAACCAACAGACAAAGCCGCTGATAAAAAGCATCTCCTGCCATGTTGTCATCAAGCACGTGTGTGTGTGTGTATGTGTGTGTGTCTGTGTGTATGTATGTATGTGGTGTGTGTTTCTGTGTGTGTCTGTGACTGTATGTGGTATGAATGTGTGTGGGCTGTGGATGTGTGTGTGTCTGTGTAGTCTGTGTGTCTCTATGTGATATGTGTGTGTGTGGTGTGGTAGATGTGTGTGTGGCTGTGTCTGTATGTGGTGTGTGGTGTAATGGATGTGTGTGTGTATGTAGTGTATGTGTATGTGTGTGTGTATCTGTGTCATCTGTGTATATGGTGTGTATGTTTGTGTGTGGTGTAATAGATGTGTGTGTGTGTATCTGTGTCATCTGTGTATGTGGTGTGTATGTTTGTGTGTGGTGGATGTGTGTGTGTGTGTGTGTATCTGTGTCTGTGTCTATATGTAGTGTGTATGTGTGTGTGGTGTGTGTGGTGTGTGTGTGTGTGTGTGTGTGTGTGTGTGTGTGTATGTGATGACAAAGACTGATGAACTTAAAATCTTAAGAACACTATTCTATTGAGATGTGAAACCACATGAGAAGGGGTCTTGTTCCCATACTTGTGTTAAAATGCTACCTCTCATCAAACAGGAGACACCTTTTCCTGTGCAGAAAGCTCTTTCTGGCCAAAAAAGAGAAGCCAAGACTTGCACAGAAGCCATAGGCTTTCAAACATGTAGGTATGGCAGCTCAGGATGCTCAAATAGGTCCTGGTGGAGTGTAGCCATGAAATCAGGTCTCTCATATACTCTAGCCTCCAGGACAACTGGGACAGTATTTGATAATGGTCCACAGAACTAGCCCCATTGCAGAAAGAAAACCTGAATGTCATATCTCCGTGGAAGACACGCCTTCCTGTATTTGTTTTTTAAAAAGCAGTATCTAAATTCCCAGTTTCACATTATGTTCACGTCTTAGAGAAGCATGTCTCACAGGGGTATGGCCTGTTTCCTACTTGTTTATTTTAGTTGGCAGCAAATTGGAGATCGTGCTTCAACTAAAAGCCCAGTTCTGTCCTGTGTGTTTTATTAAGCATCCCATGCTGTTCCTCTCTCTCTCAACAGTCACACCCCACACATGTCCCAGATATCACTTGTAGAAATATTCTTGCGCTCGTTTCCATATTATTTTCTTGTGGCCACAAAACAAGTCACATGTATGACATAGGGCATAAGGATGTGTGGAGGATAAAAGTTTCTTACCAACTCACTGAGTTGATGAAACTGCTTTTCCTTGATGCTGTTCAGAAAGAAACTACTGGGAAATATAAAATATGAATAAGTTTCTGGAGAGGAGGAGAGGCGGGAGACACTGTGAACCTGAAGTCTAGCTCAAAATCTGCCCTAGAAGCTGTGTCCCCTTAGGCAAGATACATATCCTTTCTAGGTCCTGGCTTCTCACTAATCATGCCCAGGTGATTGTGCCTTCAGCTTGAGCTCACAACGTTTGAAGAAACAATGAAATAAAAAATGTGCTTCCATTTGGGCATAGTGGCTTACACCTTTGATCCCAGAAGCAGGAAGGCAGAAATAAGCACATCTCTGTGAGTTTGAGGCTGGCCTGGTCTATGTAACAATTTCAGGACAGTCAGGGCTATATAGTGAGACCCTACAAAAAATAAGGAAAGAAAGAAACAAACAAACAAATAGACAGACAAAGAGAGAGGAAGGGAGGAAAGGAGGAGGGAGAGAGGGGGAAAGGGGAAGGAAGGAAAGAAGGAAGGAAGGAAGGAAGGAAGGAAAGAAAAAAGGAAGGAAGGAGGTACTTATATAAAAATATCCTCCTAATTTGAGAAGATGCTTCCGAAAGTGGAAACTTTAAAATTCCCTTTAATACACTACTATTGTTTTACTAAATGGACTCCTTATGTCCACCAAACTGCTCTCTAAATATTTCTGTTTATGTCTATAGATTAATGTTGCTGTCAGCTTTAGTCAGAATTTCTTTGTGCACATAAGTGGTCAAAGGACAAAGAAAGTAAGTGTTGAGTGCTTAGCCCTAAATGGCATATCTCTATCACCAGCTCCAGGGCTCGGGGAAAAAAGACACAAAAGCCAGAAAAAGGAGCAAAGTAGTGCAGAACAGTTCTCTGAGTTCAAGTTCCAGGCCAGCCTGGTCTACAGATCAGACATCCAGGGCTACACAGAGAAACCCAGCTTGGGGTCAGGCAGAGGGGGAGTCCCTTCTAAACCAACTAACTAGCTCTTCCTCCTGGGCCATGTGATTCCAGCTCTTTCCAGTGGCTTCAGAGCCTTTGTACTAACGCTGCCCTATTTATCCCTGAGAGCCTTGCAGACAAATCTTACTCTATCTATCTTTCTATTCAGTTGGGTGGGTCCCTCCAAAGGCAGGTACATCCAATAGTGATTTGGTAACTAAAATCATTCAGAGATAGGAGTATAGCTTAATGATACAGAAGTCAAGTAGAATGGGTTCAATTCCTTGAAACAAAATAAACCATGAAACAAAAATAAACAAAACGAGATCAATACATACTAGCATCTGTTGTTCATCAGACACTGCACTAAGCCATAATTTTACAACAATAATAAGAGTAACAACAGTATTCTAGGTTATCTCTTAAAGCATTTATATCAATAACAAGTTGGATGTGTCAGAGGTTAAGTAGCCTGTTAGGTGTGGGATTGGGGTATGGGTCTAAAAGATAACTACAGCCTTGTGCTTGACACTGAGGAGTCAATAATCCACCAGGAGCTTTCTGCTTACCCCACCCCACCCTGCCCTGCTCCCACCCCAGTCCCCACCCCCCAGCCATTGCCCAGCTAGAGGAACCAGGAGAAGAGCTACTAGCTTGATCATTTTTTACTATTTCTATTAGATCAACATCAAAGAGAAGTTAATGCCTGGCTTCATGGTCAGACATAAAGGTGAACTTGCCCAACCTTCTTTGGCATCATCCATTTGGGCATCCCCACCCAGGATTCACATATGGTCCTATCAGTTTTCAGTCATTGTGTCAATCAAATGGAAGGGAAGCAAATCTCAATGGGATGGGGAAACACTTAGTACTTGATACTACCCCAATCTCACTACCACTTAGCTTTCTACTGGACATGCATCCAATCCAGGCAGCTCTCAAAACTGGGACCATGATACAGTGACAGAAAATGGGTTGCATTTCACATGTCTACTCCGAACCACTGAGGGTAGTTACTGTAAAGTCGAGGGGGAGTACTGAGGTTAGCGCGGATCAAAGAGAAGTGTGCCTCAGTTGATTAGTGATGTCTGATGCAGACCCAGGCCTGGGGGAGGATGGCATTTACATACTCTGTGTACTGGGACCAATGCTGACACAACCCATTTGCTTTCCAGAAGAAGAAAGAATGCTTCAAAATGAAAAGCTATATGGTCAAATCACCAGACAGGTGAGTGGTGGTGGAAGTACCAGCTTTCACTCTTTGTTTCCTTAATGCCTCGGCTCCTGTTAAGTGATAATTACTGTTCACAAACCCAGCAGCACACACCAGCAAGAAAATTGCATTATGCTTAGTACAGTAGTTATGTTAAATGTATTTCATTCTAATTCCTTGAAAACCTCTGATCCGTGTAATGTAGCTTTCCTCCTCAGAATATCTGATTCTTCAGTGCCCGAATTCCCTGACTGGGCTAGATAATAGTAAATAGCCATCCCCCAGGCAAGTAGCAATTTATTCAAGACAAGAGAAAAGAAGACAGGTCAAAGGCTGAATTCTTTTTGTGATGGGCCAGTAACAAAGATTTTTATAGTGGCACTGTTTGCCAATCTGACCTGGGCTTGTCAGTAAAACTCAGACACAATAAAAGATGTTTGAAAGAATGATGGTTCTCATAATAGCAAGCTCAGCTAAACTGAACCTTCATGGTCCGATTTCACCATCTTTAAACATTTCTGAAGCATAAGCTAATCAAGATGAGCCCCGAAGGACAAGAGAGAATAGGAAGAAGGACATGCCAGTTTAGATTGCACACCCAAAGGCTTGCTAGCCAAAGGGGCCTGTGGAGTCTTGGGAGAAATTGAGAAGCAAATACACCATACTGAAGAGCCTGGACATTGTGCTCTGTAGACCTTTAGCTTAATGGTAACTCTGCTACTTGTTAACTGCAGGATCCCAACAGAGAAGTTTCCCTGGACCTCTCTGGATCTCAGCTTCTTCATCATAAAGAAGAGACAATGACACTTATCTTTCAAGGTGGTACAAGAAGTGGCTTAGATAGTTATATTGAACATGCATTGATCTTAGTAGGCAATTAGTAGGTCCTCAAGAAATGGCTAGGTCATACACAGTGAACACGCTGGCTTAATAAACTTCATGAGGAAAACAATACTGGACCAGGAATGAGAAACTCTGACTTCTGTTCCCAGCTCTTCTCTCACAAATGTACAAGGACCTTGGACAGTGACTATTAAATATTTACCAAATGGATGAATGCATGAATAAGAAAATACAAGCCGGATGTTTGCATATCCTTATGAGTCCTCAGTTTCTCAGCTAAAGAAAACTGGTCTCTCCCATCTCTTCTAATGTTCTTTTGACATCTGTATTTCACCAAGCTGAGGCACCCACCTAAGTGCTTTCTCACATGTGCTATCCATGCATGAGGGAAGCGCAGATGACACTGCCTTCATTCTCTGCAGCCCCTAGGACAAATCACACCCTACATCTTCACCCTGCCCACCCAGGAATCCCACAGCACTCAACTCCTTTTAAAACAAGGAAGATCCAAGAGCTAATGAAGCCTGAGAATGCTTCCAGCTTGTGCTGTACGTGGGAATGGCTGCCATTAGCTCTGTCTTCTCCCTGGGATTCCAACCTCTCAACCATGGATCAAGGTCTTCCAACTAGAGAGCTTATGCTATGTGACTCCCATAAAAGTAGGCATTCTCTGTCTGCCTTTGATCTACTAGAACCCTCTGGTGGATTCCAGCTTGCTCATTAGGAGGCAGATGGCGGGAGTCTGTGCTAAGATATCAGGGTGCTAATTCAGCTCAGTGGCCACATATACTTCCTGGCTTTCTCATCTCCAAGGAGACTTTCTTGAAGGGTGAGCTCAGGCCTCAGAGTAAGAGTATTAAAATGCCAACAATCATAGGATGAGAGTTCAAAAGGAAGTAATACAAGCTGGAAGTAATTGAAGTGCCATGATGCTTTAAATATGCTCGATTGTGTTTGTTTTTTGTTTGTTTGTTTGTTTGTTTAAATCTCAACAAGTCACAGACACTGAATGGTAAGTCAGATTGCTGGGTTTCTCCCTCTGGGGGGACCACAAAAGGAGAAGTTTTGTAAAAGGCACTTTTATATGGCCTTTAAACATAAACCTTCAGAAGGTGGGGGCACTGTGCCTGCAAGACAAGGAAAGCAGTCCTGTGAGCAGAGGTTGCTGGGTCCTGCCTCCTGAATGAGGCAGGATGAGGAGGTGGGAGGAAAGAAACAGGCAGATACATCTTTGGTGGGAGCTGGTGAGAGAAGAGTCATAAGACCACAGAAATAAAAGGGGCTATATGTAACCTACATGAGTGCCAGGGGAAAGTCACTGTTGACTTCTAAGCAGAGGATGGGCACTTGGAAAACTCTGTTGCTGTAAGCTGGTTCTAAGATCTTTTACCAGCACAGATAAGAGTAAGTGGTATCCAGGACACATTGACCTACTAATAAATCAAGTTCAGATTTGGAATGAGGAAGGATAGGAGTAGGTTGGTATTTTCTAGCCTGTCCTTTATTCAGATTTCAAAAAAAAAAAAAAATGTTTTCAGCGCCACTCAATACCATTTAGCAATGTGCTTGATTTAGTTGAGGAATGATTATTAAATATATGTTATGTGTGCATCCCTCTGAGACACACTCAGGAGAAAGACAGCTTCATCAATGTGAGCATGTTAAAAACAGACAAGACACATCTACCTGCTGAGATAAGCAGTCTGTTAGAGATGCCTGGTAACCGGAAGTGCCTGGCCAGGACAGATGGATTGGGAAAGATCGCAAAAGAAACACTCCAGTCCGGGGACACTGAGATGGCTAAGATCTTGGGGGTAGGCGTGTGAGGGCAGCAGTGTATGTATGGTGGAGATGGGATATGTCATGGTCTATCAAGATGAAAGTGTTCAGAGGTTCTACTGGCCACAGAGCTGTTTCTGGTCCCAGGGGCAGAGATCATCAATTTTAACGGGGTCTTGAGAAGCTGCATCTGGCTACCACACCATGTTCAGGACAGTTGAAAACAGGAGAACTGAGGAAGAAGTCAGCTGGGTGTGCTCTACTGGAGAAGCAAAACTAAAGATATAGCACTGGGGAGCTAAGCCCCACAGAATTCACCCAATAGCAAGTTTCTATTGCCCTTTCCAATGAGCCAAGGGCTCAGCCAGCTGCTCAAGCCATCAAAAGAGCAAATTGGACACTGAAGCTCTAAATCCCTGCTCTTGCCAGAAAACAAATATTTCTGGTGCCTAAGAGGAGCCTGGAGAATAGAACAAAACCCCAGCAAAGTGTGCTTCCCATCTGCAGGCCACAGCCCAAGCCACCCGCCCACCATTGTGGAAAGGAGGGGTTAATGAGATACAGACCATCTAGGGCCTAACCTTATATTATTCTTTTTTCTTGGGACGATCTGAGGTTCTGTGATCCCTCTCTAATCCCATATGCCATACTTAGCTTACATTTTGACAGACGTGGGGGCTGGTTGGTTGGGTTAACATTGACTGCCTTTAGTGTGTGCTGAAGCTGGGCTGCCATGGCTGAGCAGGGCACACTTCCAGATCACATCACTCAGCGCCAGAGCACAGCTCTGAGTCACTAATCACACAGCTGGAAACCAGAAAATGGAGAGTCTTTATATCTCTTTATTTCTCTCCTACTTACCCCCTCCTCTTTCTTCCTTCTTTCTTTTATTCCTTTTATTGAAGACAACCAAAGTTTTTTCTTGTGTTAGACTGAATTATTTCTCTGAGTTTAGACAAGCTGCAAAATAGTCTTGCTTGCTCTGTCAGTGTTCTACTCTGAGAATGTCTTCACAGCTCAAGATTCTCTTTGGAGCTGAGACTGACTTTACTAAATAACCTGTAGTTTATCCTGCTAACCAGTAACATGTACTTAAGAGTCCTGCTCTGAACCAGCAGGGACTGGTTTTCTTGGCTTTTCTATGTATCTGATAACACTCAGTCCTTGGAGAGAATTGTTTCTGACCACTGGGAACCTAAGATTTTGTTTGGGGTGGGGGGAGGTTGCTATCTAAGTTTTTAGTTTAAAATCATGAAACAAACAAAATATCTTATTGTTTTTTTACCCAAGTAATGAAAAAGAGATTTCTGCAGAATGTGTCAACCAACATCTTTCTAGGGGACCTGAGTTCCACCAGCGTCACCTGTACAGCCCCTGCCTGTTCTTGCCTATTCTGTATTGTTTCAGGCTCTGTGTTTCTTTCTCCTTATTTTCCAGGCTCTAGTACCAGGGTACAATATCCATCAATATCCCATCTTGAGAGTGACAACCAGCAGAGTATAATACAACGCTAGCCTTGAAATCGTTCTGTGCATCTTACTAACAGTCCCCAATGATGTTTGAAAAGTGTACTTACTCTCGCTGTAAGTACCGTAGCCTCTGGATTGCACTGCTGTATACCCTGCAGCCTCCCTGGGAATCCTCACCTATGTCAGCCAAGTAGCTCTGGTACCATCACCTTCTCTGCTGCTTCCCCTCATCAGTGGATGACCAGAAGCACAGTTTTCTGGAGATAGATATACTTCTTGACAGAGTCATTGAGTTCCTAAGAAAGCATTTGTTGGGTTTCATAGGGCATAAAGTAAAAAGTAAAACAAAGATAAAGGTAAAGGATAAAACTGAACAAAGGGGCTGGAGAGAGGGCTCAGATGTTATGAACACCAGTGGTTCACTTCCTAGCACCCACATGGCAGTTCACAAGCATCAGTGACTCCAGTTCTAAGGGATCCAATACCTCTGCAGGCACTAGGCTTGTACATGGTTCAAGACATACATGCAGGCAAAACACTCATGCACATAAAATATTTTTTTTTAAAGTGAGCAGAGCAAATACCATATATCTAAACAGGAAACAAAAACACCAATGAGTATAAAAATGGCAACCTATCTCTGTGATGTTTGTTCATTTATTACTGTATTTTATAAATGACATTACAAGTCAGATCTCCCTTCAACCCAAGCCTAGGTCTTATATAGGGTGAATGAAGGAGAAAGGGCAATTATAAATGCTCAGCTGATTATGTAGTGAAGAAGTGAGATAGGTGTGTCTTCCCAGTTGTATTTATCAATCTGCTTTGCACTGGCTTCCAGACACCAGACACAATGATCACTCTCAAGAAACAGGTAATGTGAAGATATTCGAACCAGTAACGGGTATGTTCACATTTACTGAATACCTTGGGAAGAAAACTTAAGAGTTTTTGTTCTGGCAAGACCTGAAACTGAGAGGATGTAGTACACTATTGCCTATGATGTATGAGATCAAGCTATCAGCAGGAAATGGGGCCAAGAAATGGACACTGAGTCCCACAATCCCCTTGAACTCTGAATTGCGCAGCTCTCACCTCTTCTTTTCAATTAATGAAAGCCAATGACTCTCACTTTTCTTTAAGTAAGTTCTGTTTAAGATTTTGCTACTTGCACATTAAAGTGACCTAAGAATATAAAAATCCAGTATCAAAAATAAAATCAAGAAATACCAAACCTTAAACTAGGCACAGGCGATCCCGAAAAACATGTCTAGGATCATAGTTAGAATAGGCCAAGCACAGCATCCAGATGAGCCTAAAACGCTCTACAAAAGACCCACTGGATCGTGATGCAACTTCAGTTAAAAATAATTAAACAAACAAACAAGACATCCGGCTTCTGCTGGGAACCAGATGTATTCAACTGGAGACTTTCAAGAGAAACTCAGAAAAAGGGTCTGAACTCAAGATGGCCGCTCTGGCAGGAGCATGGAGGTGGCTGTTTTACATCTGCCTTGATCAGGAGAGGCAACGGGATAGCTCGCTAAATGTTCAACAAGGATGCTTGCAACAACCGTATTATTTAAAGCTTCTGTGACTTCTTATTTGAGAGATTTTTTTTTTTTTTCAAACTTGGAAAGAAGCCCTCCAGGCCAGAAATAAAGGGGTGTGATTCTTCCAGCACACAAGCAGACTGAACTCGGACAAACAGGAGATTGTAGCTCTATAAATCGAGGACTTTATAAAGCAGATGCATTAGGAATGTAGAACCAGCTCATGACAGTACATTGTTTGATCAATTCCTGGTAGAAATTCTGCCCTCCAAATTATTTTTAATCTTATATGGCGGTGCATTTGCCAAAAAAGGACTTCAATGCAATGTTAGCATAAAAATCATTTACAGCAAGCACAGTTTGGAAGAATCCTGGAATTCAAAAAGCATCCCTGCCAGCCAGGGCTAGTCTACTGCCCATTCCAGTAGGGTGGGGTCCAGGGTGAGGGCAGGCTGAGAGCTAGGGAGATGTCAGGGCAAAGTCAAAATGTTTCTTTACATTAGGAGTGCTGGCCATATATGTGGCAGAGGAGGGCCTTGTTAGCCATCAGGGGGAGGAGAGGCCCTTGGGACTGAGAGTGTTAGATGCCCCAGCATAGGAGAATGCCAAGGGGGGAAGATGAGAGTGGTTGGGTGAGTGGGTGGGTAGGGGAATACCCTCTTAGAGGCAGGGGGAGGGGGAGGGGATAGGGGGCTTCCAAAGGGGAGACCTGGAGAGATGGAAACATTTGAAATGTAAATAAAATATCAAAAAAAAAAAAAAAAAAAAGAGCCCTCCGTTGTGTCCCTTGTTCTTCTGAGTCGTGCCTTCAGAGGATCTGGTACTATTTAGTTCTGCTTCCACTGTGTAAACAGCAGGAACTGTTTAAAAACACAGACGAGGATTAACTTGATCCAGCCTACACTCAAATACTCAAATTCGGGTCTTTTGTGCAAGGCATGTGCCAACTATCAAAGGCTAGCATTCCACTTAAAGAGCCAAAGGAGCTGCTCTGTACCTCTGTTACTTCTTATGCCTTAAGTACCGTGTGTTTATATCAGGAAAAAAAAAAAAAAACCTCCTGGTACTCTTAATTATCATGTTGAAAAACATGATATCCACAATGATGTGTATGAAAAAGTCAGAAAAAGAAAAGGAAAGAAAGGAAGAAAAAGAAATCAAGAATCTAGCCTGTATGACATAAGGCTTTGAATAAATATATTGAGTAAATGAATAAATATATTTATAAGCAGATGAATAGAATGAATCCTTAGATTGGTTAAATAGTTTTACACTGTAGATCTGAAAATCAAACAAACACAACTGGAGAATTTTCAGAACTAAGACAAGATCCCAGTTGACCATCGATAGGACAAATTCTGAAGGCTTTTAGAATTTTAGGATTTGTTTCACAGACAAGGCAGGAAGTACTCAGCTGCTCATTTCACTCCTCAGACAAGTATTGTGAAAACAAAGACTAAATTTGTTCTCTAGGCAAAACAAAAGGCACAGAGCAACCATCTTGTAAGAGCTCAGACAGGTTCTTCAGGTAGAGGGTCAAAGGCTTCATGTAGAACTGACATCAACTTAAGGAGAATTTCAACCCATAAATATAGGCTAAACTTGCCTAGCAGGGGATTGAATGCTGCAAATAAAATCAATTATGTGGCATATTGGTGACCAGACTACATCTAAGTCCTTCTAATCTGTCCACATCTTGTGTCTCTTCTGTCATGTTACTGGTCTGTGCCATCATTTCTTATAAAATTGGAGCTTGTCACTGGATTTCTAGCTTCCTTAGCTCTTTGTCCACTGCCCATAAGACAAGAAGAGGAATGCTTTTTAAAACATGAGTCTTAGTTTTTTCCCCCAGTTTGAAGCCTGACTGTGGTATTTCACTGACAGCCCTAACTCACAGTGGGATTAGGCTCTTGTTTCTTCCTCCTAATCCTAACCGTCCCTGTCCCATCCTGACTGTACTCTACCCTCCAGATGCTTTACCTATCTTCAGTTCTATATGTGCATGCTATTTCTCCCCAGGGCTTCCCTCCTCTTATCTCACTCACCAAATGATAGAAGAATAGAAAATTTGTTATTCCTAGGTCAGATTCAAGCCCGCATGCTCCTTCCTCTGCAAAGTGGCCCAGCTATCTCTCTCTCACACAGAACATGAGCAAGTTTGGTATTCTAGCTCGCCACCATTCACCAATCAGCAAACTGTGAGGAGAGAGACTAGGCCTGTCTGAATGACAGGCCTCTGCACAAAGTATAACGCCAGGCACGAACTAGATGATGCATAAATTTTACTGGATGGATGGATGGATGGAAGAATGGATGGATGGATGGATGGATGGATGGATGGATGGAAGAATGCATGGATAAGATGGATAGGTGGGTGGGTGGTGGACAAATGGATGGACAAATCAGATGGTAAAAAATAGTAGAATTGTGAGGAACATGGAATGAGAAGCCAAGGTTTTATAATTTTACCTTGAAAGCATTCAATGATTAAACAGTTCTGAGTACAAAGTGTAATGAAATAGGATAAGGAACATATTCAAAAAATGAAGAAATTTAAGCAATTTATATGAAAGAGAATCCACAGAAAAAAACAAAATCAACAAGTTAAGTTCACAGAGTGTTTCTATTTGGTTAGGATTTTTGTTTGTTGTTTGTTTGTTTGTTTGTGTTTGTTATTTTTTAAGGAAACACAAGTAGCATTGTTGAGATGGTTTAGTTCTTGCTGTTCTTGCAGAGGACCCAGATTTGGTTTGCATCATCTATATGACAGCTCATAAGCACCCATAAATCCAGCTCCAGGGAGTCCAGGGCCCTTTTCTGATTTCCATGGGCACCAGACATGTATATGATGCATACACACACACACACACACACACACACACACCCCTCATACACATAAAATTATAAATTAAAAACTGTTTGTAAAGAGAAGTCAAGAAGTCTACACTACACAGTTTAGAGATATTTGCTAGTATTTATATTAAGAATTATAGTAATGGTTGAGGATTAAACAAAATGTTTAATTCAAAATTGGCCATCAGAAGCATGTATTGTTGTATTTTCTCAGTGTCTTGCTTAATAAAAAAACTGCAGGGTTCCACACAGAGCTCAACAATAATCCTTTCCATGAGATAAGCTATATCACTTTGATTTGGGAACAGAAAAGGGCCAATTCCCAGTTAAGTAGAAAAGATGGACACGTTGATGCTTGATTCTACCCTACTTGCATTAGAGAGCCTCTATCAAACAAGCTGGCCTTTGACAGGCCTATCCTTGTAAGCTGAACTGGTCCTTCTTCAGAAGATCCAAGAAGAAAAGGAAAAATATAACATTGCTTCTATAGGTCTGTGACTATGTGCCATAAGGCACAGGAAGGACAGGAAACAAATGCTGGGAAGGTCAAAACAGTCAGAGTTACTATGGCTTGTCTCCAAACACAGTGGCCTGGGTGAATCCTAAGCTTCACTCCACATGGAGTGAAATATTGTTTGGATTATAAGATTGAGCTAGGACTAACTTGACCCGCACTATTATTAGAAGAGTGGAAAATTGCACAACTGAACATCTTCTTTGTCTTCGAAGCCTGGCGGGGGTCATAATTCGTAGGGATGGCTGTGCTGCCTTGATACTGATTACTTGCTTACTAAGCAGTTTCTTCAGTTCCCCACAAAATGAAAAAGAAGCCCCAGCCCCTCCCAGGGAAGTGTTGATATAAGTTAAACAGGAAAAGAGTCCATGTAATATAGTCAAGGTGTGGCTGTAGGTAGTGGCGAGGAGCTTTGAAACAAAAACACCAGAACTTACTGTCCAAGAGAGCTGTTCTGTGGCCTTGGGGCATGGTACAATGAGTTCAGAGATATGTGGATTGCTCAAGCATTTTTTGGAAGCCTTCTTCAGACACTGAGGAACAGTGTGGAAGAGTGAGACAAGCATAAAAATTACATTACGTCTGCATGACCAGGCATTTATTCTTCAAGTTGGTTTTCATAATCTTGTGGAGAAAAAAAAAAACAAAACACAGCAATCTTGGTATCAAATGGAAGCCTAAAGGTCCTTGTCACTGAAGACAATCATCATACATTAGAGGTGTCATTTAAGTTCACTTTTATCTACAGAATAAAATCTGTCTTGTTAAGATAATTACAGAACATCTGGACAAGCAGCAGAATTACCTGTATTGAATACTTCTTAGCTATCCAACCCAGTTTCTACAAAATGTCTTAGGGCTGCCAACAAGGAACCACATCATGGTGGTTTAAATATTTTTTTTAAAAAAAATTGTCTCTGCTATTAAAAACAATGACTTCATGAAATTCACAGGCAAATAGATGGAACTTGAAAATAGCATCCTGAGTGAGGTAACTCAGTCACAAAAGAATGAACACGGTATGTACTCACTGATAAGTGGTTATTAGCCCAAAAGTTTGGAATACCCAAGATTCACTTCACACCAACTGTTGGGCTGAGTGTGAGGTCCCAGATGGAGGACTTGGAGAAGGGACTGAAGGAGCTGAGGGAGTTTGCAGCCCCAGGGAGAGAGCAACAGTGTCAACTGGCCTGACCCCTCAATGCTCCCAGAGACTGGATCACCAACCAAAGAATACACATGGAGGGACCCATGGTGCTGGCCACATATGTGGCAGAGGAGGGTCTTGTTAGCCATCAGGGGGAGGAGAGGTCCTTGGGCCAGAGGGTGTTAGATGCCCAGATATAAGAGAATGCCAAAGAAGGAAGATGAGAGTGGGGGGGGGGAATACCCCCATAGTGGCAGGGGGAAAGGGGAAGGAATGGGGAGGTTCCAAAGGGGAGATCTGCTAAGGGGGAAACATTTGAAATGTAAATAAAGTATCAAAAAAATAAAGCTAAAACAGACAATGAAAAAATTGTCTCAGTGTCTTTGTCTCTGCCTCTCTGTGTCTCTCTTTGTATCCCTCTCTGTCTCTGTGTATGTCTGTGTGTGTCTGTGTGTCTCTTTGTCTCTGTCTCTATGTATGTCTGTCTCTCTGTCTCTCTCTGTGTCTGTCTCCCTGTCTCCCTGTCTCTCTCTCTCTCTCTCTCTCTCTCTCTCTCTCTCTCTCTCTCTTTCTCTGATAAGATCCTTCCCCATTTCCCTAGCTCTTTGTGGAAGTGCTTAGTGTTCTTGGCTAACAGATACATTGCACCCAGATGTGCCTTTCACCATAACCTGGCATTTTCAGGAGACAGCTTTCTTTCTGTTTCTTCTCTCTTTTGAAGGACACCAGTCATCGTGGATTTGGAGCCCATCTTAATCCAAAATTGAATTCTAAAACAAAGATTTTTGTTTGCATGCTGGAAGACATTAAAAAGTAATTCAGGTCTGATTTTATGAAAACTAGCCAAAATAAAGAAAAAATGATAGAGGAGGACAGAGTGAGGGAAAAGCAGAGAGGGGGGAGAAAGAGGGAGAGAGAGGGAGAGAGAGAGATTGGACATGTTTGTTTCAGGCAACATCACTTGGCAGCTTTCTTGGAAAATGTGGCTCAGCTATTATTAAGATGCATTTCAATTCACCATATCTGATGTTGTGTGTAAATCTCATGACTTCTGAAACTTTAGTTAAATCACCCTTTTGTCCCACCATGAATGGAGAGTTCACTCATGCTTGCCAACTAACATTCACCTCAAGGGGACTCAAAGAACTTTGTCTTAACAACAATAATGAGAGTAGTCTTTCTCTAAATGTGTTCTGTCTAGAAAGGAGTCAGGCTCAATAATCCCTTTCCATTTCTATTTGGGCATTTGCAGAAATATCAAATATTTCTAATAGAAAACAGCATTTGTTTTGGTGCAAACAGAAAATGAAAGGTATTCTCCAATCACAGGTGAAACCATGCCATTAAAGGAGGCAGATTTCAGGTGGTGATATCTTCTTGGAAAACACTGAAATTATTAGAGCTTTAATGTTTGAAATGGTAGGAACTTTTCCTGTCCCCAGCCTTGTCAAACCAACTCTTAAAAAGGAAAGTCCAGGATTAGGGCTGTAGCTCAGTGGCAGAGTGCTTGCCTAGTAACTGAGTGGGGCCCTGGGTTCTATCCCCAGCGTTCAGAAGAAAGGAAAGCTAGGATATATAGACACAATGGCAGGTGCACAAGTCATTGCAGAAGGAGAAAACAAACATGAGTTAGAGTCTGGGTCCCTTGAGAAGAGATTAAAGAATTCTCCTACATTGTTCAGGGAAGCTACTGTGATTTGACTGTGCAATGTCTCCTATTGGCTCTCACTTTAAATACTTGGTCCTATTTTAGGGAGCTCTGGAAACTTTGGGAGCTAGAGTTATACAGGAGGAAGTAATTTACTAGGGTAAGTCCTTGAAAGTATATTACCTCTGACCATTTCCTGCTACAAAGTGATCAGCTCTTGTCTGCCACATGATGCCACTTCTGCCATGATGCCCTACTCAAGAGCATAGACAGTTGACCACGGACTGGACCTTCTGAAATGATAAACCAGAGTTAATGTACTCATCTTGTCTCTGCCAGGAAATTTCACCACAGCCACAGAAAGGTAACTTCTACAGAAGTACACCAGAGTGGCAGACGCTTGAGTCACTTGATACATTCTAGTCTGTGGAAAAAGCCAATTTCTAATCCTTAAAGAATGGCCTCTGTCAGCCTGAGAAGACACAATGACCCTCTCCAGGATGAGCCTCCATGTCCTCTTAGGCAACTGTACCAAAACAGAAAGCAAATATTCAAGAGTTGCCCAGGGTAGCTGAAAGGGTTCTTAGAATTGTCTCCTCCATCAGCCTCGAATTCATGGTCTTCTTTTGCCACCCTCTAAGGAATTCAAAGGACCTGATTTAAAAAAATAAAAATAAAAAGTATTCTAAAAGCAGTAACAGTGGGCCATGGGTCAGAATCCTGCCAAACGGAGATCCCAGAATAAAGAAAACCTCCACTCAGAACTGAGTGTCATGTGGAGAATGAACGTCTTAATTTTTGAGCCCTGTGATCTTCAGCCATGGCAAATTCTATAAGCATCATCAATTTTCTTCTTTTATAAAGCATTCCTTTGACTAATGCTGACCAGTTACTCTGAACTGAAGAGTTACAATCGGCTTCCCAGGCAGGCCAGGGGAACAACTGTCTCAGATTGCTAGTTGGGAGCCAAAAGAAATATTTTCCCCTTAAAGTTCCCCAATTGCCTTTTCTCTGGTGATCATTGATACCAGGTTTAAGCTTAGAAAAATTATCTAAAGATAACTTACTCTAGGAAGCAAGGGAAGAGTTGAAGACTGAAATATTTGCAGGAGGCTTGGCTAGCAAGCCAAATGCTTATAAGGGTTAACTGGGTAACACTAACTAATGGAATTAGTCAAAGACAGCATTTCACAGAAGGGAGCTGTCTTGGCTAAAGAGAACAGTGGCTCCCCAGATCCAGTTTGTTACTGGTGTGCAAGAAAATAATAAATCTACATCTGTTTGGTAGACTTCACATGTAAAAACTAGCCAGCACTATGACTGTGGTAATGAATATGTCTATAATTCCCAAGGGTTCCTTCAAGCTTCTTCGTATCCCTTCATTTCTACTCTTAGCCTCACTCATGTTATTATTTACACCAATAGGGATTTTTTTTTCCTTTCTTATAGCTAAGGATTATTCTCTTGTGTATATGCACTACAGTTTGTATACCTAACCTTCTGGCACAGTACATTTGTATGGTTTCTAGCTTGGGGCAACCAATGTAGAATTTGACTGCAGTGTCTTGGGATAGATACTTAGTCTCTTTTGAATATACACCTATGAATGGTGCTGCATCATGCATACAGAGAATCTTTTAGGAAGCTGACAAACTGCCCAAATCGTGTGCCATATTGCCTCCTCAGAACCAGCACATGAGTGTTCTGCTTGCTCTACATATTTGGTAACACTTGAGATGGGCGGTTTTAGGAATTGCAACCATGTGGACAGCTGAATAGTGGTCTCTCAGTTATGTTTTTAATGCGGACTCCCTCAGGATCAATTCAGTTGTCTGTCTCTATGCGTTTGTATATCTGCATGAGTGAGATGTTTACTTAACTCTTCTGCTCTTTTTATTGACTTATTTTTATTACTGCGGTTTGTATTGTGCTGTATTTGTGCATGCATGCGTGTGTGCAGTCACATGTGCACATATGTTCCTGCAGATGCCAGAGGTCTAAATCAGGAATGTCTCTCCCTCTATCACCTTCCACCTTACATTTTTATGACATGGTCTCTCGGCAAACCTGGAGCTCACTGATTTAACGAGAACGTCTGTCCTGTAAACCCATAAAATGCTGCTGTCTCCACGCCCCACCCCCTAGTGATGGGATCACAGAAGTGTGTCGTCAGGCTCAGAATTTATACATATAGTGAAGATCTAAATGTAAGGCCTCATGTTTGCACAATAAGCCCTTCATTGAGCTATATCCCCACTTCTAAGAGTCCTTAACGTGGTCAGATGCATGGGTTTTCAGATACCTCACCCTTACTCGATGATTTGACTTTATATTCTTTAAGCAATATTTTCAAAACTATGTTTTACCTGGACATTATGATTAGTGGGAGACTGCTTGCCTAGCCCACGCAAGGCCCTGCATCCAACCTTCAGCACGATAAGGGAATGCTTTACAAAATATAAATTATATAGTATATGTAGTATATATGTGTAATTTTACTGAAATGAAACTTAACCATTTTAGATTATGATTTTCATTTTCCACTTTAGAATTCTTTATGTATCACAAGATCATAAAGATAGGACTTTCCTTATGTTTTCTTGTAGCTGATTCCCCCAGTTTTAAAGTGCCAGAAATAATTTTAAATTTAATGAAAATGTTGCATAAGCTAAACTAAACACATGTATAGGGCTCCATGTAGCCTGAGAAGCATTGTTTACCTGTCAGATCTTTCATGTTCCCAATTGTTTATCAGACAAGAACAACAGAGACCTTGGTGACCTTTTTCCGTATTGCGTTTTATCATACACATGCAAACGCTTTGGCTGTCTTCTTCAGGGTCATCTTTTTCCTACACAGAAGATAACAGACGTTCTTTGCTTTGCTGGCTTATCTGAAAACTTATACTGAGTGCTGAAAAAAGAATAAATAAATAATGGCTTGCTTCTCCTGAGCTTGGACCTGCTTAGTCGAATGAAAAATCATATCTACAGCCTGGCAAGATGTCTCAGTGGGTGTTTACCACCAAGCCTGACCACAGTAGTTCACTCCTGGGACCCATGTGTAGAAGGAGAGATGTGACTCTCACAAGTCATCATCCCAGGACACACAAACACATACCCCAAATATATATATATATATAAAAAAGAAAATTATATACTTCAACGATATGGATGACTAACCTACCTCAGTAGCCCATAGATGGAGTTAGGGGAAGGTCTGCAGACAACTAGACTTTCATGTTCAATTTTATATTCAGGTAATGAGTGTCTGTGCCAAATGGGGATCTTTATTCTTCAGTGCAAAGCAAAATTCCAAAAACAACCACTAACTGAATATTCTTCTATTAATACCATTGTCATACACCAAAAGATAAAATTCTGGCCCTGGGCAAATGTTAAGAACAGTCTTGTGTAGTCAACAAATGGAGTGTGTTCTGAGTGCTTCTGACATGACACAAGGAATTAGCTGCCTCGTGTTCAAATGCTGTTCATCAGCATACTTTAAAAAATATTACCCAATCCCAGTTAAGTTCAAAGTACCACTAGAAATGCATGATGTGTCCAGAGGGTACTACAGAGACTGAAGTGATCAGCCTGCAGTTCCCAGTCGAGGAAGGATCTGACTTCATAGAAACAGCAGGGAAATCTTGGCTGCCCCTTGCAGCATTGACCTTCAGAAGGCTAGCAAGCTCTGTGACATTCCCAAGCTCAGTACTCTGAAAACACACTCACTTTTACTCCACAACAGCTGAGAGATCGGTTTCAGTCCCGGAGCATGAAGTTAACTGTAATCTCCTTCCTTCACCTGCTGATGTTGCACCAATGCTTCAAAAGCTCCTCTGACCTCCTATAAGTAGAATTGCCAGGGAAATGAAGCTTTCTACTTCCTACTTAAAAAGAATGTTGCTTCAAACCCTCCTCAATCTTCTCTTGAGAAGACATGTGGAGTTACTGAAGCAGAATAACAGCTCCTCCTCCAGTAAAACCACCGCAGGCTCTCCTATCACTTTTATGTTTTAGAGGGGCAATGGGGAGTGAGCGTTCTGGGGAGTCAGTAAGGCCTAACTGCTCCCAACTTCTATCAGTAGAGCAGTTGAGATGTGAGTGCACCCTTGAAACCTCACATTCCAGAGGGACCTCTATAAGACACACAGAGACTCACTCACAGATGAGAACAAATGATCTGATTTGTTTCCTGAAGTGAATGGATAGATGACAGTTTGGCTCATACATACATACATACATACATACATACATACATACATACATCACATCACATCTTACTTAGTAATTAAAAATACAACCTACCTTAGCCACTCCATTTTTGTTTACTTTATGTTAGCCCAGGGTGACTTGGTTTAATAAGGAAAGCACAAGCCTTGGGTTTCAGGCACAAGAGTTGAATAGAAGACCTATCCCATGTCACCTATGTGCCCTTAGCAAATCTTCTGTCTTCTCCAGGACTCAGCATTTGTAAACAGCATGCCTCTCAGTGGATTGCTGTGACGGTTCATCTGTGTTCGCAGCTCTCAAGAGTACTCAGGAGCCTAAATTCTTATTCATTCCTTCTTACAGCGTAGATATCCCATCTGAATATCCAGCGCCATGTTGTATTACTTCATAATTTCATTTCTGGCCTTCAAATACTTGAGAAAACAAGCACATCTCAGTTGTCCACTGTGTCATTAGCCACCTGCCACATGTTTGTGATACAACACATACTGAGCAAATGTTTTTAGAAGGAAAGAAAAAAGGAGAGAAAATCATCAATTTGATTTATCAAGATATAATAAAATCATGAAGGGCACAGATTTCAAATCCAAACCCTGTCACTCACTAGCTGGTTGACTTTGGGCAAATTATTCAATTTTAACACGTAGACAGGAGATAATACCTGTCACACAGGGTTATGATAGGGATTAAAAGATCCCTACTCCCTGAAAAAAAGCCATCAGTCCAGTGCTTGGCCTCTAAGAAGTGCTCAATAGCCTGTACTCTCTTGCTTCACCTGAATCCGTTTAAGGCTTACAAATGTTCTGCTACTAATTGTCTTGGTCCTTAGCAGATAAAACAAACATCAAAATTTCATGAATTATTTTCTACTCTCATAGGAAACAATTAGAAAGAAGCAGCCTGTCTCCTGAACAGGGGAGAGTCTGGGGTCTCCTGAACAGGGGAGAGTCTGGAGAATAGGGCTGTCACTGGCAGGAGTGAGGTGGATTGACTGGTTTGTTTATTTATTTATTTAGATATTTTATTTACATTTCAATTGTTTCCCCCTTTCCAGATCTCCCCTTTGGAACCCCCATCCCCTCTTCCCTCCCCCTGCCACTATGGGGGTATTCCCCCACCCACCCACCCACCTACTCTCTTCTTCACTCCTTGGCATTCCCCTATACTGAGGCATCTAACACCCTCAGACCCAAGGGCCTCTCCTCCCGCTGATGACTAACAAGGCCCTCCTCTGCCACATATGTGGCCAGCACCGTGGGTTCCTCCATGTGTATTCTTTGGTTGGTGATCCAGTCTCTGGGAACATCAGGGGGGTCAGGCCAGTGGACACTATTGCTCCCTCCCTGGGGCTGCAAACTCCCTTAGCTCCTTCAGTCCCTTCTCCAGCTCCTTCATCTGGGACCTCCCGCTCAGCCCAACAGTTGCTGTGAAGTGAATCTTGTATATTCGGAACTTTTGGGCTAATATCCACTTATCAGTGAGTACATACCATGTTCATTCTTTTGTGACTGAGTTACCTCGCTCAGGATGATATTTTCAAGTTCCATCCATTTGCCTGTGAATTTCATGAAGTCATTGTTCTTAATAGCTGAGTACTATTCCGTTGTGTAAATGTACCACGTTTTCTGTATCCATTCCTCTGTTGAGGGACATATGGGTTGTTTCCAACTATTATAAATATGTTATAAATATATATTATATTATAAATATATTTATAAATATATAAATATAAATATAATATATAAATGTAATATAATATATTATATATTATAAATATATAATATATAAATATAATGTAATATATAATATAAATATATTTATAAACATATTATAAATATGGCTGCTATGAACATAGTGGGACATGTGTCTTTATTACATGTTGGAGCATCTTCTGGGTATATGCCCAGGAGTGGAATAGCTGGGTCCTCAGGTAGGATTATGTTCATTTTCCTGAGGGTCCACCAAACTGATTTCCAGAGAAGTTGTATCAGCTTGCAATCCCACCAGCAATGGAGGAGTGTTCCTCTTTCTCCACATCCTCGCCAACATCTGCTGTCACCTGAGTTTTTGTTCTTAGCCATTCTGACTGGTGTGAGGTGGAATCTCAGGGTTGTTTTGATTTGCATTTCCCTGAAAACTAAGGATGTTGAACATTTCCTTAGGTGTTTCTCGGCCATTCGAGTTTCCTCAGTTGAGAATTCTCTGTTTAGCTCTGTTCCCCACTTTTTTGATAGGGTTATTTGGATCTCTGGAGTCTAGCTTCTTAGAGTTCTTTGTATATCTTGGATATTAGCCCTCTATCGGACGTAGGATTGGTAAAGATTTTTTCCCAATCTGTAGGTTGCCATTTTGTCCTATTTACAGTGTCCTTTGCCTTACAGAAGCTTTGTAATTTCAAGAGGTCCCATTTGTCAATTCTTGATCTTACAGCATAAGCCAGTATCTTGATGTGAGTCTAACCAAAAAAGTGAAAGATCTGTATGACAAGAACTTCAAGTCTCTGAAGAAAGAAATAGAAGAAGACCTCAGAAGATGGAAAGGTCTCCCATGCTCATGGATTGGCAGGATTAATATAGTAAAAATGACCATCCTACCAAAAGCAATCTACAGAGTCAATGCAATCCCTATTAAAATTCCAACTCAATTCTTCATAGACTTAGAAAGAGCAATTCTCAAATTCATATGGAATAACAAAAAACCCAGGATAGCAAAAGCTATTCTCAACAATAAAAGGATTTCTGGGGAATCAGCATCCCTGATCTCAAGCTGTACTACAGAGCAGTAGTGATAAAAACTGCATGGTATTGGTACAATGACAGGCAGCTAGATCAATGGAATAGAATCGAAGACCCAGAAATGAACCCATACACTTACGGTCACTTGATCTTTGACAAAGGAGCTAAAACCATCCAGTGGAAAAAGACAGCATTTTCAACAAATGGTACTGGTTCAACTGGCAGTCTTCATGCAGAAGAATGCAAATTGATCATTCCTATCTCCCTGTACAAAGCTCAAGTCCAAGGGGATCAAGGACCTTCACATAAAACCAGATACACTGAATCTAATAGAAGAGAAAGTGGGGAAAATTCTCGAACACATGGGTACAGGGGAAAAGTTCCTGAACAGATTGACTGGTTTATATGAACATCTAAATGACATTTGTCTCTCTGTTCAAGGAACAGAGACCTGTGTTCTGAGGCTTTTATCAATAACCCCAACCTGAACTCTAGAAGCTCCAACTCATCATTCACTGATGTTTGTGTATGTTTGTTTGTTTGTTTGTTTTCTTCTTTCTTTGTTTAAAGGTAGAACCCTGCAGACTGGCTTAGTAGATAAAGCATTTCCCATGCAAGCATGAGAAAAAGATCCCACACAAAAGCCCTATGGGACTACTAGTCCACCTGCAATTGCAGCTCTCAGGAGGCAGATGCCACTTCCATGGCAAAAGGCTAGCTGGACTAGACAAATTGGCCATCTCTGGGTCCAATGAGAGACCTTTGCTTCAGGAAATGAAACATAGAGTGATTGGGGAAGATACCTGGTCTGAACAACTGATTTCAACACCCATACACACACAGGTTGCAAACATGTGTACACACACAAGCACTACAGATGAAAAAACTGACTTTTTTCTTAAAGGCAGAACACATAATTGGTTGTACTTGCCAAAGTTCTGGATCCCAGCATAAAAGAAGTGACTTGCTGATTGGGGAAAAATGGGTTCTGGGTTCCAGTTGCTGTCTTTCCAGGTACTGGCTTGGTGAGACTTCACTTCTTCCTAAGTCAATAGAGAACACATGTCCATGGTAAGACGTAGGCAAAATTATTGTGGCTGCCACTATTTTCCAGCTACGATTGCTTTATCTAGATAATAGCAATATAGGTCTTAAAGTTTGAGGCCACTGGCATTTTAAAACGAGTATATTCTTTATTTGTACATTCCTATAGTTTATGTAATTGTAATATTAATTATAATTACCGTAAATAGTATAATTACTGTAAATAGTGTAAATAGCATGGCATGTGTGCTTCTTGGAGCATCTGTTATTTGAACTAAACCCTGAAGAATGGGGAAAAGGGGACTGGAAAGGTGACTCAGTGGTTAGGCGGAGCATTTGTTGCTCTTGCAGAGGACCCAGGTTCAGTTCTCAGCACCCATGTAGTGATTCACAACCATCTATACCCTGATTCCATGGGACTCAAGACCCTCTTCCAACCTTGGGAGTCACCTGAGCACATGTGGTTGTGCACACATACGTGCAGGCAGAATGCTCATAAAATAAATAAATTTTCAAAAAAAGAAGGGAGAGCATAGGCTACTGAGCATCTAAGGGAAAAAAGAAGCCACTTTTATTTGATGCCTTTCCAGCTTTCTCATCAGCTCTAAGTTTTAGCTTCAGTGTAGAAGGCTTGCAGAAGGCCCTGAAGCTAAGTTAAATGGAAATAAGGCCCCAAACCACTTGTTAGGATGGAGACAAAGGCATGTGGTCCAGCACAAGCCCCCCTCACTGCTTTCTCATATTTGCTTGACTTACCCAACCTGGAATCCCTCCAGAGCTGGTCAGAACACTCCGCATACTAGAGATGCTTGCCTCACAATACTGTATTATTAGTATTTATGTTGAAAACAAACTCCCCTTCGGGACTGCTGGCTTAACTCCATTGGCACCTGCTGGATCCTTTAATATTTAAGTTCCTCCCTCTTCAAAGATCCACATCAGAGTCTTTCCTGAGGCAGAAGACCAAATGTACTTGCACCTGGGAATTTCCCTTGTGGCCCAAAAACCCAAAGAGGGGAAGGCAGGAACGAGTCATGCGTAACAGAAACTTTAAAGGGAAAAGATAAGGTAGGGAAGTGGGTGTGCCGTGGCTTCTTGAGGTCTAAAACCACACATAAAGATTTAAATTTGCCGTTCTTCATAGCCCTCCCCCATTAGAAGCTTATAAAACTCTCCTCTCTCTCTCTCTCTCTCTCTTTCCCTTCCCCACCCACATCCCCTCCCTTGTGTGTGTCTTTAAGAAGGCAGTAAGTCAGAGCTGCAATTTGTATTGATATCACCAAAAATGCTTGATGAAATTTATTAGGAAATCAAAAAAATCTAGGACAATCATTCTCAGACTTCAGTGAACACAGAGGCATGTGGGAGTCACTGGAGATTCCCATTTCCACCTCTGAGCTCTATGAGGTGGGTCCAGGACAGAGCTTGTAGACCCTTAACAATGACTCCCTGGGACTCTCTAAAGTTTTCCAGTCAAACAGTTAGACTCTAAAATTCATTAGTTTTTTTCCTGTCTGTCTATTTCTTTGGGATCACTTTTACACCAATCAAAAGATCAACTCTTTTCACCAGTTTTCTCCCTGTGCATAAGATTCCAATCCATTTATGCAGATGGATCATTTTCATTTCTTTCCCCTTTGGGGAGACTGGTCTGTGGGTAGTGATGCATATTTCCTTGACTAGGACAAGGATGGGTGTTTGGGAAATGACTTTATTGTATTCTTCAACAAGAGAGCTTGCATCTTAAGGTTTTCCTCATCAGAACTAATTAAACTGAGGGAGCAAGTGGAGCTGTCCTGTTCTGTGACTTAGTCCAATCTTTTAATTCAAAAGTTCTGCAAAGAACACATGTCCACAGAAAGGCAGTTTTATGTGCAAGGACCTGAGGACACTCGGATACAGCCATATGCAGACGTAGGGTGAAACAGAGATGCCCAGGGATGAGTTAGGTAATGTAGAGCCTGCTTCAACTTAGTCTTGCTTTCTTCAGATACACCCTTTCTTGGCTCCTGGTGGAACGATCCAGGTACCTATCCTGAAGGAAGGAAACTTGATAACAAGAATTACTATCCTTTGTGGCCTCACCACATTGAAATTGAATAAATTCTGCCTGTGGTTGAGGTAGCAAGAAGGTAAAGGAAGGGTGCTGGGTCCTGGGACCAGGCTGAGTCTTCTGAAAAGGAATCCTGCCTGGAGTACAGGTTCAGGGAGAACACAATCAAAGAGAAAGGAAACACAGTCTGTGAACTTAGTGGACGTGATAAATATCTTCGTATAAATTTGAAGAATAGCAGAGAGGCCCCATAGATACCCGAATTGCACAGACTCTTTGTTGTCCATCATAACTAAATAGTAAGAGCCTATTGCTGATGACATTGTTAGCATTCTGTCTAAACTCCACCCCACAGTTACCTGGCAAGAGCCAGGTATGCTCCTCCCCACAGTTGCCTGGCAACAGCCAGGTGGGCCTGGCCCACTATAAAAGGGGCTACTTGCCCCTCCTCTCTCTCTTATCTCTTCCTCTTGCCTCTCTCCCCAATCCTTTCCCCTCCTCTCTCCACGTGGTCATGACCAGCCTCTCTACTTCTCTACTCTCCCCCTCTCTCTGCCTTTCTCTGCCTCTACTACCCTCTTAGTTCCCTTCCCCATGCCCTAAATAAACTCTGTTTCTATACTATACCTTCCTGTGTGGCAGGTCCCTCAGGGGAAAGGGATGCCTCAGCATGGGCCCTCTGAGGCACACCCTTCCCCCACACCTTCCTCCCCTACACCCATACAACAAATATATCTTTATCATTTTTATAAATACATCAGACATCATAATCTTTGGTTGCAAAACACATGGGAATCAGCCTTAAACTGACCGGGAAATGCTCCATGTTGAATAATTTTCATAGTGCTAGAAGGTGCTATTCAGGTTGCTTGTGGGGAAAAAATCAATATCTTATCCAGCGCTGGACCCTAGGTGCTACAAAACTGACCTGCCAGGCAAGATATGGTCCTCTGATGTAACGTTGTTTATGAGAGATAACCAATCCCTCTCTTGATTAGATTTGAGGTCTGATCCACAGGAGGGAATGTGATGCTTGTACTAGAAACATGGCCAAAATCTATGCCTAGGGAAGCCATGGATCCTAAAGGAGAACCTATTGGTATTTCTCTAAACGGTCATAACTGTTAGACTCCCTTTTAAATATGCTTATATCTATAGATTTGTGCTGCCTTTGACCTGGTCAGAGAAGCAGTGGATTGTAATTAATGTAGAGACACATGACTGCCCAAAGAACTAAGAATAAACCAGGATGAGTGTTCATCTTTAGATGAATAGCTATATCATACCCCTTTCCCCAAGGCTCAATATCACAGAGGGGAAGACAGAAGGCGTGTATGAGCCAGAGGGTGGGGAGGATGCTGTGAGATGCTGTCCTCTAGACACTATACGGCTGTTGTACATAAGAACTCACAGCAGCTAAAATTACTGACACGAGCCAGTTAAGTTTTCCTTCCTATCGAAGGAACTATTGACAATTGAGAGCTTCTGAGGAGACACTTTTCTTTAGGAATAGAGCCATTGTCACGTTACCCATACCCAAGAGAATTCAGGCAGCACTTCATTTGACGAAGTAAATTAAAATAAATAAATATAAGACTAAGACATGAATTTGGGAGGGAGATGCGATGGGCACTCCTGGGGGGATCTGGGGGGAGGCAAGAGGAGTGAAGATGAACAAGTTAGATTGCACATGTGTATGAACTTTTCAAAGAACAGATCAAACTACACATTTTTAAAATTTGAGATGGGGGCTAGGGAGTCGTCTCAGTTCCTAAAGTTCTTGTCTTCTAAGCATGAGGGTGTGAGTTTGACCAGTAGACGATGTAAAAGCCGGGTGCAGCACAGGACTGTAATCTCAGTATTGGAGAGCAGGAGACAGGAAGATCCCAAATGCTCGCCATACAGTCAGTCTAGCTGAGAGTGAACTCCAGGTTCAACGAGAGTCCCTGTCTCAAAACGTAAGGTGAAGAGCATTTGGGGAAGGCACCCGACATCATGTCCCACAACAACCAGACCTGGAAGCAACAATCTTGTTTAATGCACATTGTAGGCTAGGAATTTTAAAAGGATTTAGCTGGGTGATTTATCTCCAAGTCTTTTAGGCATCAACTCAGCAGCTGGGTCTGGAGGATCCACTTCTGAGACTGGGGAAATGTCTCCTTCCCTTTACACATTTGCTAAATTCTCTCTCCCTCTCCCTTCTCTTTCTCTTTCCCTTACACACACACACACACACACACACACACACACACCACAATCCCTGATATGACTCCTTTTCCTCACAGCACAGCCCCCTGAAGGTAATCAGCCATCTAACATGGAGGTCAGTGTCTAGCTGAATCAAGGCAGAAGGAAGCTGCTCATGCCAGCATACATCGCTTTCACTGTGTACTCTTTTGGTCAGACTATCACAGACCAATCCAGATTCAAAAGAACTAGGAATCTGCTGCTTTGGAGTAAGGGTGTCAGAATTCCACAGCCATTTCTAATCTGGCACAGCTACCCTTCATGTAGAAGATGAATTTTTTTTTTCTTCTAGCCTCTTAGATCTATCAATACCCGTGACTTGTTTAATACTGGGTTGTTGTTGGTTTTTCCCTGAAATTCTGAGGGTTCGGCCACCTTAAGTCGACCACACTTGGGATATCTAACTTGAGTTTCATGCCCTCAGATCAGAGTAGATTCCTAAGGCTGGTCATGGTAATGAAGACACTGTAAATAGAACAAAAGCTGTTTTCAAAGAGAAATCAGCCGCAGGGAAACAACCACCACCACCACCACAACAACAATGACAAAAAGACTCATTTTAATGTAATTGATTTTATCTCTGAAAATGCCCAGTCCTTCCTGTTTCAGAACACAGTGATCCTGGGAAAGCTGAGTGGTCAGTAACTCAGTCTACAGAGCATTGTCCCATCAGTCTCTTCAGGGGGCTGAGAGATAAGTTCATTGTTCAGTGATCTGCTTATGGTATCCAGCATGACCCAGATGCCACCCTTGGAGTCCACACACAAACACGTCTTTGTTGCCCTGAGTATAGCAAATTCTTTACCATGAATAATTTACTACAACAAATGCTCCCTTTAGTTCTTTCTCTGTTGTTGAGAGTATTTCAGCTCCCCAGAGAAAAGAAGTCGGTACTCAGTAGGAATTAAATTCTGGAAAGGCTCTTTAAACATGGAAGCAGACAAGAGACGGAATGGCACCATTTTTCTACAAGGACCTTGAGAGGAATAAGTGAATAGGTTTGGGACCCAGACACAAAGAACCCGGTTGTAAAAAGGCAATGTAGCAGAGACATGAGAGATGCAGGGACAGGGGTCATTCTGCCTGGGTTTGTATACAAGGGCTATCACTTGAACCAATAAAATGATTCTCATAAGTGAGGAGCAGGCTGTGACTGGAAACATTTGCCCTATGGGTCTGCTGCCTGAAAGGTTAAATACCATAAGCCTGGCATACTTCTTAGCATGCAGGAAGCACCTAATTCCAACCTGTCATTATCTGTCACACCTGTCATTCTTATTACTATTACTATTATGTGACAGAATGTAAGTACATTCTTCTTTGAATGTGCAAAGAAAATATAGTCTTTTACTTTGTCCCTTACTGGTATAACTGTCCCCAGGGGTCTATTACTATGCTGGGATCTGGGAAAGGGAGAATTTTAGATGGGCCAGTTTATGGTTCCTCAATGCTGTCTTCTTATCTTGAATATGTTTTCAGCGTCATTCCATCTTGTCTGGGTCGTTTATAGTCCCCTCTGTTTCTCACAAGTGAGGTATAAGTCAAATGTAAAAGCCAGGACACCCTGTGCCTTCTGCAGGGTCCTCTGGCCTGACAATGACTTCACTGACATCTGGGAGTCCTCACATCTGCTTCTAGATCCTGCAATGCCACAGCTTTCTCTCCATCTCTGTCCAGCACCTCTGCACTCTGTCATCATGGCATATTGTAATTTTGTGATTTTCTGCTTGCCAAGTGAAAGACCCTAAGGAGCTAAGAGCCCTCCCTCACTGACACTACCGTTCACTGTGGATCCACACTGAGCCAAATGCTATCCATGTCACCAGATGCCGGTTCCTATGTGAAGGAAGGAAGTACAGCTTCGCTTCTAGGGGATATTTGACTGTCTGGAGACATTTTTTTTATTGTCACAGTGGGGAAATAGTCCCAGCCCAAGATGTGCCTTGTTCTACAAGGCACAGGGCAGCTGACAATCTGTGAAGTAGAGTGTATTATAACAGAGCTGGGCTTGCAAAACTGCTGATGCTATGAGGCCACAGCTCCTCAAGACCACCCTGCAGGAGACAGACCACCCACTAGACTCAAGATACTCCATCTTCCTTAAGACCTCTAAGTGTTTCTAACATTCAAGAATTCATCCCTCTCCTGCTAACTGAGATTCTACCCTGAGACTGGAGAAGGGGGCATAAAAGGACAAAGTATGCATGTCTGTCTGCCTCTCTCTTTAAGGACAGCCTTTATGTCAGAGTTTTCCCAGGCAGGCATCATTAATTCCTACTCTTCACAGAGGTGTCATTTGCCCCATGGCAGAAACAGTAGGTAAGTACCAGGAGAGAGGTTGGCATTACCGAGGGGTAAACTGAGAAATGTTTTAGAAATACCTTTTATGTTTTTATTAATATTAAAAAAATTATTCTATAACTAGCTATTTCCTTATGTCAGGCATGAAGCATGATTAAATATGCATCAAATGGATTACTTACACTATAAAGAATTCATTACTGCCACAACCCATGTATTGTTTGGGTTCTTTTTGTCTAGGTGGCAGACTTTGTGTCATTGGGCTGCTCTCTGAAGAAGCTTTATTCCTGGGCTAAATTCTTGCTTTCCCCCAACCCCAACATAAAGCTAGGAGCACTTTCTAAGCTTCGGGCCATCCATAGGTTGGAGGCTGCATGGACTGCTCAGAGCCTGAAAGCTGCCTGCAATAAGTGAGGGTAGCTGAGAGCTTTGTGTTCCCCAGGGAACAATGTTTCAGGGAAACATTCGCTGGAAGCAGCTCACCAGTCAGTTACTTCATCTCTCTGAGCTTCAGTTTTCTGACCTTTAAAATGGACTTGGTGATCATATCAGCCAGATAGCTTGACTCGCATGCTTGGGTTGCCTTAACACAACATCAGACTTGATGCTTTAGACCACAGAAGCTTATTTTCTCATCATCCTGGAGCCTGGGCACCACGATCAAGGTGCCTGCAGGATGGCGTCTGGTGAAGGTTCCTTCCTTGGCTTGTAGAAGGTCAGGCCCTCATTATAGCCTTCACTGGATTTTCCTCTCTGCAATCTCAAGGAGAGGAGAGAGAGAGAGAGAGAGAGAGAGAGAGAGAGAGAGAGAGAGAGAG